>CM033753.1:27060237-27379118 GCA_019671005.1 Hibiscus mutabilis | reverse complement strand
ATGAATTTGAGTTTGTATTGCTGGTACTGCTCATTTATACTTTTTCAGTTTTGTTAAATGCTATAGGTATAGAGGAAAATTATTTGATACAGTGGTTGTGTAAACTTTACACAAGTTTGTCTATTTTAGGGTTTAGAATTTATGATTTAGTTTTCTGGTTTAGGTTTTAGGGTTAGAGATTTAGATTTTAGATTTTATCGCTTAAATAAGAAAGATAAACCCATATAAGTTAGGTCCTAAATCAAAACTTAGTCACTATATGAAGGAACACACATGCTCTAGAGCATATTATATTTTGCACATGGAGTAGGGGGTGTTTGTTGTTCTATTTTCTGTTTATTCTTTCATCTTTCTGGTTAAGAGAAAACCGTATAATTTGTTTTCTCTGATTTTTGTAGGAATTTTATTAACGAGGACCAAAGGAGGTGAGAAGAATCAGGATTCAACTAGGGTTGCAGGTCATGAGGAAGCTCAATCTGCAAAGGATTTCATGAAGTTATATTGAAAAACCAGAGCCCAAAAAGAGTTGCAAAATACAATGGGGGCAAGAATATGTCGTACGTATCAGTTGTCTCGAATAAAGCCACATTTGAGGTGGTGGCTGGTTCAATCCTTACCGCCACGGATAAACTTCTCGAGGTCGTCCCATTTGATAATTCAAAGATTATCATTGTGAAGGCAGATGAAGAAACTGGATTTCAGGGTTTGATATTTAACAAGCCAATCAGATGGGATGCTCTAGACCAACTCGAAGAAGGGTTAGAATTCCTGAAAGAGGCTCCTTTGTATTTCGGAGGCCCTGTTTTAAGACGGGGGATGCCCCTCGTTGCTTTAACTAGGACAGTTAATGAAACTCGGCCTGTTGAAGTATCTCCAGGCATCTACTTTCTCGACCAATTTGCCACGGTTGCTAATATTGAGAAGCTAAAGGCTGGAAATCAATCGATCAATGACTACTGGTTTTTCTTTGGATACACGGGTTGGGGGTGGCGCCAACTGTTTCAGGAGATTGAGGAAGGTGGCTGGACTGTAAGCAATGACGATAAGAGCTTAGATTGGCCTTTGAATTGAGCATTTTTCATGTCAGTGTAGTTGGGCTTGTAGCTTGTAAATACGAGATTTTTGTACTTCACTTCCAATTGTAACAAAAATTCGATGGAACTGTATTTTGAAATTTTGGATTTTATTCTCATAAATGCTCTCAAGGACTTAAACCAGTTAAGTTAAAGTTGGAGGTGTCGGATATGGATATGTCCTTAAACCAATAATACATATTTACATTTTTTTAAAATATATATATTTAAAATTTTTATGACTTTTAAAAAATATTTTTAAATATCAAGTGACAATATTGTGATATGCACCAACTAATAAAAAACGTTGATAAAATGATTTAGTTTAAGGGTTTTAATTGAGTGCCAACAAATTTAGTGGTTTTATTGATTTTTTTTTCTTTTAAAATTTCAAAGGCTTTTTACATCCTTAAATATAAATATTAGCTGTGAAAGTCATGAGAATGAGTAAAAATTAATTAAGCTTGACTCAAATACAAGTGGATTCTTTCTAAACTTAGACCTCGAGTAACTTGCCCAAATGCCTAAACCCTAAAGAAAACTGATCTGGTTTCGAAGAGAAGTTTGACAACAACGCTTTGAAAAATATTTAATACTCCACTAGCAAATAGATTCAGAATCTTTTATGTACCTGCGGGTAAAGCAGCCTAATAAGTGAAGTAGAAGCCAAGAAAACAGCTACCGGTCTAAACCATGCCCACGTACACAAAATTGAGGGAAATAAAATAAAATAAAAAAACAGAAAAAGAAAAAGAAAAAGAAAAAGAAATTTATGAATTTCAAGATGGATTCAAAATGATAAAACTGCTTTGAACAATATCATTTATACCAAAAATAATAACCATCAAAGCATCTGTTTTTTCTATGGGTCCCAATTTTTGTTGTCAAAGTAACCGGTTATCGTATCAGTCTGTTCCATGGAGTTTGAACCTTATAACATATGAAGCTTAAGGTGAGATTCTTCAACAAAATTCCGAGTTTTGCTCAATCAAAAAAATGCTATTGCTGGATTATTTCTTGCCTGCAAGATAGATGCCTGAAGCAATAGCCACACCAGCAGCAGTGATGCCCAGCGATACGAGTATTTTGCCGGTTGAAACTGCCGGCTTCTGTGAAGGAAGTGTCATGAGGTTATCCGTCAAAACAGGCTGCTTCCAATATTTCTTAATTCCCTGCAAGTGGCCTTTACCAACGACCGCAACAACTGAACTGTGCTCTCTCGCAATTCTTAGTAACGTTGATGACATGAACCTGAATGTTTACACAAGTTTTAGAAGATAAAACACAAAAAGTAACACAGGTATAAAATGTGTGCTTCAAAAGGCATAAAATGAAAAGGCTTAACAATACTTGATAAGTTACTTAACAATATGAAGCAACAGGCAGACTTAAATCATACATGGTTATATAAATTTTGAAGAGGGGAAGAAAACAATACAGTTTAGATTTGTAGTCAAGAAAGTGTCCATAAGAGTATTACTAATACTCAAAGTTACCCAAATTCTATGTGTTGGACATGGATATGTGTATGAAAAAAAGTATGCTCAGTTTTTTCTAGTTTATACACACATATTTGGAAGGTCATGCCCCTATATCTACGTCTGCATATGTGCCGGAAAACGGTGCTTAATAAAAAATAAAAGTTAAGAGTAACATAGCCAGATACAAATAATTTGAAAGCATCTAAGGGAGCAAAAGAATACTGACTGGTCTCGTTCATGTACAAGAGTATCCATTAGAGTTGGGAATTCCTTGCTCATTTCTTGAATCACAAGAGTCAGCATGTCGACATCATCCATGTCCTTCAACTGAACATATAATACAATTTTTAGCGTCACAAGGACTTTAGTTTTCATAAAGTCCAAGTGCTTTAATATATGAAAATGTAAAGAAAGCACGTTTATTGATGATGAAATAAGAGAAAAAGGATGTTCACCATTTTGTTAAGCTCTTCGGGGCTTGGCAAGAATACTGCTTGAAAAAGTAAGGAATACAGTAACTTTATCTTATGCCAAAGTGGCATTTTCCCCCAGGTTCTGCGCAATGTAATCTGTTTCATCCAATCAAATCTTTGAAATTGCTTGCAGGTAAATATTAAAAATAGACATATATACAATGCTACAGTAGCCCAAAATGTTGAGAAAACAGTAGCATAGCCACATATAGCACCACCAAGACACCATAATTAGCAGCACTGAGAGGCTTATGCACATTATCATGCAACCAACATTAGGCGTTTTAAATATTCAAAAAAAATTAAGGTTTTAAAAGGTTTCCTCAAGCAATTAGGTTGAGAAATGCGTCCAATTTCCTTTATTGAGAAACATAAACATTTGACTACCTTCTCAACAACTTGCCTCCGAACAATAACTAGATTGTCGTACATAAATTTGAGTTTTTTTCCAATGACTTTAGATAATAATGTTTTCTTTTAGCAACCAGTGAAACATCTGACCTGCACAGGACGATCACCAAGAATCACCTTGCCACCATACTTCATTGCTTCTTCATATGCCACGCGAAATTCAGACCCGGGGAAGGCCTCAAGCCTACTAGCGACCTACAGTATTGAGTAATGATTTAGGACACACAAATTGCTTACTCAATAAGGAACGGAGGCAAAAGATACCAAGAGATAACTACCTTAGCAAGAAACCAGCTGTAAAGGATTCCAAACATGTTATGCTTTTTTTTCCACATATCCACCATTTCTCCCATGGTTGGTACCTGATAGTCGATAGATTTAAAATAAGAAGATGAAAATTTAGCAGCAGAATATCAAAGCCTAGAAAATATGCGACAGCAGTCAAACAGTTTTACAATGAAAACAAAAGCCCAGGGTCATGACTCATGATTACTGAAGTTATGCAAGTTTAATTAGAGAATGCACAGGAATATCAAAAGAGTGCAGCAGCAGCAGCAAGCTTGAAAAAGGATAGAAAAATTATGCCATCAATATCCAAATTCCAATATCTGGAGCCTCATGTTAGCCCTTCATTAAAAGCAAAGAATTTACCAAAGAAAGAACAAACCTTCAAATTTTGCGGAGTAAGCACTGCAACTCGACTTGAGCATAACTCCAAGAAAACAACCTAAAGGAAACAGTTGTTTTTTTCAAAAGAAAAAAAAGATGCATGTGAGTTTCTATGTTCAAGTTAATTGCTGAGGCGAGTTTCAAGTTAAATGATTCATCGATGAATCAAGAGTTAATTAGTTTCAGAAGAAAAGCACCTGTGGTTTCAAACAACTGATTACAGCTTCAACTTCTCTGCACGATTCCTGCAAAACCACAAAACGTAAACATCAATCTCTTTCTACAATACTCATTGCCCATTCAACATTATCACTGATAACCTCCAGAGAATTTACAGATTGGTTTCATTTTAAGCTCAATTTCAAAAAAAAAAAAAACAGATTTTTAAATTCTATGATATTCCAGCATTTTCTCGTCAAACCAAACAGAAACCAAGACCGGCACGTGCCATGGAGACATGTGCAGTCCCAACCAAGTACACATCGCAATTGCCGCCCTCAGCGGAAGATTCGCACGACAGAACCATCACGCTCCTCAAAAGCTCCTCGGGGAGCTCCCTTCTCTCCAAGGAATCGAATCTGTCGTTCGTAGAAACATTTTCGTCATTGGTGCCTTCATAACCCTCGTTTTGTATATCTTCTTCTTCTTCTTCCTCCTCCTCCTCCTCCTTTTCAACATTCACAATGCTACCGCTCAACGCGTCCACAAAATTAGGGTTAGGGTTGTCGATGTGCACAAAATCCTCGCCGCTAGGGTGATCCGAGTCCGTCGGCATCGGTTCCATTGCCGGTAGTTTGGGCTTGTAATCGAAACGGTTGACGGCGGTGGCGGATAAAGTGGTAAACTGTAGGGGTTTGAGGACTGTGAATTGTTTCGAATAGGGAAGATGGGAGATTGTTTAGGACTAACGGGGAGGGAATTTAGTGGGAAAAAAGGAAGCTAGAGCAGGGTGACTCGGCCGAGATGGCTGGGTTGAGTGGGCGAGTCAGGAGTAACGTATAAACCGTTCCGGTTATGGGATTTCTTGTGGGCGAAGAGTAGCACGAGTTAGATTTGGCTTTTTTTTTTTAATAATACATCCCCAAATATATTTTGGGCACAGTGATCGATAATTTAGGAACTACGACAAAAATTACAGCAGCTTCAAGACGTTATTTGTAGGTGGCGTCTTTTTAAATTTTTTATTATTTAAAATTTAAATTTCCACCAAGACGCCATAAGTAAAAATTCAATGTTTGAGCCCGCGAATCCAGCGAGCTCAGCCAGTTGCAGTAAACATGTTAGCCTTTTAGAGCCGAAAAAGCTCGCTCAACAAGATGCCACGCGCAGATGGCGTTCAGGTCTGCAAGATTCCCTGAGGGACGCCATCTGCAGGTGGCGTATTGACCCTGGATATATATACAAACTGCCCGGGTGGGACAGTTATATTTTGTTTTCTTTCTGTTTTAAAGTTTAAAGTTTGTTTGTTTGTGAGAGAGTTTCGGGGAGAATTTTGGAGAAATTAAGAGACTCGTTGAATGTGATCAAATATTTTAAAATCGGGTAAGTGGATTTAAGTTAATTTTTGCATTATAATACAACATATTTTTTAAAATGTATTTCTAATAAAAATTGGCATTTCAGGCAGAATTGATATTACGATGGATTGTGGCACCAAAAACGTTTTGGGTCGTTGGGGCGAAATAATTGATGATTTCAGCTAGGACGACAAAAATGTTATACCAATGGCAGAGATGATGATGTCGAGTTGCTTGATGCTGATGATCTTGATGTTCTTAGGACCGCTGCTGCTCAAGGACATGATCTTGACGTTGATGAAGATGTTTGGGTAGCAGCGTCTGCTAGACATAGATTGGCCGACGAGCTGCCGATTTGGGGTTATGTTCAACCGAAGCCGCAGCAATCAGAACCCAATCTTCCAGCTTACGTGCCTCCAGTCCACATGTATGAGGTAGACTATGTTGTAATGCGGGATCCAGAATATGAGGCACGTGTATTTTCTCATTCTTCAGCTTCAACCGTCAGAGTTTTAGAACTCGGGGCTCAATTCAATACAAAGAAAGATGCCCAATTAGCAATTAAAGAGTACTATGTCAGACGTCATATGCAATCTTGTGTTGCTGAATCTGATAGTTTAACATATTGCGTAAGGTGCTTGAATTATAAGAGTAAATATAACTAGAGAATAAGAGTTTCATATATGAAACTGAAGAAGATGTGGGAGGTGAGAAGGTTTAATGATCAATACTCTTGTACCATGACTCCAATCTCACAGGATCACATAAATCTTGACTCCGATTTGATATGCGCTTACACAAAGTTTTTGGTTGAGAAGAATCCGAGGATCGCCATTGCAGTATTGGTAGCATCGATCCGTGCACAGCTTGGATACATCACATCTTACTATAAGGCGTGGATGGCGAAGCAAAAGGCGATGGCTCTTGTTTACGGCGATTGGGATAAATCATATAATGAGCTAACGACTTTATTACGAGTAATACAAATATTTATCCCAGAAACTGATGTGGAGTACGAAACGTTGTCGGCTGTAACACTACAAGGCGAAGTAATTCTCGGAAATAGAATATTCAGTAAGTTATTCTGGGCATTCCAGCCTTGCATTAAAGGATTTACATTCTGCAAACATATGATTCAAATAGATGGAACATGGTTGTACGAGAAATACGGCCAAATATTACTTATTTCTATGGCGCAAGATGGAGACATGAATATATTTCCAATAGCCTTTGTCATTTTTGAGAAGAAAAATACTGCGGGATGGTAATTCTTTTTGAAGCATTTACGTCGACACATAATCAAAGAGGACATGATTTGTGTGATTTCTGATAGAGGGTCTGCATTATTATCAGTAATCGATCGGCGCGGAAGTTTATGGAGACCTCCACATGCTTATCCAGCCTATTGTGTACGGCATATTGCTGCAAATACAAAAACTCAGTTCCGGAGTAATCAGATTCGGCAAGAAATTTTAAACGCATGTAAGGTGTAATTTGTTATTGTCTAAATTATTGATTTATTTATGTATGATATTTTCTCTTGCATGTACTAACTAACGTTTTACGAGCAAGGTATGAACCTTTTCGTCCAAGGTTCGATGCGAAGTTTAGTTGTTTTATAAGGAACATATAACATGTACATAATTTTGTCGCTGACATTCCAAGGGAGCGATGGTCATAAGCCTATGATGAAGGTCGACGTTACGGCCATATGGCCACTAACTTTTCCGAGGCTATCAACTCTGTGTTGAAAGGGACAGACATCTCCCAATTGCTAGTATTGTTTGGGAGACGTACTTCAGACTGGGCAAATTGTGGTGCGACAAAGGGAAAGAGGTAAACTCTCAAATAAATAGGGGACAACGGTGGTTTGAAACTCTCCAAAAGAGTATGGAGAAACTTCAAGAGGAAACAAGCGGCATGAGGGTGAATTCATTTTACCCCAACAATGTTGAATTTAATGTCCAAGCCAAGGTTCGCCCGAATGAGCACAAATTGTTTCGAGTAAACCTGAATGTGAGTTGATGTGACTGCGACTGTTTTTAGGCATATAGATACTCGTGTTCTCACGCAATCGCCGCATGCATGCATGTCCGTATAGACCCATATACATTGGCAAATGATTGTTTTAGGCGGCAAACTATGTCAAATATCTACATGCCTATGTTTAGGACGATTCCAAATCAGAAATATTGGCCAACAGATTCAATATACGAAGAAGGTTACCAAATCCCATTCTTTGAAGAAAGATAAAGGGTTGACCGACTTCCTCCCGCGTTCATACTAGTATGGATGATCCGGATGATCGAGAGGGAGTTCAAGTTAGGCATTGCGGACTTTATCAGGGGGTAGGTCATACGAGAGATATATGTTTGAATCGTGCCAACTATCGTGCCGGCCCATCACAACAATTTGTTTCGGATTCATTATGTATGCACTATTTTGATTGCTTTTGTAAAATTTAATTAATGAAGTAACGAAATATTTTGAAATTAAGTGTGTCTGTCCCATAATAACCTAGAATTATACAACAATATAAATTCCAATTATAAAAATTTAAACTGACATTCTATGAAATAAATAAAAATTCACAAAAATTAATGTTACCTCTCCGAAAGTATTGTTTTAATGCCAATCTTACAATGCTTTTACTTGTTTTTAGGTGCATTTAGTTGCATTAGAATGTTAGAATCATGCATTTGCATAAGGAGTTTAGAGTTTTGTCTATGCCAGTGTGAAAGGTTATTTTGTTGGCAATTTTGCAGGTTTGGCATAGGATTTGGAGCAGAAAAGCAACACAGAAAGGAGCGCCAGAGAGAATACCAAGCGCTGTTGGCACAGATGGACCAGACAATACCAAGCGTCGGTTGGCAGAGAAGTGAACTTGATGCCACACCAAGAAGCTGTTGGACCCCGAAAAAATAGGAAATAATTAGGCTCCGAAAAAATAGCAATTGGAACAATCTCCGAAAAAATAGCGGATAAGATGGTGCCAAGACTTGTTGGCAGATTCATGCCAAGCTTGGATGCTAGGGCAGCGTCGGCAGGATGACGTCAGCCTTAGCCTGATCAGCTCTCATTCAAATTTGGATAAGAAGATAACCCTTTATCCCTTGGGTAGTTGAATTCAAAATTTGACGAGCTAGTCTTATCCCTTCCTCGCACGCTTATTTAAACATCAACCAAGCTAGACTTTAGGGGAGAGAAGATTGGATCGTGAGGAGTTGGTGTGTGATGATTGACAACCGGCTGCACCGTGGAAGGTTGGTCCGACCAACTTGGCCGATAAGCCTGGATCTTGAAGGGCTGGATCGAGAGACCCCTTCTAACCCATTTTCTCTTTCAACTTATTTCATTTTGTTTTTAAGGACGATGTATTTCGAAAACGTTTATGGATTGTTGGTTAAATCCCTCACCATGGACTAATTTAATAGTTGGTGGGGGATGTTTGGGTTTTATGTTATTTTCATGCTTTAATTTTTAATAATAAATCTGTATTGGCACAGTTTTATCTATTCAGCATACTTTAATGTTTCCTAAATACTCTGCCAAGCGAGAGTTGGAACTGCTGGCCTATTGTGCCTCAATATCTTAACATACTTGGGGTGGCAACGAATAAGTTGTTGAATATTGAGGAGAGAAGCTTCGAGAGAAGTCGTTCAAGTAGATGAACTTCGGAAGTGAAATCTACCCCATAAGAGTATAGATTGGAGCTTAATCAAATTGGTTTATTTAAAAACAAAAACTATAGAGATATATGGATTTTTACATAATCAATTTAGGGAAATGACCATCGAGAGAGGCTTTGCCAATTGTGAATCTGCTCGGTAAACAATGCCAAGACAGGTTGTTGTTAAAGGCTGGCATGGCATGAACAGTGTGAAAACCAGGCATTCCCTGCCAACACTCAGCATTCATTAAAACACATTCCTTGCCAACGTCTTTACTTTACTTTACTTTCATTTCTTTACTTTTTAATTATTTTCCAAAACCAATCTCAAATCAAATCAACTTTTTCTTAAGTCAAGCAACAATCAAGGCAATTGAATTCCAAGTCAATCTCAATGGGATCGATACTCAGCTTACCAGCTGTATTACTTGCAGACCGTGTATACTTGTACGCAAAAGACTCATTTTGGCGCTATTTACTATTTTTCCAACACATATCTTTTGCCACTTTTGCCAGCATTAACCTAGAGAGTCTACAAGTTTTTTGGCACCGTTGCCGGGGACTATGCCATTGGAGCAGTCTTAGGACAAAGGCATGGCAAGGTTTTCTATGCCATCTACTATGCCAGCCAAACATTGAACGAAGTACAACTAAATTACTCTACGACCGAGGAAGAATTTCTTGCAGTTGTATTTGCTCTTGACAAATTTAGATCTTATTTAATTGGTAACAAAGTTGTGGTTTTCATAGATCATTCGGCATTGAAGTATCTCTTGGCAAAGAAGGATGCCAAGCCCAGACTAATCTGATGGACGCTCCTACTTCAAGAATTTGACCTTGAGATCTGAGACAAAAAGGGCAGTGAAAACCTAGTAGCTGACCATCTCTCACGTTTAGAGCATCATCTTGAAGATGGTAAGACCAATTTTATAAAAGATGAATTTCTTAACGAATATTTGCTTGCAGTTCATGCCATGCTATGGTATGCTGACATAGTCAACTACTTGGTAAGTAACATTTTGCCACCAGACTTGGCATACAATGTCAAGAAAAGGTTCTTACGGGAAGTCAGACAATACTATTGGGACGAGCCTGCCAGTTCATACCAGCGACAATGCAATACGCCATCTGATGCCACAGTCCCGTTATCCCCAGTTGATACCACCAGACTTCCCTGTTAAGCTCTCTGCCAGCGACAATGCAATACCAGCTAGTCCAGTTCATACCCCGTCTGATGCCACAGTCCCGTTATCCCCAGTTGAAGTCGAGTCTGCCAGTTCTGATTCCTCGTCTGAATCAAAGGAAACCAAAGCCAAGTCTGCCAAAGCCAAGTCGCCAGTAACACTACTGTCCATACGCCATCTGATGCTACTGATGCACCTACTGCTTCGGAGCCTGCCAAGGAAAATGAGGAAGTTGGAGCCTTCACTGCCGCTTCAAAACTGAGCTTGAAAAGAAGGAAGCATATGGCCCCTAATCGTGGGCCGTATGTCAGAAGAAAGACCCATGTCGCATGGCAAATAGTCTCCGAAGGGGAGTCATCTTCTTCCTAAACTCCTTTACATTTCATTCCATTACATTTACATGATCATACATTTTATTTTATTTTCTTCTGTTTTTCTTGTATATATGTGTTGTTTCATGCATTGAGGATAATGCACATCTTGGGTTTGGGGGGTATGCATTTCTTCACATTTATGCCATGCATTTCATGTTTTATTTTCTGTTGCCATGCCATTTAGGTCATTTAGGATAGATGCATACCAAACCACTAAAAAAAAGAAAATTTTGCCTCGGTTCAATTTGAAAAATGTTAACATGTTAGGCAAGTTTAATTTGATCGAGGTATCTGTCCAATGAGGAAACTTTAATCTTTAATTGTCATGCCATGCCAGCAGAGTGGTATGCCAGGTTAGCTTGGCAATTGATCTCTAGTTTAGGGAATTGAACTTTCACTTAACACGTAGTATGTATCTAGTCTCTTAGAAAACTTATACTTTTTGAAACTAAGCTCAGAAATGAAAAAAAAAATGATGATGCCAGGGTAAAAAGAAATAAATAAGGCAGCAATGTTCTGCCAAGGCAAGAAAAAAATATAGAACTCTCCTCTACCTTAGGGATAATAAGTTACTGGGGACTTCATGGTTTGCTCCCTCTTAGTTCTCAAGTCCAAAACTTTAGGGTATGAGTTGAAGAGAAAGCCTAGTGAGGTCTAGATTAAGGTGGGGATTCGTGGTATGCTCCCTTGGCAAAGAAACTTTAGGGATAAATAATGTCACGAAGCAAGCTTAAATGAATGCCAGCAAGAAACCCTTGGCAAAGAAAGAAAAAAATGATGAAAAAATATATATCTGAGTTTAGATAGTAAAAATTGTCTAAGGGAGTGAAAGGAAACTGGATGCATATTGCCTACACTCATGCACACTTCATGAACTTTGACTAGAGTTATATTGCTGCACTTGATTACTACCTGCTTGGCATTATTGCACTGAGATACTGAGGACAGAAATAGAGCCAAAGTTTGCTTGCCAGCACGTGTTGGCATTCAACCAAAATTTTGTCGAGGTAACTTTTTCACAGTTTTTGTTTTTATTTTGATTGCATTACTTGAGGAAAAGCAATGAGTTAAGTTTGGGGGGGTGTTACCTCTCCAAAAGTACTATTTTTAATGCCAATCTTACAATGTTTTTGCTTGTTTTTAGGTGAATTTAGTTGCATTAGAATGTTAGAATCATGCATTTGACTAAGGAGTTTAGAATTTTGTTTATGCTAGTGTGAAGAGTTATTTTGTTGGCTATTTTGCAGGTTTGGCATATGATTTGGCCCAAAAAAGCAACACAGGAAGGACCAGACAATGCCAAGTGCCGGTTGGCAGAGAAATGAACTTGATGCCACTCCAAGAAGCTGTTGGACCCCGAAAAAAATATGAAATAATCAGGCTCCGAAAAAATAGCAATTGGAACAATCTCCGAAAAAATAGCGGATAAGATGGTGCCAAGACTTGTTGGCAGATTCATGCCAAGCTTGGATGCCATGGCAGCGTCGGCATGATGACGTCAGCCTTAGCCTGATTAGCTCTCATTCAAATTTGGATAAGAAGATAATCCCTTATCCGTTAAAATTCAAAATTTGAAGAGCTAGTCATATCCCTTCCTCGCACGCCTATTTAAACACCAACCAAGCTAGACTTTAGGGGAGAGAAGATTGGATCGTGAGGAGTTGGTGTGTGACGATTGACAACCGACTGCACCGTGGAAGGGTGGTCTGACCAACTTGGCCGAGAAGCCTGGATCTTGAAGGGATGCATCGAGAGACCCATTCTAGCCCATTTTCTCTTTCAAGTTATTTCATTTTGTTTTTAAGGATGATGTATTTCGAAAATGTTTATGGATTGTTAGTTAAATCCCTCACCATGAACTAATTTAATAGTTGGTGGGGGATGTTTGGGTTTTATGTTATTTTCATGCTTTAGTTTTTAATAATAAATCTGTCTTGGTGCGGTTTTATCTATTCGGCATACTTTAATGTTTCCTAAATACTCTGCCAAAGCGAGAGCTGGCACTGTTGGCCTATTGTGCCTCAATATCTTAACAAACTTGGGGTGGCAACTAATAAGTTGTTGAATACTGAAGAGAGAAGATTCGAGAGAAGTCGTTCAAGTAGATGAACTTACTTCGGGAGTGAAATCTACCCCTTAGGAGTATAGATTGGAGCTTAATCAAATTGGTTTATTTAAAAACAAACACTATAGAGATATAGGGTTTTTTACATGATCAATTTAGGGCAATGACCATCGAGAGAGGCTTTGCCAATTGTGAATCTGCTCGGCAAACAATGCCATGACAGGTTGTTGTTAAAGGCTGGCATGAACAGCGTGAAAACCAGGCATTCCCCGCCAACACTCATCATTCATTAAAATACCTTCCTTGCCAACGTCTTTACTTTACTTTCATTTCTTTAGTTTTTAATTATTTTCCAAAACCAATCTCAAATCAAATCAACTTTTTCTTAAGGCAAGTAACAATCAAGGCAATTGAATTCCAAGTCAATCTCTGTGGGATCGATACTCAGCTTACCAGCTGTATTATTTGCAGACCGTGTATACTTGCACACAAAAGACTCATTTTGGCACTATTTACTATTTTTCCAACACATATCTTTTGCCACTTTTACCAGCATTCACCTAGAGAGTCTACAATTAACATCTCAAATCGTTCAAAATAAAAGGTTAAACCGATATTATTAAAAAATCCCAAAATAGGAAAAAAAGCAACAACCTATTTTCTCCTCTTTCTTGGTAGCTCTTTTCTATGCAGGGAAGATATCTGATCATACCGTCATGGGGGTTGAGCTATTTTCTGTGGCGATTGCGGGTCATCCTAATTCTGCTCGTCCTTGCTTGGGTGGTCATCCAACATCCACATAGAAGGTGGTGTCACGTACATATCTTCAGCAAATAACGGAGTGGAAAAGGGTGGACTAGGCAAGTATGGAAGTGGTTGTTGAAACGCACTCACTCCGGATGATCCAACATCAGTGCGCTACGAATGGAACATCTGGGATCTTTGCAGTGCTCTATCCCATGGATCATCATAATCATATGTTCCCCCTATATGCCCTGAGGGTACACCTGAACTCTATGATGACCAATCTACAAGATTAATTGGTGGTGGCTGCAAGTTCTCCATATGAGCAGACGAACCGGCTTCATGCTGATATGAACACCTATGCTCTGTATGCCATTTCTAACTCACTTCGATGGGTGTCAGGAATGGTTTTCCGTTGTTATAAAACCATTCCATGTATCTGAATCGTTATGAAAATTATCTTCCTGGATTGAAGTCACAAAAGATGGCACATATAAGTTCCGATTGTTCTAACGAGCAATGAAACTTTCTTGCTTGCGCCTCCAATTATCATCAAACCTAATTTTTTGATCTCTGTTGTGAATATCTTTGAGATCAATCAGAGGACCAGGAATGAGTTGATGATACCGGAACTGTCGCAACACTCAATCAACACGCTGAAACTCAACCACAGAAAAATGGATCAACGGTACAACTACACCCCAAAATGTAGCATCCTCCCACACATATTGGGGTATGCAAGACTGTACTTCCGCATCTTCGTACGGCGTCCAAATGAACTGTCAAAAAAATTTATATTAACATCTACAAATATTGAGGTATGCAAGACTGTACTTTAAACCAACTTTCATACCTGAATTTTCCCTTCAGATTCGATCTTCAGTCTCACGTCAACAACGTTGTTGTGCACTACCCCAGCTTTTCTCAAATCATGTCACCACCTGCACAGAAATCAAAAATACGATATTTAGTAATTCAAAATAAATTTTAATAAAAAATATAGACATCATAAGTTTTTATTTTAGTATTACCTTTCAGCAAGTGGAAACTCAACTGGTTATTGACAATAGGTGTCAAATATGGCAGTCGATACCATGCCCAAGACTGTAGTAAGATAAGACATCCACCAATATCATATATGTTATTCCTATTTCTAACAATAACAGCCTTGCACATGTTATGGTATAAGACCGCAAATATCGCAGAGCCCCAGCTATACGAACGAGCTTCGGTAAAACTTTTCAGCAGTGGTATATACTGCAAGATTATCGGATTTATCTGGCATCAATACCCCACCAATTAGCTACATGATATAAGCATGTGCTGGACATTTAACTTCTTCACGGGTTGAGTCATCGGTTACCCTAAATGCATTCCCCATCCAGGTTTCTTTCACACGTAACCCTTTCGTGTCAGTTTCTGAAAGGATTTTCCCGAGGAACTAGTTGCACATCGCATAGACGTTGTAGTTATTCTGCCCTACGACCGCATTCCTATTTATGGGGGCACCGAGCTGTAAAGCTACATCTTGCAGTGTTATCGTGCACTCCCCGACTGGAAAATTAAACGTGGGGGTCTCTGGTCTCTAGCGTTCAATCAACACAATTATCAACCCAGGGACCACCTTATAGCCACGCACAAATGTCGCATTATAAAATCTCGTCTGCTGTAAGTAATAAACAATGCGAGCAGATGGTTCCTCCGTCATCGTCCCTTTAACGATGAAAGCAATGCTGATCGTCCTGCATTGAATAAATTAAATTTAATTAATAACATTGTACAACTAACATACATTACTTACTCGAAGATAAATAAATTAGTTACAAATTATTTACGCCGATATAAGATGAAATGTGCATATGGTCCAACTGCAACAACTGATCAGACGCCATATCTTAAATTTATCTGCACACCAACTACTTTGATTACTAATATTTATAATTTTATTCGAATATACCAATGTATGACTTCATTTATTAGAAACCAGTCTATTTGAAATTTTATTCGAATATGGTTCCCTTAATTATACTAATTTTTCTCTCGAATATACCTAGAATTATTCGAATATGGTTCCCTTAATTATACTATTTTTTTCTTGAATATACATATAAATGTCTAATTTTTGTTCTCGAATATAATTATCTAATGTTTTAACAACATTCTAGCTTATTAATTATTTTTAAATTCTACAAATTAAAATAATTCAAATTATAATAATAGAATATATACAAATCAAATAATTTATAAAACAATAAAAATTTAATATACCAAATTACTATACTAAATAATAATACAAATAATATTTTACTCTATATAGAATTAATAAAAAATCCTACAATCAAAACTATTATTATCCTCAAAAAATTCTAATGCATACGCTATTAATAATTTAATAATAAACTCTACATAGCTACATTAATAAAAATTCCTAAACAACACTCATTCTTATCCTAAAACCTATAATTCTATAATTATTATTATTACCCTAAAATAAAATCTTTGTACATATCTACAACAATATATCTACATTTAAATTATATAAATTAAAAAAAATAAGTACCTAATCAACAAAAATGTGCTCCAAATGCTTTCCTTGAAACCTCTCCACCTTCTGCAATAAAAATTAATAAGATTAATAAATATATTATTCATAACGAATCAAATAATTTATAAATTAACTAAAAAATCACATACCCAATTTAACAACTCAAAAACTATTTCCCTAAACTCTCTACACACAAAAACCACTCCCTCACTAAAATTTTTACCTCCACAACTCGTTCTGCCGTTCCAATTTATCGGCAGATTTCTGGTGAAGACGCCGCCTGCAAGTGGCGTCCTCACTTAAATAGGCGTAACTACCGTGTCTTTACCGCTGCCTAAGTCAATGCTGCAGTAATTGGATGGATTACCGGCTCAATAGCCACTATTTAATTAAGACGCCACCGTAGTTCCTAAATTATCGATGTATTATACCACAAAAAAGCCGATTTAAACTAAAATTAAAATATGACATGTAAAAGAGTTACACTAGTAAAATAAAAATCTACAAATCTATCAAAATTTACATAAATTTATTAAATAATATGAAAGATTTTGAATAAATTTATAAAACTTTAAAAATAAAAAACAAACTATGTGACATAATTTATTCTTTGAATTAATTAAGCATTAAAAATTATGTAAAATATTATTGTCTAATGGTACATACAAAATTATAACAATTCAAACACAAAAAATATATAAATATAAATACAAATATATTGTAAAAATAACAAAATATATATATATATATATATATATATTGTGAATAAAATAAAGAAGAATAAGAATAAAGAGATAAGAGAAAGAGAGAGACTTGTATTATTCTCAATGTAGTGTTGTCTGTAACAAGAATAAGAATAAAGAGATAAGAGAAAGAGAGAGACTTGTATTATTCTCAATGTAGTGTTGCCTGTACAATGCTTTCTTCAAAATCTATATTTATAGGAACGAGGGGAAAATCCTAATATCAATGGGCATTAAACCCTAATAATAAAATACATTAAATTATCATTTAATAAATGGATATCCACTATAAATAAATATTCATAACACTCCCCCTTGAATATCCATAAAGATAGCATGCCTCGTTAAAACCTTACTAAGATAAAAATTCAGTTGAAAAAAATTCTTAGTGAAGGAAAATGAGTGCACACATCTTTGATACGCATAACATGTTGCCTCATTAAAACCATTACCAGAAAAACCCATTGGGACAAAACCTCGGTTAAGGGAAAAAAAGTACAATGTGTATTTACTCCCTTCATGAAAACATCACATAAGATCATTGAATCTTCATAATTCAATCTTGAATAAAATCTTCAAATGTTGAAGTAGACTATGCACTAATAATTAAATCTTTCAAATTAGTGCATGAAAGGATTCGTCAAATACTATTCTTCTAAAGATCACGAGGGACGAAACTTTGAAGAAATATGTTTCGTTTTGTCACATTTTGATGTATCCACCTTTCAATTGAGATATAAATTTTGCATTATCTCTACACAAGATAGCTTGCATCTTATCTTGTGAAAACTATTCACATATCTTTTAGATATGTTTAGCCAAACACATTTTTCAACTTTGCCTTGTGCATAACATGACTTGAAGAAGCATCGAGTTTTGAAAGATCTAAAGGTAGTGATCTTTGTAACATTTAGGTGATACTTCTAGACCAACTAAGATATGATTCTTCTAGACCAAGAAAATATAAAATTATATTTATTCTCACCCAACAATCTTAGAATTATTGAGGTACTCAATAGATACACTTTATCCATATCAAATCTTTTAAGATTATTTCAGCATGTGTGCATTCATAGATAAAAATTCATATTTACGTGCTTGATCTTCAAGTCGAAAAAGATTTGATTTATCTTGTTTAATAATTAAATACTTTTGAAACTCTTCAAGAGTTCAAATTATCAATATATCGTAACAAATCTTGATACAATCATCATTATAAAATGTACATGAAAATAATATCATTCTTATAGTATTTTCTCAATAAGTACTCACTAAGGCAATTATACCAAATGTGCCAAAATATAAATATTCAAGAGGACATATCTGAATAAATTTCCTCGAAAATTTCCAAATGCTTCTAGCATTTTAAATTCTTCAAGGATAGTTTTCCTTATATATGGATCCACAAAATAATTAGACGCATATAATATATTTCATAACTGCCAAAATAATTGCATCCACCATGAAGTAATGAAAAATTCTTCATAAATCATAACTTAAGTCGTATTTATATCTCACAACTACTTATTTGTACCCTACTTGTCCAAAAATTTCACTTTTGGAAGTTTAAAACGTTTTTCTATATTGGTCAATTTAATATCTATACTTCTGGATAGATTTCTATACATGGTCCTCATTTTGTTTCTTTACTTTTATAGAAAAATTGTTTTTAAAATCGTTGTTGACAACTTTTCTATTTCGGTTCCATTCTTTTCTCGTATTGACATAACTTATTGAGATCTCTTTTCAATCTTTGTTTAGGTACCCAAAACTCTTCTAGAGTTTTATAATTAGTTATGTCTTGGGTCTCTTGAGGAGCACCCGCAGGAGCACCCGCCTCTATTATATGATCATTTCATATTACTTTTCATTTACGATAATTTTGATCATTGAAACCAATTCCAACAATCATGCCTCAGGCATAATTTACATCTATTCGCTCTAACATGTTATCCTTTTAGGATTTAAATTCAAATTTAGAGCATTTTCACCTGTTATATGAGACTTGGTTAGTCTTATTAGGTTATTAAATATGTCTGGCAGTTGACATGTAATAACATGAATTATCTTATGAACTTTTGGTTCATATACGAGGATCTACATAATGATAATTCATTTTTCTTCGCCCAGCTGATTATTATCTCCCATGATGTTGAGAAAAGTCATGACATAAATGATTCTCCAATGAATGTTTAATGATTTAAACATAAAAGGAGACTCATACTCAATATATATTCTCAACCTTTTAATATACACATTTTATCCGTTGTGTAGAGCAATTCAACTATATATCACACATTCAAAAATTCTAAAATGGGAAATATATGGCTTCTGGCCAAAAACCAATCATAATGGAGAATTTTATTATAACTCGTTGACTTGATGCATATAAGTGTTCCTATATGTGAAATACCATATTGGTAATAAATGTTTTGTTCTCATAGTTTAACTATTAAAGAGGAAACATCCAATCAAAATTTTGCTAAACTGTTTTGTTCGTAATCAATAGGCTTTGTAATAGTTATTTCTACCGATGTAGCCTAAAATATAAATCCACTAACTTTATCAAGATGAATAGTCTTAATTGCATAATCTGAAATTTTTTCTAATCAATCTTACAAACTTCTGGTCGTAAGTTGATAATACATATGTAGATGCATCTACTAAAATCATATAATAATTTTCCATATTTGTGGGTAGGGGTGTTCAAAACTTCGGTTAACCGAATTAACCGACCGAACCAAAAAAAAATTCGGTTAATCGGTCAGTTAATTTTAGGTTCGATCGGTTAAAGGTTAATGATTTTTTCAAACTTTGGTTATCGGTTAATTCGGTTCGAAATCGGTCGGTTAACCGAATTAACCAAAATTTTTATATATTATATATTTTTATTTTTGGCCACTAAACTTTTAAAAATTATAAAATATTCATTAAACTTTATAAAATTAACACAAAATGATCATTAAATTTATTAATTATTAAAAAATAATCATTAAAATTTTCAATATTTATCAATAATTTATAACGTGCAATGAATCAATGATCATTTTGTAATAATTCGATAAGTTTAATGGTTGTTTTATAATATTTGAAAGTTAAGTGGCTAAAAAGATCATTTTAACATAGTTTAGTGACCATTTGTGTAATTTATCCAAAGTTTTTAAAAAAGTTCGATTAAATTTTTTTTGAAAAAAATCGGTTCAATTAACGGTTAATAGGAAAAAATTTTGATTAAGGGATTTTGGGATGTTTCGTTCGGTCGGTTAACCGAACCGACCGTTTGAACACCCCTATTTGTGGGTATATGAGCCTATATTTCATTTAGATGTGTAAGACATGCACTCTCAATTTTAGTACAAGAACTTCAAGTTCTTTTGGTAAGTGAGATCAACTAAATCCTTTGAGAACAAACAACACAAGAACTTTAGGTTCTTTTAGTAAGTAGAATTTAATCGGTTCCTTTAAGCAATACAAGAACTTCAAGTTTTTTAATAAGTGAAATTTAATCAATTCCTTTGAGAATAAGAACCACAAAACTCCAAGTTCTTTTAATACATGTGCATGTAAATCTCAATAATTTCTGCGTCATTATTGATCAGGATGGTCTAATTGATCATGCCAAAAATATATATGTGTATATATATTTCTGAATTTATAAACTTTTGGTTTTCCATCATAACATATGATTTAATCTCACTCGTACATGTCTAGTACAAACATTTCCACAAAAAATGCTTCGTTGAATAGGAATATTTTTAGCTCTTTTTGGAGCTTTCAACAAAAATTATTCTTTTGGTAGCAATATATAGCTCTTTTAGAGCTTTTAATTGATTTTACCGCTACTAAAACTTATATCCACATTGGCTTATTTCATATGCCAATTGATAACATATGTTATCTATAACTCCTGAAGGATTATTTTAAGAACTCGTATTGCTCTCTTAAAATTTTCATTTCTGGTGGTGATGATATTATTACCATTAGCGGTAATTATTACAATATTCATAATCATGCACCTTTCATAATGTGCTTTCTCTCAAGAACTTATTGCTTTTCTAGAGCATCAATATTTTCAGTACTTTAAGATATAGTACTCACATTTTTCCCTTGCATTTAAATGAAAAAATATTTCTTATGATTCTGCTAAGCATAAATCGTCATAATAGATTGTATTGTTGGATTAAAATTCAATAATAATGGGCACATATGTATAATGTATGTTGCTATTGTAAAGTTTAACACGTAATTAAGTGACCAATTATGTTACACGTGTTATAGGTACTAAATTGTCATGGAATTAAAAGTGTAGATACCATAAGTTAAATTTATAATTGAATGAGGGGCAGAGTTGTAAATATTAATAAATTGTTTTAATTCAGTTTATATAAAGGGTAGTGGTCCCCGAGATATAGGTTAACTTGCATATCTTTTTTCCCCGTTTGAGAGTTGTGTGGCAAGAGATAATCTATCATCTTGGAAGATTAATCCCTCTGGAAAATCTCCATCAATGGATTCAGGTACGCTTCTGCAAATCTAGTTTTGGTTCTTAATGATTTGACATATATATAGGTCTTGGGTTTATATTCGTATGAATATATTTTTGGTTCTAAAATGTGGCATCAGAGACAAGTTTGTCGAATCATTGAGATCGTAATTTTCCTTTCTATCGTTATTTGCCGATTTGAAATTCATAGTTTGTGTATTCATGGTGATCTGTGTTTTGTCAATGGATTCAGATATTTCTTGATTGCGTAATTAAATCGGCAATCGGAAAATTTTGTTTGCATGTTTTACTTTACGACAACCTTTGCAGTAACCCTAAAATTTACATATTTAATTTTGATTGAATTAGGGTTTTAATTCTCATTGAAATTATGTTTCGCTTTCCTTTTGGAATTTAGCATGATTACGTTTCTGTGCAATCTCATTTTTTACATGTTTTATGATGAATGATTTTGGCCTATTTCAAGTTCTATTCATTCATAACAGCTGCCATTTAAAGGTTGGATTAGAGCAGATTTTAAGGACGATTTTTTTATTGATTTTATCAATATTAATTGCTTTTATTATTGATTTATTTTACCCCTTAATTTTTACGATAAAAGGAGCATCACTTTGCTCATTTTCTATCATCAAATATATTCTCAATACACTACAAAACAACTTCTGTTTTCTACGAAGCTTTTTTTTCATTGCTTTTAGCAAAACCGTGCTTGAGTTTTCGATTGAGAAGGGTAATACCATTAAGTCCACTCTCTGTTTTGGGTGTACGAATTTAAGGAGAGATCGTGCTAATCTCAAGGGGTATTCGACCAATTGCAGCGATTACACACATCGGACCGAATTTACTTCTAAGGAAGTGATTCACCACGACACAGTTGCAACTTTTTTATTTGATTATTTTATTATCCTGTCAGTGCTAACGTTTCATTTTGCAGTCAATTTTACCAACAATATACAATCTTACTGTTGTACACAATAAGACCATTAATTGCACTTGGAGGCTGCTTCGATATGTATATTGTGCGATTAGATTACTCGGTCATATGCTTTCCAACTACGTTTCAGGATCTCCTCATAATTTCTATATAATCTTCACTTTAAACACAAAATTAATTAGTAGATCATAAAATAAGATTGTAATCGAACTAAAATAAATATGTGATCGATACCAAAAAAATTAAGAAATATACTTATATGAGATTGCAGTGTATTGAATGGTTGAAAATTTAATCTTGTAAGACTTCTTTAACCAAAATAGTTTAAGTGAACTCGTGTTGATAACGTGTTGTAAATAAAATAAAAAAGAACAAGAATAAAGAGATAAAGGGAAAGAGGGAGACTTGTATTATTTTCAATGTAGTGTTGTTTGTATAATGCTTTATCCAATATCTATATTTATAGGAACAAAGGGAAAACCCTAATATCATGGACATTAAATTCTAATAATAAAGTACATTAAAGTCTCATTTAATACTTGAATATCCACCATAAATAAATATTCATAACAATATATATATATTAAAAAGATAAAAGAATAAAATTATTATACAAACATAACAAAAACGGCAAAAAAATTATTATATGAAATATATATATAAATTTATAAATGTAATAAAAATAAAATATCAAGTGAATTCATTTAACCTTACCATAAATATATTAAAAAAAATAAATGCTTTACCGTAAATATCCTCATGAAATCTTTAATAACATTGGTTATTTGGTTTTCAATTTACCCTTCAAATTATTGTTATAGATTCTTATTCTATTACCAAATTACTTTTTATTCTCGTGAGAGATTTGTCTTTCGATTGAGTTGTACCATGATTGGCTAACTTTTATACATCCAGATGTTGTTATACACCATTAACATTATATAAACCGTCGCACACTACTAACAGTATATACTATTAAATTTTTAATGATTTGAAATACTTATTAAAAATTTTAAGAATTCAACATGCAATTACTCATATTTCAAAACAAAATTAAAATTTAGGTTGAACAACACTTTAATACTTTTTTTAAAAAATTTTAATATTTAATTTAAAATATTAGAAATATTAACTTTAAACTATTCAAAAAATTAAAATATTAAAATTAAATTCTCCATCATACACTTGAAGACAGGATGTATGCAGAAATTTAATCTTACTTCTCCGCTGATGGTGCAATAGGGTTCTAACTAATGTTCTGCTTTTTCGTTGATGGCGAGGTAGAATCCAAGTTACAATTCGATCTTACCCCTCCGTTGATGGTGTGGTTAGATCCAAATTTACTGACTTTCAAATTCCCTTTATTAAAGTTGCAGCTAAAAAAAACAACAAAAAAAATTAAAAATTCAAAAAAAGAGAAGAAAAAGAAAAAATTCAAAAATTCAAAAGCAAAAAAGGAAAAAGAAAAAAAGAATGA
Organism: Hibiscus mutabilis; assembly: GCA_019671005.1. Taxonomy (NCBI): domain Eukaryota; kingdom Viridiplantae; phylum Streptophyta; class Magnoliopsida; order Malvales; family Malvaceae; genus Hibiscus; species Hibiscus mutabilis. The sequence continues at coordinate 27,355,254 of CM033753.1, read as the reverse complement.
AAAAAAAGGAGAAAAAGAATGAAAAAGAAAAGAATGGAAAAAAAGAAAAAAGAAAAAATATGAAAAAAAGAGAAAAAATCAAAATGAGCTTTCAATCATTTGATCCCGCCTCTTCGTCAGAGTTGTAGCTGAATCAGACATCAGAACTTTTGTCCATCGATCCTGCCTCTTCGTCAGTGTTACAGTTGGATCAAGTTTTGAAGACCCTGCCTCTTCGTCGGTGTTAAGTTTTCTTAGGAATCACATCGTCATCAATAATGTAGTGAGTCGCACTCATTTTGCTTCCCCAACAGACCACCTCCCGTTTTGAAGATTTTGCTTCCTCCAAGAGTGACAAAATAGATCCGTCAAGTCTGGAAAAAAGATGAGCGCCGAAGAGAATGAAGATCTACCGAAGAAAGAAGACACGCTTCAAAAGGAGAGATGTTCAGCCAGACCGGACAAAATGGTTATTCTTTTGTCTTTGCTCTATTCCCGTTACACAGTAATGAGCAAAGAGGGGCAGCTATAATACCCATTTTTGTCCGGGCCCCAAAATTATATTTGAACCATTTACCATATTCAAATCAAATCCAAAATAATAATAATAATAATAATAATAATAATAATAATAATAATAATAATAATAATAATAATAATAATAACAAGGGAAATGTGCTGCCCATGCCCCTAACTTGTTTCACCCATGCTATTTCCCCCATACTACATGCCACTCCCCTCTCATACCTCATACTGTGCGGCAGCTTCCCCACACTTCACTCAACTTCCACCTATTTTCCCCATTCCCCTGATCCATTTAAAAACAACCACAAACAAATGAAAAGGGGGGCATTTCAAGCACAAGGAGAAAAGGGAGCTCACGGCAGATTGAAAAAAAAGAGGGGGGAGAGAGCCGGCATTCACCCCTCATTTCATTTTGGGTATTTAATTTTTTGTATGTTTGTGGTATAATCCCTTTTTTATGATCTAATAGAAATGATGTTTTACTAGTAATCCTTTCATTTATTTTTGTTCCTACATGTTTTATATATCTTTTTATGTTCATATGTTTCTATATCTTGTTAGAATATGTTTAGATTAATTTTTGGTGATTGTTTAATATTTTTATTTTTTATCTTCTCATCTCTAAATATGTGTTTTTCTATCATGATTCGTATGTGTCTCTTATTTGTTTCTACATGTACGGTATGTATGTACATCTTTGTATTTGATATGATTCATATGTATTTTATGTTCATCTTGTTTTTAGGTTATATGTTAGTGTGGTATTATTTATCATGTTTAAATGTAATGTTAGGTTGTGGGTGTAAATTATGTTATATGATAGAAGTCAAGTATTAGTTTTTTATGTTAACGTGTTGTTATGTTAGTTTAGCATTATATTTCATGCATGCCATATATATTATATTGGTGTCTTAATGTGTTTAAACATGTTAGAATTAATTATTTTAGTTTTGGAGGCTCGTTTTTCTCGTTCATGTTTTGTTTTTTTATATTATGATTGATCATGTTTTTTTATTCATGTAGTTTATTATTATCTTTTATATAATATTATAATATTTATGTGTTTATGCCATGTCAATATAAATGTTAATATTTATTTTCTAAGATTGCATTTCGGATATATTTTATCAATGCGGTGCCCTTTTATCCGAGCGTAAACGTGGCCAGTATCAAGCGTAGTGATGGTGGTCTTTCGGTTTACTCTCGAATATCAGGGCCTTTAAAATCTACTCGCATTTATAATCAAATTTTACTTTAATCGTCACTTTAATCCGGAAAGTTTAATATTAATAAAGCGGTAATTATTAAAGTGCCAATTTTGGGCGGTGTTGGGGTGCTAATCCTTCCCCATCCGTAACCGACTCCCGAACCTGACATTTTAAAATCTCTGGTTTTTACGGTGTCCGGTCCACCTTGAGTGGCCGGTGGCGACTCAATTTTTAAATAAAATACGGTTTTTCTAAAATCCCACGGAAGATATTATTTTCAAAATGAAAACTACATTTTTTAGCGAGAGGGACATCGCTACACAGTCTAATACAAGATGAAAGCGACTATAAGATAGGAGATAAGATTAGGGTTTTAGTTATCAAATGTATTAGAGTTTGTAATTATGCAATGGGTTTGGCCGGATTGGGCCCAATGCATTTAATTTTTTGGGTCTGTAAACTTGGATTGGACTGTGGACTATTAATTATTTTTGGGTTTAAATTTATGGATTTTCATTAATTCAGCCCGATCTAATAATAATAATAATAATAATATGATAATACATACATATGCGCACACATATACGTATAACATACGGACACACATGCAAACATTAATGTATGTAACACATTATTAATTAATACAATATACAAACATACACGCATATATAATCATACACATAATTAACATAAATATCCACACGTTACACATACACAACAACACTTATTAATAGGTACATAATACATAATATATATATGCCTCATGCATGCATTCACACACACCGCACACATATTTTACATATACATTAATAACATATACATATATATATGTGTGTGTAAACATGCAATAATATTATTAATTAATTATTACATTGATACATTACAATATTTATAAAAATAGATAAAAATGAGTGATTACACACCTCAACAAGTTCATCTCCCTGAAGTGGCAGCAAAATGGACCTCTCAACTATCTCATCTCCCTAAAGTGGCAACGGAATGAGTACACCGACAAGTTCACCTCCTTGAAGTTGGTAGCAGATCCCATATTTTTTTCAGATCTCACTTCGCCGTTGTTGGTGCAGCAGGTCAAATTTTTGTCCATATCTAGTTTCTCCAATGATGGTGCGACTAGACCAGATGTTTTTCTCAGATTTTCTCTCTGGACGTATGGTTATTCAAAAAAAACAACGAATACAAAAAACAAAAAAAAAACAAAAAGAATATTCTAAAAAAAGAAGATTCTAAAAAAGAAAAAATTCCAAAAAAGTAAAACAAACAAAAAATAAAAAAATTCCAAAAAAAGAGGAAGAAAAATCAAAAAGGAAAAAAAAAATCAAATCAAACTTTAGATCATGCCTCTTCGTTGGTGTTGTAGCTAGATCAACATTGCAAACTTCATACCTTGTCTTCTCGACAATATGGTAGCTTGGTCAAATTAAACTTTAGATCCTGCCTCCCCGTCGGTGTTGTAGCTGGATCAACTTTGCAAACTTCAGACATTGTCTCCTCGGCGGTATGGTAGCTTGGTCAAATCAAACTTCAGATCCTACCTCCTCGTCGGTGTTGTACCTGGATCACTTTGCAAACTTCAAACCTTGTCTCCTCGGCGGTATGGTAGCTTGGTCAAATCAAACTTCAGATCCTGCCTCCTCGTCGGTTTTGTAGCTAGATCAACTTTGCAAACTTCAGACCTTGTCTCCTCGGTGGTATGGTAGCTTGGTCAAATCAAAATTTCTTCTCTGGATCTTGCCTCTTCGTCAGAGTTTTAGCGAATCAAACTTTCTTCTCTAGATCATCCATCTTCGTCAGAGTATAGCGGATCAAACTTTCTTCTCTCGATCTTACCTCTTTGTCGGGGTTTTAGTTAGACCAAATTTACTGACTTCTAATCCTACCTCTTCATCGGTGTTGTAGCTGGATCAACCTTATTGACTTCAGACCTTGCCTCTTCGTCAGGTGTTGCAGCTTGGTCGAACTATACTATTCTTCGGTCTTGTCTCTTCGTCAGAGTTGTAGCGGGTCAAGCTTTTTCTCCAGATCATGCCACTTCGTCAGAGTTGTAGCAGATCCAACCCTCATCTTCTGATCCTGTATCTTCGCCAATGATGTAGATGGATCAAAACCATTTTGACAAGTTTGACAGAAATGTTGGCACAACGTGCTTAAACACGGTAAAGTTTAAGATAATGGACAATTCAAATGTCCATCGAAAATCCATTTTCACGAATGGTCAAAGGAAAATAAATCCTTTGAAAAATCCAATGTCATAATTGGTATAAACTGATTGTACCCAGGGGAATGGTACAACTAGCCCGGAGCAAACGGCTACTAGTAAAGGCAACTCAAATTCGTTGATCCCTGTGCATTTGGGAAAAATACAAAAGAGATCTATGAGCTAAGCTCTAGATCAAAACTTGCCGACTTTCGGTCCTGCGTCTTCATCGTGTTGTAGCTGGGCCAAACCTTCATCGTTCGATCATGCTACTTCGTCAGTGTCGTAGATGGACCAAAGCAATTTTGACAAGTCCAACAAAAATGTTAGCACAACGTGCTTAAACACGGTAAAGTTTAAGATAATGGACAATTCAAATGTCCATCGAAAATTCATTTTCACGAATGGTCGAAGGAAAGTAAATCCTTCGGAAAAATCCAATTTCATGATTGGTATAAACTGATTGTACCCAGAGGAATGGTACAACTAGCCCGGAGCAAACGGCTATCGGTAAAGGCAACTCAAATCCATTAATCCATGTGCATTTGGGAAAAATGCAAAAGAGATCTATGAGCTGAGTTTTAGATCAAAACTTGCTGACTTTCGGTCCTGCCTCCTCGGCGATATTGTAGCTAGAACAAACTCTTCATCGTTCGATCCTGTGTCTTCATCAGAGTTACAGCCGGATTAAGTTTTGCAGACCTTATCTCCCCGTCAGCGTTGCAGTTAGGTCAAATTCTCTCCAGGCATTGCGTCGCCGTTAGAGTCGTAGCAAGCCGAGCGCATTTTGTCTCCTCTAGCGGATCACTTTTGTTTTTTTGTCATCTCCAATATATCCTCCATTTTGAAGATTTTTGCTTACAAGAGCGGCCGAGAAGATCAAGAGAAGCCCAAAGAAGAAGTGGTGGCCAGAGAAAAAACCCAAACCAGGCCGGACAAAACTGGTTCTTTTTTTATCTTTGCTCTATTGCCGTTACACAGCAATAAGCAAAGAGGGGCAGCTGTAATTATCAGTTTAGTATGGGCCTTAAAGCTTATCTCACATATATTATACAACCCAAATAAAAACAAAATACCCTAAAAAGTCAGTCCATCACCAGATTTAACCCAATAACCTAACCCTAAAAATAATACCAAAAACCTAGCTCTATCTTATCCCTGCCGCCCACCCTTTTTTTGTCCAATCGTCTTCTGCGCGTGGCCGCCACAGGAGCCACCATTGGCCACGCGCGGCGGGCACCGCCCACTCTGACTCCACTACTCGCTTTGACTCCACCGCCCGCCGCTCCACGTCCACCATATCTGCAAAAAAATGAGATAAATATTAGAGATATGTATTATAGTTTTCTGGTTATAAATACCCAAAAACATGTAATGTAAGAGGAGCTTTTCGGGGGAAATAAAATATAGCTTTGGTTCGAATGTAAAAAAAGAAAAGAAACCAGTTCGAAAAAAAACAAAAAGACCTATTCAAAATCTTATCTTTTTTGTAGTTCAAAGCAAATCAAATATACAAAAACGATATAGCAACTGAAATCGGAAAACAAAAGCAAAAATCGAAAAGGTAAATATATATATATATATATATCTTACTTTTCATCTCAAATCTACAGATACAAGGGCATTTTCGCGAAAATTCGACTTCGGATTTGAGTCTGAAGTGTTGAAAAGAGTCGGAAAAACACAAACTTTGACCCTTTCAGCCACCACGGACGGCGACGACCGTCACCCGTGAGCGACGATTTGAGTCGGCGAGCGGCGGTGACACGGCCGGCTTCTGAGCTTAAGGCAAAGAATGTATAGAGGATTTTAAGTTTTTTTTAGGATATTAGAATGAAATGAGCTTTTTTTGTCAAAAATGGGTCATTTATACTGAAATAAAAACAGTGTCGTTTTGATACTCTTCAACCCGCGTACAAGACCCGACCCGGCCTGGATTACCCGCGTGTCTTCGTTCAACGGGTAAATTGCACGCGCAGTCCTTCCTCTTCTGTATACTTCATTTTTTTACCTTTTAATTTATGTTTCTTTTCAGTTTCGTCCATATTTTCTTTTAATTATGCTATGTGATTTCTGTTTCTTTTCATTTACACCCTTTATTTTTTTTGTTCATTATTATCCTTATTTATCATTATTAATATATTATATTATTCATACTACTGTTATTATTATATTATATTATATTATATATTAGTACTATTATTATTATTACTATCATCCTTATATTTTATTACCATATTATTATGTATTATTATTATATATTATCTATATATTATTTTATATATTTTTATTTCTATATTATTTTGCATATTACTATTATATTATTATTTTATTATCATTATATTAAATTTCTATTATCATATTATTATTTATCATTTATTTTTACTACTATCATATTAAGTATTATTATTACTGTATAATTACTAATACATATATGTCATGATTAATATTATTATGTGCACAATGTTTACTATCTAAAATATATCCGTATACATCTTATATGTATTTTAATTAAATTTCAAAAATGATTTTTAGGGGTTATCGTGAAAAACATATCTCGAGCGTAAGAAGTGCCGCTTTCCGTTAATCTCTATCGCAAAATACATTTTTTAAATTCTAAACTATAATTTTTAAAATAGATTCCTTTTATTCGGGAATCTAACAAAAATTATGTCCCAGGTGTAGGGGTGTAAATTCCTTTCATACGTGGAAATATTCTTTCAAATATTTTAAGGGATCACAAATTTTAAATTAAATTCGAATTCTTAATTTCCCTTGTTTAGACAATAAATAATTGACCAGGTACCAATCTTGAGCGTTGTGGGGGTGCTCACCGTTCTCCACACGTAACTAACTCTCGAACCTATTTTTCTAATTTCGCGGACCAAAACTCCTTGTTTTAATAAAATGACGCAAAACAAGTTTTATTAAAATAATCTGGTTTTCAAGTGATTCAATCTCACCTAAATAAAAAGATTGGTGGCGACTCCATTCAAAACCAAAAATATTTTTCGCAAGAACGAGTCAAGCACCCGTCGCGGGGCGGGGCCGTTGTTACATATTTCTTCATATGTGATGTATATCTCTTCATAATTTTTTATATCGGTATATTTATCAGAAAAAATTGAGGGGCTCGACTTAAACTTAAAAATCAATCCGTTAATTACTAAAATTTCGAGCTATTCGAATTTCCGTTTTACAACTCAAACTTTATTTAATTTTTTAGTCGAGTTCATGAAATTGCGATTCGAGTTTTTTCACCTCAAGTCGAGTCAAAATTTTGGTTTTTTTCGAGTCGTGTTTTGCTTACCCTAGCCTTAATAATAATAATAATAATAATAATTCACTATAACTGATGAATTTTTTTTCACTCACTCACTCACTTCATAAAATAACAAACTGAATATTATTGTCCAAGCAAAATTCCTAATATCTTTCACCTATTCCACCCTAATTATTTTTTTCCTTCCAAGAAAGTCCCACCCACGAACCAAAGGCAGTTGCAACAAATCATATTCTTCGTATTTGTATTCAAATTAAATAATAAACCCAAATTCCCAACCCCCACTTCTTGCCTTATCCCTCTACTTCAGGCACCATTTGGTTGGAGTTTTGGGGGTCTCGTATCAGCTTACTGGGATTGGGAAGAATTAAATAATTTGAATCAATTCAAATAATTATAATTCAATCTTATTGTGTTCGCATAAAAACCACGAATCTTTCTGTTTAATTTATGTGCTTTGACTTTTTGGGAGATGATAAAATAACACACATATTCTGTCATAAACAGCAGGGAATGATGACTTTGTTAAAATCAAATCAAGAGGGGAATTTTGTATCCTTGAACAAAGAAGCTGTCATTTGCATGTTCATAAAGCCAACTCCAACTGTTCAATTATTATTTATTAATAAACTAATCAAATGTTCTCTTCGTACTGAGAATGCATGTTCTTGGTCTCCCATCTTTCCTTCTATATAAAAGCAATTCCCAATTCACCATCTTTCCATCTCTGTTCCATAATCGATTTTAATTCGAAACACCGCCTTTCATGGCAATGCTGAAGACGTTGATATGTTTGGCCATGCTTGTCCAGTTAGCCATGGCAGCAACTCACACTGTTGGTGGTGCTAATGGAGGCTGGGATTCAAGCATTGACGTAGAAACCTGGGTTGCATCTCAAAAGTTTTCTGTAGGCGATAATCTGCGCAAGTCGAATGCACAAATCTACATACTATATGCTTATTAAGATAACAGTGAGTTTCAGATTGACATTCCTGTTATCTGCAGTTTTCCAGTACACTCCGAACCATGATGTGCTTGAAGTTACAAAGGCAAACTATGACTCCTGCCAGACAGGCAGCCCACTTGGAACTTATAGCGATGGCAACACCCTTGTGCCTCTCACTTCTCCTGGGAAACGATACTTCATATGTGGAACACTTGGACATTGTAGCCAAGGGATGAAAATTGAGATCAACACTTTAGCAACATCTCCTTCGATTCCACCATCCGCGTCTCCGGCTCCGAAAACTTCTCCTCCACTGGCTGCTGGCAATCCATCTTCTCCAACTCAATCACCTGAGACATCTCCTTCTGCCACACCCTCCGTGTCTCCGGCTCCCTCGACAGCGAAAACCCCGGAATCAGCTCCTGTCAGTCCATCTCCGGCTGATGTTACTTCAATGGAATCGCCTGAAACTGCTTCTTCTCCCAGCGGTCCACCTCCCTCACCAGCTAACAGGAACAGATTACAGAGATGCCTCACATTCGGGTTTGACCTTCTGCTGGTGGCGCTTTTGGCTCTCTAAGCCTCTGAGGATTCAATATCTTTGTTTTACTGTTCTATCAGAGGTAATGCTCAATTGTCTGGTTCATTTCGAAATGGATTATTAAAAACATACTACAGAGTTCTGCAAATAGCTGTTACCGACTAATTTGACTCAGAGAGTTTAAGATTTTATAAATTGTTGTAGTTTATATTTGGAGAAGAAGAAACAAAAGGAAACTGCTACATTGCAACACCAGGAAATCCAATGAAAGGCATCAACTTGTTTTAAATGTTGGATTAAAATCCACAATTTTAGGCACATATGTATAATGTATTAAGTTATTATAAAGTACGACATAAAATTAAGTGACCAATTATGTTAGGCGTGTCACGAGTATTAAAATGTCATAGAAATAAAAGTGTAGATGCCATAAGATGTATTTATAATTCAATGAGGGTCAAGGTTATAAATACTTAATAGTTGATTATTAAATCAACTATATAAAGAGGTAGTGGTCCCTAAGAAATAGGTAAACTTGTTTTTCTCTCGTCAGAGAGTTTTACGTGAAGAGATAACATATCTTCTTGGAAGATCAATACCAAATATTTAAGATTTCAACTTCAAGAGTCAATATTTTCAATTTATCCGAGTAATTCAGGTATGCTTCCGCATTCAGTTTATTAATTTATTGTTTTAGATGATTTGGCATGATAGATCTTAGTTTAGTTTTTATACCTGTTATATTTTGGGTATGCTTTGGTTCTAACATCAAATACAGCAAAAGATTGTCTTATGTAATTATGTTGAGTTAATAACTCCACGAAACATCAATGAGGTTGTTATGAAGATATGAAGATTCCAAGCGGAGAGAGCTTGAGAAGAACGGAGAGTACAGACTAATGCTAATTCAAGCTATTCGTTATGTTTGTGTTTAAATAATAATTTTAAGATATATAAAAATTGCGTAACCCATTTCACAATTGGTTCAGTGGTGTGGGCGCGCGCAAGCAACTGGGACCGATTGTGTAATTACACTAATTTTTTAACCGACACGTCTTGTCAACTGTTAATAGGTTAATTGATATCATCTAATTAATCAAGTGGTATAATTTATAAAAGGGTAAATTACACGTGTGGTCACCCAACTATCTCTTTTATCCTAATTTAGTCATCCAACTAATATTTTTGTCAAAATCGTCACTGACGTTTTGTTTCGTTATCATTTTGGTAACAAACCGTTAAAAAATTAACATAGATGATGATGTGTCATAGGATAATAACACTTTTAGTCCTAACACTTATACATTCTATCAATTAGGTCCTATTTCAAAATAAATCATCAAATATAAGGGTCAAACCCTAAATTTCTCATTTTCTTTTTTCTTCCTCTGCAACAACGCTTCTCTTTCTTTTCTTCTTTCCCATTTTTGTTAACGTTTTGTTTTCACAGCTATTAATTCTGATTTGTTTCTTTTAATATGAACTTCGTTTTACGACAATGACATTGTGATGAACAGCATGGTAGCTGATAAGAAGAGACCCAATGGGAAGTTACAGTATGTTAAAAATGCAGTTAGCACCCCCATTTACTCGCAGGCTCGTTAAATGTGTTTTGCCAACAAAAAATTTTCATTTCCCATCACCATGAGGCTTAGTTTCTCACCAAGTTTGAGTAATTTGTGTGAACCAGTGTTCTCTACGAGGTCTTCCCAATGTCGTTCTTGATCGAAAAAGTTGGAGGTCAAGCATTTGCCGGCAAGCAACGGGTAATTTTTTGTGTGGAAAGCAATGAATAGAAGCCAGTAAAACTGTTACTCATGGTGATCTGATTTTGTAAAAATCTAGTAATTTTTTGTTGGCACTTGACTTAGTTCCAACAAAGATACATGAAAAGGTCTCCGATATTCCTTAGAGCTATGATGAGATTGAAGAGATTAAAGCACTCTATGCTACTAAAGGCCAAAAGGAATAAATGCATCACTCTTTTTTCTGTACTGGATTCAATTTTCAATCATCAATTTCATAATATTTAATCCATTTCAAAGCTCATTATGTAATGGGATACTACAACCATAATTAAATAGTCTTTGATTGAGTTGGTGTCATGAATCAACTCGACACTAACTCAATTTATGTTGGAAACAAAACGCTAATGAAAATGGGAAAAAGAAAAGAAAGAGAAGTGCTGTTGCAGAGGAAGAAGAAAATGGGAAATTTGGGGTTTGACTCATATATTTGATGAGTTATTTTGAATTAGGACTAAAAGCCTTATTATCCCATGACACGTCACCATCTCTATTAATTTTTAACTGTCAGTGACCAAAATGATGACAAAACAAAACGTTAGTGATGGATTTGAAGAAAAAATTAGATGGGTGACCAAAACAAGAAAAATGTGATAGTTGGGTGATCACCCATGTAGTTTACCTTTTATAAAATTAAAAAAATTGGTGGTCAAAATAAGATCAAATTTACAATTGGGTGGTCATGGATGTAGTTTGCCCTTAAAAGATTGAAACGATAAAATTGTTTGTAGATGTGCTGAGTGTAGCGATGTCCCTTTTTCGCTAAAAAACGAGGATTTTTTGAAGTGTTTGGGAAAAGGTGTTTGTGATTTTTTTGATATAAAATATTTATTCCGTGGGGGTTTTGAAAAACCGCATTTTAAAAAAAAATGGAGTCGCCACCGGCCACTTAGGTAGGCCGGACACCATAAAACCAGAGATTCAAAAATATTGGGTTCGGGAGTCGGTTACGGATGAGGAAGGATTAGCACCCCCACACCGCCCAAAATTGGTACTTTAATAATTACCGCTTTATTCATATTGGATTTTCCGGATTAAAGTGACAATTATTTTAAAATTCGGTCATAATTGCGAATAAATTTTAAGGGCCCCGTTATCCGAGAGTAAACGCCCAACCACTATCACTACGCCTGATATTGGCCCCGTTTACGCTCGGATAAAAGGGCACCGCACTGACAATTTATATATCCCATTATGCAAACTTAGTGGTAAAAATACAAAACATGGCAGATAATTTAAAGACAGTAAATATTCACATAACATGATACTAATCTAACATAAATAAAATATGTAATTAAGCATATACATATCAAGCTTAACAGTAGATAAAAAAACAAATTTAGCATGTCACAATAACAAGGCATGAATAAATACATGTATAGACAAAAACATATATTTCAAGAGGACATACATATTAGAAATAAAACACATCTCAACACATATAAAGCAATATATTATACATAAAAAGAAAATATACTAGCACATAACCTAAAAGCCAAGAAAACATACAATACGTACAAAAGTACAAAACATGTTGTACACGAGTCAATTAGAACATAACATACGTGATACGAATAACCGACAAATACCAATACATAAAGATACATAATCATCATAAATTTAGCACACATATACATGCATACATAAAAAAATACAAGGCACATACGAGGAATATATAATAAGGCAAAAGACTACATCAACATATACGATTATAATACGAACATGAATATTTACGTGGAAACAGGACACTGAACTTGCGTTGTTTTTTTGTATTTCTGAAACTCTAGTGATAATACACTTTTTGCTGGATCCTCTCTCCCTTTTTTTTCTTAGCGTCTATTACATGAAAAATATATATCAGATATGATTTTTTGGTACTGATAATCCATCTTTTTGGTGCTTTTGCACGTTCTCTGAGCGCGGTGGTTGAGCTGGCAGTACGGTAGAGTGGTGTCGGCATGGAGGGAGTCATGGTGGTGGTGTCTTCTGCCAGATCCACTCACGGCCGTTGGATCAGATCTGATCCAACGGCTGTGATTACATGGGGGATGAGCGGCCTAGATCGAGCTTTGAAATACGTGGTGTTTGCTGGAGATGACGACACATGGCAGAGGATATCGAACGGCCTGGAAGTGTATTTCACGCGCGCTGGACGGCTCTCCTCAGGCTGATCGTGGCCGTTGGATCTGGATTTGATCCAATGGCCCTCCTTCAACTGCTGCAAAGAAAAATATGATATTAGATATCATATAGGGTTTTAGGGTTAATTAGATGGGATTGGGCTGGCCGAAAATTTGCATTGTAAATTACATATATATGTTTTGTAATAATATGGACTTGGACTGTTATTATAATATTTGGGTTTTATATTTTATATTTTATTTTACATTAGTCCAATAATAATAATAATAACAACAATAATAATAATAATAATAATAATACGACGTTACATACATACGTACACGTGCACACTCATATAAGTGTAACATACGAATACACATGCAAACATTAATGTAACATACTAACATACATATATATATAATCATACACATAATTAACATAACATCTACACACATTATCCGTAAAAACAAATACGCTCGTACTAACTATAGATACATGCGTGACACACATACCGTTAATGCGTATACATACATAGTTTATAATATACATGCACACACCACACCTTATATATATATATATTAGTAACACTCATGCAAATAATAAACATACAATATAATAAGTATACATGCAACACTAATATGTATTTACAGGTAAAAATGAGTGACTACAGTTGCCCCTCTTTGCTTGTTCTTATGGAATGGGAAACAAAGCAAAGATTCATAAGCACTCATTTTTATCAGACTTCCCTGTTTGTAGCTTTGGAAAAACGTGTTCTTTTGGACATCTCCGCTCTTCCTTAGCTGAACCTTCGGGCTCGTAAGTTCTTCCTATATAGAGCTTCGTCACCTTCCGATCTTGGAGCTACAGGCTCTTCCTATATAGAACCCTTCGCTCTGAAACCTCGAGTTATGAGTCCCACCTATATAGAACTTTTCACTTCGAGACTGTAAAGCTTGGAGTCCTTCCTATATAGAACTCTTCGCCTTCAACGTTGGTTTCTCCTATATAAAACCTTTTGCGCCGCTGATGGATTCTTCCGACTGGGAGTTCCTCCTATATAGAAATGCTAGTCTTCAAACCCTGGAGCCGTCAGTCCTTCCTATATAGAACTTTTGGCGTCTGAAATCTCAGAGCTACAGGTTCTTTCTATATAGAACCTTTCACTCTCGGACAGTGAAGCTCGGAGCCTTTCCTATATAAGACTCTTTGCTTTCGACACAACATGTTTCCTATATAACCCTGTGTCATATGTGAATTCCTTCGACTGAGAGTTCTTCCTATATAGAACTGCGAGTCTTCACCTTGGAGCCGTCGGTCCTTCCTATATAGAACTTTTCGGCGTCTGAAATCTTGGAGTTACAGATTCTTCCTATATAGAATCTTTTACTCTAAGACATTGAAGCTCGAAGCCCTTCCTATATAGAACTCTTCACTTTCGACACAACAGGATTTCCTATATAATATTGTGTGTCATGGGTGAATTCCTTCGACTGTAGTCCTTCCTATATAGAACTGCTAGTCTTCACCCTAGAGCTGTCAGTCCTTTCTATATAGAACTTTCAGCTTCTGAAGCCTCAGAGCGGAGGATTCTTCCTATATAGAACCTCTCTTTGGAGCTTGGAAACATATGTCTTTTGTATGTAAAACATTGTCTTCTCATTCGGGATTCACACCACGATGGCCATCGATGTCTCTTTGGATCTGCAAATACCTGTCTGAGATAAAAACAAAATGCTATGACAAATGAGTTGACATGCTCCTAATCGTAGTGATGTCTGACTATTCACGATGCATGAGTGTCAATATCTTGGTGGGCTTGTTTTGGTCCTTATTTGATCTTGATGTTCACTTTCTTCTTTCTCACGGGCGACGATACCCCACTTCACTGTCAGGTTCAACCATTTCAACCTTTCTTTTTCTCCACTTGCAACTTGGAATTCTAAAGTGCCCTTTCGGGTTTTCACTTTAGAGAGAGTTTTTTTTAGGGGTGCCCTTCTGGGTTTTCACCCAAGAGATCTTTCTTATTATCTCGCATGTATTCCTTGAATAAACAGGACGTACGCCATTGGTCATCCTATCCGGTTGTCTGAAGCCTTCCGCCTTCCCTATCAATAGCCATTATGTAGGGAACTAGAAGACGTAGTTAACATCGTTTTCTTTGATCACCTACATTTTTAAGGTTAGATCTCAGTAATGCTTCGAGATCTCTTGTTTCATTATAAGCCTATGTTAACTTATTTGACTGAAATTGACAAGAAGGCAAGGAATGGATGCTCAAAAACACGATTTTATTATGATTAAGGGCTTAGGATATCTTAAAAAAGAAAGGTATGACACACATGAGAGAGAAGAAAAGTTAAGTATAAAATACAAGATCTCTCATTATATTCGATATGAATGATACATGATCCTGTCAACCGGTGTAGAATTTTTTGCCTGGAGCCTCCTCTTCATGATGTTCATGGGGATACTCTTCTCTTCGGATATTCAACTTTTCAATTTACTCAAGCCGCCCTTTACGGGTTTTCAACTCGGGTCCTCCCTTTGCTTCAAGACGCCCGATTTCGGGTTTTCGCCCTGAGCTCTCCATTTTTGTTCTCTTTTTCATTTTTTTTTGTTTTTTTGTTTTTTTTGTTCAAAGATAGTATTTCTTGACAGCATCAGAATTTACAGGGTTCTTCAGTTCGTCTCCATCCATTTCTGTTAGGATCAGGGCTCCTCTTGAGAAGGTCTTTTTTACGACGTACGGTCCTTCCCAGTTGGGCATCCACTTTCCTCGAGAATCTTTCTGGATAGGGAGGATTTTCTTGAGCACCAGATCCCCTTCTTTGAATTTTCTTAGGCGCACCTTTTTGTTGTATGCCTGCACCATCCGCTTTTGGTACATCTGACCATGACAAATGGCCTTTAGTCTCTTTTCGTCAATGAGATTTAGCTGGTCGAGTCTGGCCTGCACCCATTCAGCTTCTTCCAATTTTACTTCGTTTAAGACCCGGAGAGATGGGATCTCTACCTCGATTGGGAGTACTGCTTCGGTACCATACACCAAGGAGTAGGGTGTTACCCCTGTTGACGTGCGAATGGACATCCTATAGGCGAAAAGGGCAAATGGCAACTTCTCATGCCAATCCCTGTAGGTATCCGTAGTCTTCGCTATGATCTTCTTTATGTTCTTGTTTGCTGCTTCCACTGCTCCATTCATTTTAAGACGATAGACTGTGGAATTGTGGTGTGTTATCTTGAATTGAGTGCACACGTCCGTCATCATTTTGTTATTCAGATTGGAAGCGTTGTTGGTGATGACCCTTTCCGGCAATCCGTATCGACAAATAATCTCCTTCTTTAAGAACTTACATACTGTAGTCCTTGTGATATTGGCGTAAGACGTTGCCTCTACCCATTTAGTGAAGTAGTCTATGGCGACCAAAATGAAACGGTGTCCATTGGAAGCTTTCGGATGAATCTACCCGATGACGTCCACGCCTCACGCCGCGAAAGGCCACAGAAAATTCATGGTGTGTAAAGGCGATGGGGGTGCGTGAATTTTGTCAGCGTAGATTTGGCATTTGTGGCATTTCCTGGCGTAATCAATGCAATCTCCCTCCATGGTCAACCAGAAATAACCATATCTCATAATTTTTCAGGCTATAGACAGCCCGTTGGCGTGTGTTCCACAGAGCCCGTCATGTACTTCGGCTAAAATCTCCTTCGCCTCCCGGGCATCCACACATCTCAGCAATGTCTGATCATGACTCCTCCTATATAGGATCTCCCCATCTAGGACATATTTTGTTGCCATTTTTCTGAGCGTTTTTCTGTCATTGTCGTTTGCCCCTTCTAGATACTTTCGAAGCTTGACATATTGCAAGATGTCATAGTACCATGGGTTCCATCAATCTCTTCCTGTACATTACAACAATGAACAGGCTTTTCAAACGTCTGCATCTCAATGGGCTCTATTTCTGCCCTGGTGTTTGTTTTAAACATGGATGCCAAGGTTGCCAATGCATCTGCCGTCTGATTTTCTTCTCAGGGCAGGTAATTGAAGCTGACCTTTTCGAACTCTTTGGTGAGCTCTTGGATCAATTCATAATATTTGACCAACTTCGGGTCCCTGGTTTCCCATTCCCCGCGCAATTGGTAAATTACTAAGGATGAATCTCCGAACACTCGAAGTTCTTTAATCTTTCTTTCAATAGCTGAGTTCAGTCCCATAACGCAAGCTTCGTATTCAGCTATATTGTTTGTGCAGAAGAATTCCAATCTGCTGGTGAAAGAATAATAGACGTCCTCAGGAGAAATTAGCACTGCTCCTATCCCATGTCCGAGGGCGTTAGAGGCTCCATCGAAGTAAAGCTTCCATGATTTATCATCTGAAACCTCTTCTTCGGTTGTAATGCACATCAAGTCTTCGTCTGGGAAATTAAAGTTCAATGCCTCATAGTCATCCGAAGCACGACTAGCTAGGAAATTTGCTACGGCACTCCCCTTTACGGCTTTCTGGTTAACGTATACGATATCGAATTCGGATAAGAGCATCTGCCATCAGGCCATCCTTCCTGTTAGTGCTGGCGCTTCCATTAAGAACTTCAGTGGGTCTAGGTTGGATATCAACCAAGTAGTGTGGTACAGCATGTACTGTCTAAGCCGCTTGGTAGCCCAAACTAGAGCACAACACAGCTTCTGCACTAGCGGGTACCGCGTTTCGCAATCATTGAATTTCCTGCTTAGGTAATAGATGGCTTGCTCCCTCTTTCTTGACTCATCGTGTTGCCCCAGTACGCATCCCATTGAATTCTCAAAAACTGTCAAGTAGAGAATTAATGGTCGACCAGGTACTGGTGCGACTAAAATTGGAGCATTTGTCAGGTACTTTTTGATCTTTTCTAGGGCTCTTTGACATTCCTCATCCCACACGCCAGGATTATTCTTTTTAAGAAGTCTGAAGATCGGGTCACATTGGTCGGTTAATTGGGAAATGAAACGAGAAATATAATTTAGCCTCCCCAGGAAACCGCGAACTTCCTTCTGAGTGCGGGGTGGTGAGAGGTCCTGGATGGCTTTCACTTTATCTGGATCATTCTCAATCCCTCTTCTGCTTACCACGAACCCTAGAAGTTTTCCAGAAGTAACGGCGAAGGTACACTTGGCAGGATTGAGCCTCAGTTGGTACTTCCGTAGTCTTTGGAATAATTTTCTCAAGTTTTGTAGGTGCTCTTCCTCTGTTCGGGACTTGGCAATCATATCGTCCACGTATACTTCTATTTCTTTGTGCATCATGTCATGGAAAAGAGTCACCATTGCTCTTTGGTATGTTGCCCCTGCGTTCTTTAACCCAAACGGCATCACTCGATAACAAAAAGTGCCCCACATGGTTATAAACGTGGTCTTCTCCATGTCGTTAGGGTCCATCTTTATCTGGTTGTACCCTGAGAAGCCGTCCATGAAGGAAAACCATGAATGTCCTGCGGTGTTGTCAACCAGCGTATCAATATATGGCAAAGGGAAGTTGTCTTTAGGGCTGGCTCGGTTCAGATCCCTATAATCTACACACATACGAACTTTCTCGTCTTTCTTTGGTACTGGTACAATGTTTGCAACCCATTCGGGGCATTTGGATACCTCCAAGAATCCAGCATCAAACTGCTTTTTCACTTCCTCTCGGATCTTTAACAACATATCTGGTCTCATTCTTTGAAGTTTTTGCTGTATTGGTTTGCACTCCGATTTTGTTGGCAATTTGTGCACCACTATGTCGGTATTCAACCCTGGCATATCTTGATAAGTCCAGGCGAAGACATCCTTGAATTCCTGAAGTAGGGTTATCAGTTCATGCTTGGTTTTTGAGGAAATCGTCGTTCCTATTTTTATTTCTTTTCTCTCTTCTTCAGTCCCCAAGTTTACAACTTCTGTTTCTTCTTGATGGGGCATGATCTGCCTTTCTTCGTTGGCCACCATTCTCTTTAACTCTTCCGGGACCTCACTTTCTATCTCATCATATCCTTCCTCCATTCCCTCCGAGACCTCAGGGCATTCATTCACTCCAGAATTGGATCCGGTATCATTCATATCGTCAATCATGAGCGACCTGCATTAAATGAGAATGAATTGTATTGGGAAAAAGACGGCTTTATATAAAGGGAATGAACATAAAGAATGCATGAATGAAATAAATGAAACTTTGGTCATTTTAGGAAAGTGGGGATATTTTCATTTTAATTAAAAAGTTAACATAGGTGCCCCGTACAAGAGATCCCCATTGTTTACGGGCAAAAACAAAAGGTTGATTCGGAGCATTACTCTGATCTATTCCTAAAAACTACAGGTAGATCAATGCAGCTCCAGTTATCGAGTGTTTCCCCAGAACGGCAAGGGCGGATGTTGGTTAACATTTTGATGCTTCGGTCCTTTTCAGCTATCATGTTGATGTACATCCCTTCAAATGATTCACTGAGTATCTCCTCCTGGTTGAGTACTTCATTTTTCTTCATTGCCTCTCCAACATCTTGACCTGGCTGGTAGAACCCTCCGGAGACAAAAGTGGTTTTCAAACTAGGAAATGACATCGGTCTCCACAGAATGTCTTCTCCTTTAGATCTGGCTTTTCTTTGCTCCTCCTTCCTCTTATATTCCTCTTTCTTCTGTTGGACACTTGGTTGGTAACCCAGCCCGAAACGATCCTTCTTGGTTATCATATTCTTGGGTCTCAGGTTTCCTAGTAATTTCTTCCCCAGCCCTTTTTCCTATTTTGGCTCCTCGGCCTAAAGTTTCTGCGACGGTCATCTTGGTACAATTAGATAACCTGGGGTATGGGATCCGACTTCCCTCCGAAACGAATGTGGCATTTACTAGTTCCAATGCTCAGAACGAGCATTCTGCAGCATCTTCATCATTTTGAATGTAGGGGGCGTCTGATGTCACTGAAGCAACAAATTCCTGCTCTGCCTCTACTGTGACCAATTTGCCTTCGACTACAAATTTTAATTTCTGATGCAATGATGAGGGGACAACTCCTGCGGAGTGGATCCATGGTCTTCCCAACAAGCAAGCTGTAAGATGGTTTTATGTCCATCACCACAAAATCGATCACATATTCAGTTGGTCCGATCAATAGGGGCACTTCAATTTTCCCCATTGTTCCTCTTTGCGTACCATCAAAGGCTCTTACCGAATTGTGGCAGGGCTTTAGGTGCGAACCATCTATTGGCAGTTTTTCCAGGGTCACCATAGGCAAGATATTCAATGCTGACCCGTTGTCGATCAGTACGCCTGGTACTACATACCCTTTGCAGTGGGTAGTGATGTTAAGGGCTTTGGTAGACCCCATTCCTCCCTCAGGGATCTCATCATCACTGAACGTTATATGATTATAGGCAGTGATATGCCCCACTATCATGTCCAGGTTTGTTACAGAAATGTCCTGGGGCACAAAAGTTTGATTCAGCACTTTTAGTAACGTCTCCCGGTGCTTTTCTGAACTCAAGAGTAATTCTAGTACTGTGATCCTGGCCGGTTGCTTTCGTAGTTGTTCCACTATGCTGTACTCGCTATGTCTCAAGAACTTCAGAAATTCTTTGGCCTGAGCCTCAGTTACCGGCTCATTTATCTTTGGGGGAGGTTCTTCTCCAAATATCTGCGTAGGGCTAACTGCTGTACTCTTCCCCTTATCTTTTTCAGCTGCTTTCAAAGCCTCGGAGGAATAACATCTGCCGCTCCTTGTGAAAAGGCCTGCCTCACCAACGTTCACATCGTTCTGGCTTTGTTGGTCTTTCAGCGTAGGCTCTTTTACCTGACCGTGTTCTGGTTTTTCTGGCGTGGTCACATTTACAGCATAATTCCAGGGGGTTTGCCGCATATCTTTGAATGGGAACGGAGATGGTGCTGAAATGATGATCTTGGGACTTATCCTGCTGGTTCTCCCTGGGAGGCACCTGCATTCCCTGGCCTAGGAGAGATGATAAAAGGTCTATCATTCCCGTATTTAGATTTGGGGTTATTCGTCATGTGTACGTCCGACCCCGTCTTCCCCATGGGCTCCTCGAAGAATTCTATTTGCTTTTCATTCATCAATTGCTGCACCAATTTCTTGAACTCGTCGCACTCTTGAATATCATGCCTTTCAGTCTGGTGGAATTCGCAATACACTCCACATCCCTTCTGCCTTGTTATCATGCCTTTGTCGATCAAACGAGCCATGCATAACTGTTGGAATACCCACCGTAAAGGAGACTTGATTTCTGACACATCATCCTTAATCCTTCTGGTAAAGTATTCTTCAATAACATTTACCCCTCTGCTCCCATGATTAGGCAGCAGGTTGTTGGCTACACTCGGTTCTTCAAACTTCAATATCCCAGAATCGATTAAGTTCTGCACAAGTTTTTTGAAAGCAAGGCAGTTCTCAGTGGGATGTCCAGGAGTACCGCCGTGATAGCCGCAATGCGCGCTCGGATTATACCAAGACGGGAAGGGCGGATTGACAGGAGTAACGATGTATGGACGGACCAGGTCTGCTTCATACAACTGGGAGTAAAGTTCTGAGTATGAAACAGGTAGGGGAGTGAAAGTTCTTCTCTCTTTCTCTTTTCTGGCGATTCTCTCATCTCTTTGATTCGAGTTTTGTGTTTTCCCACGGGTGCTTGTGGTTGTGAGACTGTGAAGTTCTTCGGGGCGGTATAAGTGCTGGTGGTGTTTACTTCATTTCTCTTGCTATACTTCTGAGACCCTTCCCCGCCATCAATTCTACCACTCTTAATTGCCAGTTCAAGGGACTCCCCAGTCCTGATTAAGTCAGCAAAGCACTGCGTTGTGTTATTAATGAGACGATCAAAGAGTGCCCCTTTCAGAGTATTAACAAATAACGGCGTAATTTCATGCTCCGGGATGGGTGGCTAAATTTGGGCGGCCACTTCTCTCCACCTTTGGGCGTATTGCCGCAGGCTTTCGTTGGACTTCTGTCCCATATTTTCCAACATAATTCTGCTGGGGGTCATATCTGTTACATGTTTGTATTGCTCAGTAAATGTTCTTGACAGATCTTTCCATGTCTTAACATTTGCCTTGCTCAACTGGGTGTACTACCGTAACGCCGCTCCAGTTAGACTGTTCTGGAAACAATGGATCAGTAGCTTTTCGTCCTTATGGTAGGCCGCCATCTTTCGACAATACATTGTTATGTGTGCGAAAGGACATGTGGTTCCATCGTATTTGTCGAACTCTGGTGTTTTAAATTTTAGCGGTAGGACAAGATCGGACACCAGACTTAAGTCGCTAGCGTCATTTCCTGATTCTTCATTAGCTTGTAACGTTTTAAATTTTTCCTCCATGAGGCGAAACCTTTCCTCCCACTTTTTCTCTACCTCAGTCCTGATCCTTTCGACCATGTTCAGGCCTGGCACTTCTTCTTCATAGAGTGCTTCAGCATCGAGGGGTTGAGTTTCAGGTGCCCCTACTTGAAAACTAGATGACATTCCTGCAGGGTCGATATACATCTTTATGGCCGGATTCGATGCAGTTGGTTGAACCTTGTAGTGAGCTGGGGTACCCTCTGGCTCTTGAACATTTTCTCCTTCCACTCTTTTTCCAAGACTCTTAGCCAGCAATGCGGTTATGTCGGATACTATAGACGCTTGTGACTGCGCAATCTGATCACTGAGGCTTCTCTGGGCCTCTTAAAGCCTTGTCTAGAGCTCTTTTTGCCCTTTTTCTAGACTGATTATCCTGTCTTCCATGAGCTTGCTTTGTAACTGGGTAAAGTATGGGTGATGAATGATTGCGGGTTAACTACACACAACGCCACAATATTCATAATGTTAATATGGTTGTAAGAAAGTAGATGCATGTATAATGATGCGAATGTCATGATGCAATGCAAGAATGTATGCAGATAAGGTACTGATTCCGCTGGTAATCACCCTTTTGAACTACTTCCACGGGAATTAAAGGGCCTGAATTACAACAGAGTTCATATTACAAAATAAAGATCCCTAATACAAAAGAGCTAAATACAACACAAAGCCTTATAGATAAGCCCTAGCTCTATCTCCTAATTTTCCAATTGCCTTGAGCAGTTTGAGGAACCTGGGAGCTTCTTCCATTTCCGGAACTATGAAAGGTCGGAGTGTTTCAGCCTCGACAGCCAAATCATTCACGTGCCTGGCGACTCGCTGTATGTCCACCATCAGGTTTGCGTAATATTGGTCCCTATCTTGTACCATCCGGGCAGCGTCACGCAATCTCTTTTGCCAATAGGTGTCCCCTCCGGCTGCAGCCTCCTCGAACACACTAATTCTTTCCTTGTAATCCTCAATAGTTACTTCGAGAGACTCAATTCATGCTTGTAACATGCTTACTTCGCGCTCTCTTTCTTGCAGCTCAGCGAAGCTATTTCTCTGGCAGTACATTCAAAGGGAGTGCTCAACTTCCGCCAACTTCCCTTTTAATTCGCCATTCTGATTTTGGCTTTGCTCCAGACTTTGAATAGTGTCATCGTACAGTTTTTGCATCTCTAACAGTCTATTTCGGCTACTCATGGACTTTCTTTTCCATACGGCGACGCTTTCTCTCTCATGATGGACAGCTTGTTTTCCCTTCCTGATTTTTTGCCTGAATCTTTCTTTCTCTTGATCAATGGCCTTCTTGGCGGACCGTTTTTCTTCCTCCATAGCCAAACGGCAGCTTTCTATCTCTTTCTCGATCGCTCTCTTGTTGATTTTCGTTCTTCTTCCACCAAACGGATGTCGTTCATTCTTTCTCTTTCCACAGCTATGAATTGACTCCGCCGCCTTCGTATATTTTGCTTGTAATAGAAGGGCATCTTTTTATAGAGAGTGTTCTTGTCGCTCAAATCAGATTTAATTTCTTCAATCGCCTAATGATCCCGTCCCCATTTCGTCAACCTCTAAGCTTGCCTTATAGAGCTCATTTCGCATGTTGAGTCTGTTGGATGTCCATTTTCTTTTTAATTTCTTGAGTTCATTCCGTAAGATATCAGCTTCAGACGGTACCACCCTTGTAAGCTCTTCGAGTGACACTATTGGTCCTTGATCGATTCGGGAATCATATCGTTTACCCTCAAACGTCTCCAAAGATCGTGAGTCAGGGTGGTCATGTACTCGGTGTCTCCTTCCACCCTAATCCGGTAACAATGGTCCCAAGCCCCCTCATGATAGTCTGAACTTTATCTTTGAACTCCCCTTTAAAAAGAAATTCAGTTCGGCTTAAACCCTTGCGGTGTTGGGAATGAACTATCGCGATTCGAATTGTCGGGACACCGTGGTGGGGCACAAGCAATTCCTCCATGTAGTCCTAACATCATCAACCAATTGAAATCACCACAACTATATAAAAAGTAATTAACTCTACCGAGCCACAGGACCCTCCATACTATGTCTTCGCCTTGGATATTTCTGAAGAAACCGGCCCATTTTCTTGTTTTTAAGTCCTCTCGCCACTCTTTTGTTAAGTATTCCTGTAAAGGCGAAAAATCTCGGAAGGATATTCCGTGAAACCCTCGTCGGTGTCTTCCACATGTGGCTCTAAATCCATACCTGTAACAGTTGTGCGCATCCTCGAAAACGTCCTTCTTCGTGCTTTCGACTGGCATTTAGAGAAATAAAGGTCTCGGCCAAAATAGCTGGTGCTGGGTTTGCTTGCCGTTTTATCCGCTCAAACAAATCTAGAATGGCCACATCAATGTTTCCCAGAATTCTTGGGAAGATCACCAATCCATATATTCCCAAGGCAAGCATGTCTAACTTTTTCTCCTCATCCGGATGTGCAGGTAGGATGTCTCAAATGTTTTCCCATGCAAATACAGTATTATCTCCTCGAAGTCGGATCAAGCCATTGACCCAATCGTCGCTCATTCCGGTAAAGGTTTTGAGCTTGGAAGTGTAATTCTGATTCCTGAGGTTTTGCGTAAATCCAATCTTCTGAACATTTTTATGATTAAGAAGAGTGGTGTATTCTTCTATTGTGGGCATCATGTCCCGTCCATTGAAGGTGAAGCAAAGAAAAGCGCAGGATTCCAGTAGCGAAAAATGGCTCGGAGTAGGGGCTGGTTGACCCGGATGTACATCAGCTGTGCAATGTCACCATAACTATCACGGAATCTATCTTGTAATCTCTGGTCCCATTCTTCCCAGATACTTTGAAGATCCCCTAAGTTATTCTGTTGAAGACTCACATAGGTGTACCCGGCTATCACGCGTTCGCTTGGTAAACTGTCCCCTTGGGCCTTCTGGCTGACTTCTGACCAATGTCTAACAGACAAGTTGAGTTCCTCTTTTCTAAGACACCTTTTTTCCATGGTGAAAGACTTTTTGATCGGGTAAACCACTTGATCCAGTACCTTTATGTAATGCGAACGTAATAATGCATGAAAAAAATAGCCAAAAAAGGAAACAAGTCAGTACCGGATAGAATTAATTAATACACAAATAAAAGGACAAATTAAATAAGGTAAACAAAAACAAAGAAACCTATTTATCTGTCTAAAACACCTAAGGTTATCCGTATGGCTCTAAAGGGGTGGGTTTCTCTATGTTCTCTACATGCAGTGTTGGTGCTAAGAGGTACTCGAATTGTCCTTGTTGTCCTCTACTAAGAGTAGCAAGGCCCCCGATCATCACCCATTATAGGCTCCTTTCAACCGGGTTCAATTCAGGGGGACCCATTCGCTTATGCCTGCACGAAGGAACGATATCCTTACGAAAGCATAAGGTACTCGAGCCCCGAAGGTACTTGCTAGGCCTACACGGGAGAACGATATCTCCACGAAAGCATTAGCGTTTTCCCCCCACTTAAAAAGACGGGTTTATATGTCATATTTTAAATGTGTTAAAATAAACGCGCAATTATAACCGAATGTTAATTTAATAGTCACTTTAATCCGGAATTTCTAATATTAATAAAGCGGTAATTATTTTAAAAAGCTTGACTCTCTTCTTGTTTTCGAAAAACAAAAAATTGTCCCCAGCGGAGTCGCCATCTGTAGCGATGTCCCTTTTTTTCTCATCGCTAAAAAACGAGGATTTTTTGAAGTGTTTGGGAAAAGGTGTTTGTGATTTTTTTGATATAAAATATTTATTCTGTGGGGGTTTTGAAAAACCGCATTTTTAAAAAAAATGGAGTCGCCACCGGTCACTTAGGTAGGCCGGACACCATAAAACCAGAGATTCAAAAATATTGGGTTCGGGAGTCGGTTACGGATGGGGAAGGATTAGCACCCCCACACCGCCCAAATTTGGTACTTTAATAATTACCGCTTTATTCATATTGAATTTTCCGGATTAAAGTGACAATTATTTTAAAATTCGGTCATAATTGAAAATAAATTTTAAGGGCCCCGTTATCCGAGAGTAAACGCCCAACCACTATCACTACGCCTGATACTGGCCTCGTTTACGCTCGGATAAAAGGGCACCGCACTGACAATTTATATATTCCATTATGCAAACTTAGTGGTAAAAATACAAAACATGGCAGATAATTTAAAGACAGTAAATATTCACATAACATGATACTAATCTAACATAAATAAAATATGTAATTAAAACACGCATATACATATCAAGCTTAACAGTAGATAAAAAAACAAATTTAGCATGTCACAATAACAAGGCATGAATAAATACATGTATAGACAAAAACATATATTTCAAGAAGACATACATATTTGAAATAAAACACATCTCAACACATATAAAGCAATATATTATACATAAAAAGAAAATATACTAGCACATAACCTAAAAGCCAAGAAAACATACAATACGTACAAAAGTACAAAACATGCTGTACACGAGTCAATTAGAACATAACATGCGTGATACGAATAACCGACAAATACCAATACATAAATATACATAATCATCATAAATTTAGCACACATATACATGCATACATAAAAAATACAAGGCACATACGAGGAATATATAATAAGGCAAAAGACTACATCAACATATACGATTATAATACGAACATGAATATTTACGTGGAAACAGGACACTGAACTTGCGTTGTTTTTTTGTATTTCTGAAACTCTGGTGATAATACACTTTTTGTTGGATCCTCTCTCCCTTTGTTTTCTTAGCGTCTATTACATGAAAAATATATATCAGATCTGATTTTTTGGTATTGATAATCCACTTTTTGGTGCTTTTGCACGTTCTCTGAGCGCGGTGGTTGAGCTGGCAGTACGGCGGAGTGGTGTCGGCATAGAGGGAGTCATGGTGGTGGTGTCTTCTGCCAGATCCACTCACGGCCGTTGGATCAAGATCTGATCCAACGGCTGTGATTACATGGGGGATGAGCGGCCTAGATCGAGCTTTGAAATGCGTGGTATTTGCTGGAGATGACGACACGTGGCAGAGGATATCGAACGGTCTCGCGCGTGCGTTGCATACATACGTACACATGCACACTCATACGTAATAATATTATTTTACATTAGTCCAATAATAATATTATAATATTTGGGTTTTATATTTTAGATTTTATTTTACATTAGTCCAATAATAATATTATTCCAATAATAGTAATAATAACAATAATAATAATAATAATAATAATAATAATAATAATAATAATAATAATACGACGTTACATACATACGTACACGTGCACACTCATATAAGTGTAACATATGAATACACATGCAAACATTAATGTAACATACTAACATACATATATATATAATCATACACATAATTAACATAACATCTACACACATTATCCGTAAAAACAAATACGCTCGTACTAACTATAGATACATGCATGACACACATACCGTTAATACGTATACATACATAGTTTATAATATACATGCACACACCACACCTTATATATATATATATATATATATATATATATATATATATATATATATATTAGTAACACTCATGCAAATAATAAACATATAATATAATAAGTATACATGCAACACTAATATGTATTTACAGGTAAAAATGAGTGATTACACTGAGTTTATTAAAAATTGAAAGAAAAAGAACATATACGATTTCAAGACCATACTAAGAATATTAGAAAAAATTATAAAATATTTTTTATACATATTCTTAATTGAGTTGATTTAGGAATATTCTTACTGATGCTAATTCAATGATGGTGCCCAATTTTTTGAATTAACTTGCGATTTGGTGTTTGTCCAGAGTCTAACAAATTATTTGTATTAAGAAAATGGAAAAATATCAGCAATGGGGATGTAGCTTAGATGGTAGAGTGCTTGTTTAGCAGCGAGAGGTACGGGGATCGATATGTCGCATTCCATTTATTTTTTTACTAGAAAAATTAAATAGTTTAATAAATATTATGCATTTGTTTTTGTATTTTAAAGATCTCCCAAACTAATATGATAAAAGCACGCCACTAAGCTCAACTCAAGGAATCTGAAATTGGAAGACACTTTACAGCTGTTTGTTGAAACGTTTGGTGTTTTGGGTCCATCAGTTCTTTTTTCCCTCGGTTCTTGCTATGGTGAGTTTTTTGTAACGCTTCCTCCCCTTTTTCATGGTATGGTGAGTTTCAATGCTTCCCCTCTTTACAAAATGACAAGTAAAACGTTTGTTTGATTATCTGAATTAGGTGGTTGGGTCATTATTGAAATTTGAAAAGTCACCTTTTCTGATTCCTGATGTTTATCTTCTGTATTTTTTTACTGTTTTTATTCTAATTTACGTTTCTTGTCTGCTTGCTTCAACAATTTCCGTTTAATTTTCATGATTTGTTGTATTTTAAATGTGCAATGAGCTCTTGTAGGGTTGAAGAACTGTCTAATTCAATGGGAAAGATGGATGATTGTGTTTAATGGAGATGATCATAATTAGAGTCAGATATTTGAGTTTCTTAGTCATTGGAAAACTGGGTCTGCTCCAGTTTTCTTGTTCTCCCTTTCTAAGTACATACTATTTATTAATGAAATACTTGTTCTTTAACTTATATGGTTTACTTAGATGAATGATTGATGTAGAATTAATGAATTATTAATCATCTCAATCTAAATCATTAACATATGAGCTACTCTTCTTAGTTATATTAATGTTTTGACAATTTTCTCTTAAATTCCAAATGTTATCCAATCTCGCTTGTATATTACCTGCATGTAAATCTGTAAAATTCCTATGAGGAAATGACTTTATGGCCTTCCCAAGTTATGGCTTGCCTTTAATCATTGATACCGAACATGGATTCTCTCGGTCTGCCAAACGGTACTTGTTTTGTGAAGGACGGAACTTCTTTTATGACTTGTACGACTTCGTTACGGAAATGCCAAGCAGAGCATGTCAATCCGTCTGTTTTGGTTTGCAAACGTGGTTGCGGCCTTCTTGGACAACTTCCATCAATGCCTTGAACCATTCTAATGGTATTATTTCATGTTTGCTTTAATCAGACTCTAGTTTTAGGTTTGCATCATTTAAATTTATACTTGGCATAGTCAACTTCAAGAATATATACAATTTACTCTAGAAGCTTTATCAGGCCAAAGAAAATCCCTTAGTGATTATGATCAAGGGACTTCTTCTTTACAGTTGTCATATTACCATGCCTATTTTACCCTCTTGCATAGCCCCAAAAATTCAATTCATATTCTTCCCTTATATAAACTCCATTTCTCTTAGTAGCCTACACCAAGTTTTTTTCTTTCTTCATTTTCTCATCCATTTTCCTTTGATCATGGTTCACAAGAAGAAGAAAAGTGACAATTCTTGGTCTCATCAGATGACTTATATAAAACGCAGGGATAGCATTCTCAGGAAGGCAGCTGACTTATCTATGTTAAGTGATTCTGATGTTGGACTTCTGATGTTTTCTCCAACAGGTCAATTGACTAGTTTCGCTAGCAAGGGAAGGTGATGAAGAGTCTCTAATAGATAATAATGTTATTTATGTTCTTTCCATATTCTTGTGTTTTCAAGTTTTAATTGCATCTTGTGATAAATTTTTTCTCATGCCTTTTATAGGGTTGAGGATATCTTTCTTCGTTTCTTGGACTGGTGTGATGAGCGTGGAGAGTATGTTTTGATGATCTTTGCTATTTTTTTCCATAAAAGATTTCTCAAATAGTGAAACTGGTGGTTTACTAATGCGTTTGTATCTGTCCTGGTCTGTGTTTCTGCTCCTGGTTATCCCCAAATTATCTCAGACCACTCGAAAACGAAGAGGTAGCCTATCTCTCTCACTTTTCTCCTTTGCCCCATTTTCTAAGACTGTTGTTGTCTTCCTACAATGCTGTCTATGGCCTGTGCTTACAGTACTTGCGCAAAAGCTTGAAGCATTTGAAGTATGAAGCAGAAATGCTGGATAAAATAGGATGGTAATATGTCGTCTCTCTTTCACTCCCATTCTTTTTTTATGCTTTAATTTATTTCTATCTCACAATCAAGCTTTCCATTTTTTTCGTATGATCTATTGGCTGTTAACGCAATGCACGTTCAGCATACAGGTAAACGAACTCTGAATAACTTGCTGTTCTTTTCCCTAACGATGATAGTTCCCATAACTTTCCGGTTGTTGTCTTTTTTGGTTTCATAGGAACTTGAGAAAGAACTCTCTGATCTCAACCGGAAAAAGTATAAAGCTGAGGAAAAGTTGAGGTCATTATTTTCGGCATAGTTCTCATCATTTGTTTATGAGTTAAGGCTGGGAATCTTGACTATTGCTTGTGAAAACTTGGCTTGTTTGATGTGTTTTTTGCTTCCTATTATTATTGGAAAGTACAGGTCTTATAATCCAGATATGATTCAGACGCTCTCAATTCCTGAAGCTTATCACCGACAGCATATTGTTATGGACGCACTTGAACGAATTGAGAAGTTGAAAGTGAGTATATTTTCACCAATGAATTTTCCCCTCATCTAATGAAGGTCAATCTCAGCAATCTTTTTTTTCCCTCTCTTTAGCATGCAAAGCTGCTTGAGAAAGAGATTTCACCTTCAAATCCAAATGATGTTGAGGTAACGTAAAGAAAATGGGGGGTGGGGAGAAACGGGAAGGAGTATTTATCTAGATCAATTTGAAGCATTTTCTATTTATTGGTAAACAGACAATTATTGTTGCATGCAATAATTCCTTCCATGTTTGATTCATAGATGCCTGCTCATGAGGTGGGCTCAAGTTCAGCAGCGACAGAAGCTACAAACTCGGAAACACAGAGGTATAGGATTTTGGCTTTTGCATACAGTTCCATGAAATTCTAAATCATCTCGAAATTTTTTACGGCCGCGTACCTCATGAAATCCTGTTTAGAAGTAAATAAAGGAATCTAAATTGTCAACTCAAACTTATGAATGCTGAATAAGTTTTGCCATTTTATCATGTAGGAACCAGTTACCAGATGATTACAACGGCAAAAACATCGAAGAACGGAACCTTCGACAAGCTGAGGACATGGCATAAGTTTCAAGGAAACCTGCAGCATCGTTGTGGATACAGACCTAAGTTACTCTAAAAGTTTTATGGTTTTCGTAAAAGTAAACGTTCTTAATAGCTTTAGCCTAGTCAAGCAGTTCCCCTTCTCAACAGTGTTGGGGGTTTAAGGTTTAAATATCCCGTTCTGCTTCCTTAGCCTTGTTTGCATGTATGGAATAAAGAGCAACTTGTTAGTGTGTGCCAGTAGTAGTTCTTGCAATCTTGTACTCCATGTCTGAAGTCTGAAACTTTGGAAATGGCAAGTTTTTATGGTTTTTTTGAATATGCTTTTCTGTAGACATTCTGTTGGAAAATATTTTGTTCGAGTCACTGGGTTAACCTGTCCGACCGCTGGGTCATTCCGGGTTTAATAACAGTGACTCGACTAATTCTATTAAGCTGGTTTTGGAGATGGTTTTTTGGTGTTGCTGTATATCAACAAGGGGCTTCCCATTTCACTGATCAGCTTTGTTGTTTGAGTATTTAATCGGACTAAGGTGAAACCGATGATCCATTAGACGAGGTAATAGGCATTCACTGCACAAGGGTTGAAATATGGGAATGAATGCCACATAAGCACTGTCTTTAACCAAACTTCAATAAATTATAATTTTGGTCCTTCTATTATGTTTAAAGTTAAAATGTAGTTCTTATATCTTAATTTAATAATAGTTTGTAATATTGATTCAATTATGGTGTTTGGTCCTGTAATGTTTAACTTCGTATTCTTTAATTTGACATGGTTTGCAATATTGATTTAATTTAGTGAAAATGCTATATGCTCCTTTCACGTTGTTGTTATTTTTAAATATTAAATAAATATTTCTAAACACATTGGATTCAAATTGTCAATAATATTAAAAGGCTAACTTTCAATCTAACGGAAAGATTTAGGTCATGTTTGATAATTAGCGGATAACTAATAGTGGATCACATCAGTTGATTGCATTAGTTGATTTGACTAGCAGATGATTGTATACAAGTGTTTGGTAAAATAACTGATAGCTTATAGTTTCTTGATTCTTTAAACAAGCATAATGACATACATATAAGGGCATTATTATATTCAATACTTGTAATTTTTTCTTATATTTTAAGGATATTTTGCAATAATACCCTCTTTATATATTTTTATAATTAGGTCCTTAAAATTGATTTTTTACAATTAGGTTCCTAAAATTAATTTTTTTACAATTAGGTCGCTAAAATTAATTTTTTACAATTAAGTCCCTAAAATTGATTGTTTTTTTAGGTAGGGTTTGGGTTTATGGTAATTATTTTCAGCTTGGGTCCAGGTTGGACAAAAATCGACTCGTGCCCATCCCTAATTACAATCCTCTATTCACCAAACATCAAAATTAGAGATTTGACAATTCTCTATTTGCCAAATATCTAAATTAGCGGATTTGACTGGTCAAATCTTTAATTTTAACTCAAAATGTTGTTTACGGAACATAGTCTTACTAGAAATTTTAACCGGAAAATTTCAAATTAACTTCTAAGAAATAACCCTGTATTTCTTTTTACGTATATTTATTTCCTTAGCAGTAGAACATTATGACTCACGTTGAATTATTCTGACCTTCACACCTTTGCCCTCCTAAACGTGCCACACTGGCACCACTGGCACTTCCACGGCCATGTTGATCGACTGGAAAAGCTCCCAAGGCCATAAAGATTAGGTGTTTACTAGCATCTTAAACATGAGAATATTTTCTCCGATCATCTCAAATAAACTAACATGTATGAACCTATATCCATAATTTTATCTTTTAAGACATGACATTCAATCAATTCAAATCTAGACCATTGGTGGATAAACCTAAGGCAAGGCCCTGTATGAACTGGTTTATACCCTACTTTTTCTTCTTCCCATCAAAGGAATCCTAGACTCAAGAAAGATAGAAAAGCAAACACTAAAGTAGATAGCACTGTATTGACAAAAGAAACTTTTTTTTGAGTTTCTTATAGCATTACCAGCTAATCCCATTTCACAGTACATGCTTTATAACTTTACTACTCTTTATATATCTTTTCCTCAGCCCTTTCTCCAAGTGCATTCTAAAGAACCAAAAAATGGTTAAATTCGGAGGCGGCGTCGTTTGTCTTTTGATTGTGGCCATGGATGTTGGAGCAGGGATCCTTGGCATCCAAGCTGAAGTTACACAAAACAAGGTCCCTTGAAAGTGGCAGATCTGCAAACCCTATGAAGTAGTAAATGTAAATCATGAGGTTTTTATATATAGTGCATTGTGTTTTGTTGGTTTGTACAGGTAAAGCACCTGAGGCTGTGGATATTTGAGTGCAGAGATCCGAGCCGTGATGCTTTCAAGCTAGCGTTGGGTGCAGCGGCGTTGCTGACTCTTGCCCGTGTTCTTGCTAACCTGCTGGGTGGGTGCATGTGTGTTTATTCGCATGAAGAGTTCCATAGATCCTCCGCTAATACGCAACTCTCGGTCGCATGCCTCATCTTCAATTGGTAAGACAAAGCATGTTTCCCTTGGAAAGCTTAGTTTAAGTCATTCAACTAATCTACTATAATTCGAAATGATACAAATTGTAACGCCTATAAAATATGACTAAATTTAAAGTTGAAAAAAAATGAAGTCTTGCAATGAAGGGGAGTTGGACTCGTAACCAATGCTTGGTGAGCACAAGTCTTAACCAATTGAACTAAGGTTATATTTTGTCATAATCTACACCCATATTATTTTAATACACTTCTTGAATTATTTTTGGAAAATAAAATGATAACAATCTGACAGGATCCAACTACTACCTTTACAAATTAAATGCCCTATCTTGTATCTGACCCAAAATAATCAAACTCTAGAGAATTCTAAAGGTCTTCCACCATCCCTATCAGCGTCTGCCTTCTTCGATCTCCCTTATCGTTTCACCGTTCGAATCGCCACATTGCTCTGATCAAAACGCCATCAACCACTCACTCCAAGGAGCCGTCGTTTGTCATGAAAATCCAGTCAAAGGTTCGTTAGAAGCCTTTGGATTATTGCTACTGTTTTTGGCATTTTTTGATGCTGTTCATCGTCTGTTCGTCGCGTTGTTCTGCCATCATTTTCTCTATGCAGAGGCGAGTAAGACCCAGTCGGTCAATCACATGTCCGGTACCGTTTCGAAGGTCGCCAGAGTTCGAGGAAAACCCTCAGTTTTCTCTTTTTCCGACCAATTTTTGCCTCCCTTTTCTGTCGTTGGTAAGCCTTTAAAAATTAATCTGAGTGTATTGCACCGTTTTTGCGATATTTCGATGTGTTTTTCGGCCATATTGACCGCTCGTGACGTCCACGCTTCGTACAAGGCGATTTTCGATCGCCTAAGACGATAGCCCATAAATCGAACTAGCCTGGCCGACTTGAGTCCGGTCTAGCCATTGATATGGGTCATCTGACCAATTCGGTCTAATAATCTAATAGGATTGATAATGCTTTTGGGCAGGCCTGCTTAAAGCCCAACGGCCTTTAGCCCAAATTGGATTAAACCAACCAGAACCCATTTGACCGATCCGAGTCCAACCCGACTGACCGAATCTGACCTGTACCGAGCCGAATTGAATTAATCTGTCTGAGTCTATTCATCCGAGTTAACCCAGTTGACTTTGATCATTTAACTTTGACTCTGGCTGTTGACTTTGACCGTTGATGGTTGATTTTGACTAAAAAGTTAACTTTTCAAGAAATTTTTATTTTATGTTTTTCGACGTCCTGAGTCCAATTTTTAAGCCTATTTCATAAAATTCTAACCCAAAAACCTCCAAATTTAATTTTGAATCAGATTATGCATATGTATTAAGTTATTTTATTTAAGAGAAGTTGTTGAATAAAGGACTGACACATGATATTATTTGTTAAAGGTACTAGAGTCTCTCCCGATTGTGCATTTGTCTAACCCAACTCCTCTCGATACGCGCGACCGCATAAGCCCATTGTGACTCGCATGTATTAGTACATTGTGAATTATCATAGTAGAGAATTCCCCGTATTAATTTAAGGTTCATTGTGTCTTAGGTTCTAACACAGCATCGAAGCGTAACACTAGTGCTCAGTAAGTTATCTGACTGACTTGATCTTTTGAGGTGTGTTTCTTGTGTGCTATATAAATGTTTTAAATGTTTTGTTTGAACTGATCATGTGCACATGACTGGCATTTTCTGATTTTACGAAAACATAACATGTTTCCTGATTTTAAGCATGATCACTTTATCTGTCTGATTTATATTTAAGTACTTGATTGAATAACATGCTCTCTGGTTACTACTTTAGTGAAAATAATTGCCTCCTTTGTTTCTGCGGTTATTACTGCTTACTACTGATAATTGTAATTACTACTTAGACTGTTTTACTGGGGTACTTGGGATATGATATGAAGTCTCTACAAGTTCAACATTGATTCGGCTGGTAATTCCTACTGTACGAGGTTCTTATTCTTCGACTAGGGTAATTCCTACTATATCAGGTTCCTATGCTTCGGCTAGGATGATTCTTATTGGACCTAAGACATCCCCTTAGGATGACATCCACATCCAATGGGCATGGGTTAACGCCTTTATAGATGCAGTTATGAGAAACTGCATACTAAAGTTTGGTTAGAGGGTAGATAGAAATTCAAAATAAACCTTACTGCTACTTGAATCACGTGTTACCTGAAATAAAATACTTTCAGTGTTAATTACATTATATGTTTTAACTTTGCACTGTTAGAATACACTGAGCTCCTTAGCTATTTCCCTAAATTTTTTCCCTTTCAGATATTTTGGATAGACTACCTTGTACCTGACATTCGGAGAATTAACACATTCAGTAATCTACTAGTTTGTAATGTTTCTATCCACCATTTTGTCCTTCAAGGGTGACATGTGCTTATATTTTGAGATGTATGAAGATTTATATTATGAGTATTTTGTTGCTATATTTGATATAGCTTATTTTGTAACTATTAACTTATTTGTTATTATATGTAGTTTAATTGTTTTACAGCGTTTTACGCATATATATTTTTAAATTAGATGTTTGAACTTTTGACATGTTTTTTTACTTGGATTTTAAAATTGAGATGTGCCCTGTTAGACTTGGTCATTTCGCCTAGGCCGGTCTAAAGAGTTACACAAACATAAAATGATTACAACACTAAATGATTTAAACTTGTACGGTCCATCCTATAAATCTAAACCTTAAACTCGAATGACTTAAGTGGTGGGATTGTCGACGATGGTGGTAGGGCTACTGTCAAACGAGAAGTCCAAGGCGTCGTGTGGTATGACGCACCACCATTTCCTCTCCATCGGAGGGATATTGTGTTTTGTTCATGGGCTGTTTTCGGTTGCATATTACGTTTCTGCCACTGCAGCAGCTAGTGAAAGAAAGTAAGAAATGCCATCTATTGTTTTTAATTTCTTTACAAACCCACAAGTTCGGATAAAACTATCACTTTCGTCCAACATGCGAAATCCCGTTGGAGGACAGCTGATATTGCTAAAAGCTTCTTCGTCTCTCTTCATCTTATTTTCCCCTCTTTTTGTTTAATTTTACATATTTGTCATCGTTTTGGGACATGAATGTATTGGCTTATGGAATTGCTTTTCTAAAACGAGAATTTTCAACGAATAAGCCTCTGCCTACCATTATTACATACTCCTCATATTAGTATTAATCAATTAACAAATTGAATATCGGAATATTTATTATATAGAGGAGTATTCCATCAATTGATACGCGAAAACCAAAAAGAAAGTGTAGCTCATGTATTGACCCGATGGTTGAAAAATTGGAAATTTGATATCGAAATTGCCAAATGGTTGATGTGAGTGTGCACTTTTTGACTGAATTGCAGGTAGAGCGCCGAAAACTCTAAATAAATACTACCATAATGATCGAATAGAATTTATCTGTACCTTTATATATATATATATATATTTCACTAATAATTTTATACTACTAGTATTATTAATTATTTTTCACTACTTTATCAATTACTTTTGTTTTATTGATAATACACGTTGTATAAAATTATTAGTAGAATATATATAGGAACACAAAAAATGAACAAGTGGTTTCTATTTTGTAATGGTTAGTTATCTCATTCTCAGTGTCTTGTTAACTGTCCTAAAAACAAGTTTTAGAATTACTTGAAAAGAAATAAAAACTTAGTACTCCATCATATAAAAAATATGTAGAAGAATACTTTTTTAGAGTATATATATACATAGGTTATATTTTGATACACAACCCTTTATATTTAAGCTATAAAATTTAAATCCTAAATCTCTAACCCTAACACCCTAAAACCTAAACCTTAAACCCTAAACTCTAAATTCTAGTCATAAATCTTAAATTATACGCCCTACAACTTAATCCCCTAAACACTAGACCACAACCTAAATAAAAGTATGTGATTTATTAACAATATAAAAAAAAAGATTCATATTTTTGAACTTGTTTTTTTATATCGAGTTCAGATAAAGCTAATTTGAACTTGTTTTATGGGTAACATCATCAGTTCCAGCACACCCAAAACGTGAAATTCGCAAAACAGTCAAAAGACTTAATCTCTTCTTTGCAACTTTTAATTATAAAGAAAATACATAATATATGTATGAGAATTTAATGTAATACCCCCAGCATTGTTCGATCCATGCCTGATCCTATATGCTTACCAACTCTTTTGCTGTCAGGAAATTTCTGCCTTAAAATCTTTAAGCAGAACTGCAATATTAAATTCACAAATTTAGGACAGGTAACTGCAGTTCAAGACACAACGCAAGAAACTAAAAGAACATAAGAACTGATGTCATTCAAGTCGACACCGACAATCTGGAACACGAGTTGCACCATTCTCAACATTCAACAAGTAACGGGCTAGACCCAATATTTCTAACAATAACCTTCAAAGGAAATCGTGTAAAACTAACAAAAAGTCTTACAAAGTTAATCATGTCTCCAATGGCGGATCCAAAAATCATTTTGAGGTGGGCACAAGTGTTATGAATGGTAATACATTGATAGATTTACTATATCAGCAACCTATTAGATCGACCACAGCTTTGGGCAAGCCACTAACAATTCAAAAAATGCTCGGATCCAGAAGGTTCCTGCCGAGTAGGTTGACTTTGTGCCTCAGCCACATCAGCCTTGACCTATAACAAACTATCAGAACAAGGTCTTATATATAGCAGGAATTGGGTATAGTGGGACGGTCATGAAAAACCTGATGCAATTTGTGCTTCTTTTCTCATCTTCTCTCTACTGTAATTCCTCATCTCTTCTTGTCTGGCTTCAGTATAAACCGTTTACTTGACTTCTCCATTTTCTATTCACAACATTGGTGCTTTCATTGATCCGCGATAAAGATGATCGCCGATACTCGACTCAAGCAAATCGAAGACAATGTGCAAGGTCTACAAAACTCTCAATTCCAGATCCGACATGCTGTAGACAAAGTATCGTCTTCTCTTGATGAGCAGAATAGGATGCTTCAGGATATCCTTGGAATGTTACCCACTTTACCAACCCAGAAACCAGTGTTAGTTCCGTCGCGATATGAATCTAGCCCTTCTGGTTTTCGGACTGAATCGAGTGTTTTCGGTCATCACAAAACAGCTGCAGTACAAATGGCTCGCTTCTCCGGTGTCAATCCGAAAGGGTGGGTGTCTCAGGCGGAGCTTTATTTTGACTTTTATCAGATTCGTGATGCCGATCGTATTACCATTTCATCATTCTATTTGGATGAGGCGGCTGCTGAGTGGTTCAATGGGATGTGTTGCAATCCTCAGCTCGTGGGTTGGATGGAATTTACTGAAGCTATCTTCAAACGGTTTTGCTCTCCAGATCTTGAAGAATCGAAAGGTCTTTTAGCTCCGTTGCAGCAAACTTCTACGTTGGAGGATACAATGAGTCTCGCTCAGTTACATGAGCAACCAATTAAGTGGAGAGAAGGAATAGCTCGACCTTCTTCGGGTAATTCTAAACCCATTTTACATACTTCTAAAATGGCGTTGTTTGTTGGAATAGAAGGTGCAAATGATTTTCCTCAATTGTTTGATGAAATGTCTGAAAGAGTAGATACTGTTGTATGTCAATCGATCAACGAATGTGTGAAAACTGATCCATGGCTTAATCGACACATCAGTTTGGTTGGATCTACCACATTGGGTTCGCTGAAAACTCAAGTTTTGTCTCTGTCAGTTCAACCTATTACTCTTCTGTCACGCTATGTCGATTTATCTTGGCTCTTTGGTGACGAGATTCAAACAGTTATGAAATCTCAACAACAATTATTTGGTTCTCTTTCAAAGGTAAACGTGGATCATTTCCTAATGTGTCGAAAATTTGGTAACTCAAGTTCCCTGAATTATCTAGTTCAATTAGTGTTTAGAGAAATTTCTTCAATGAATTTATGAGTGCCACTAAACACGTTGCAGTCCATGATCCTTACATATTTAGGCTTATGCTAACGGGGATGAGTATGATTCAATATATTAGTTGGCATGGGAATAAAAAGTATGTAGAGATTAGTCCAGTCTCTGTTACATTAGCAGTAAATGGGTTCATTGCTGTACACAAATATGATTGTTCCGAAGTCATGACTACATATGAGTATATAAGCTGCACTGATACATCCAAGACCCTAGGCATTGGTATTTTAGCATTGGCATATTGTTATCATACCATGGATTTATATTCGGATTGTTTCACAGTTGCTACAAAATTTCTTGCTGAAGATGCTATTCGTGTCGGTACTGAGATTGTTGAATCTTTTGAGGATTGTTTTTTGTTTCGTGGCATCAAAGATACGGTTGTCTGTAGTGGCAGGTTGCAGACCATGGCTTCCATTCTATTTAAGTTCCATGGATGGAGAAGTTTCAATGCTTTCTTAATATTGTTTCATTGCACTAAGGCTGCATACCAGGATTTCTATTTTGGTGATTACCTTGTGATTATACGGTTGTCATGGTTCGAAATTTTATTATTCAAAGTATTAGTGCAAAGGAGCAAACCTGTTGATCCAACGAGTTTTTCACTTGGGAAGTTTACTGTTAATATCTAGGTTGGAAAATTCATTTCATTGGTTGCTAACACTTCCTGTCAGAAATTATAGAAAACCATCACCAAAAGAATTGGCTGCAATTAATGGACATTGGCAACCTGGGCTTATACCTTTCATTCAAAGAATGCGGCGATTGAAAATTGTCATCACTTTTAAGGAAGTTCAACGACACCCTCAACAAACTAATATGGAAGTTGCAGGTTATGGTGCTTGTGAAAATGCTGGTAGAAACATTGGATTCGACTTACAAATGTTCTTAGTGACTTCATTATCATGTTGCAGGTTTGAGAATGATGTCATTTCAATGTTACAAAAATCTTCCTTACATACTTCGATTGTTGTTCTCAAGTTCTTTATCCTACTTGCTAAGTTAGTCATTTGGAAGATATTTGGAATTAAAATCGTGTTTGAGATACACCTACAAGGATTGTTACCCTCGTTAAGTTGGTACTATGATACAACCTCAATCCTTCAGGAGAAGGATTCTTTGCAGGGAGGGAGATTACAACAAAGGGAAGCTAAGACAACAACACTTCCATTCTGTAAGAGAAGTGACCGTGAATTCACAATGAGTGATTTAGTTTATCTGATACTACAACTTTACATGGAACAATCACTCCAAGCCCTTGGTTGTCACAAGTTATCTCCTAATTTGTTTGGGTCTTTTCCTATCTTATCTAAGGTTAGGAAGGTGAGATCTTTGCACTTGGTGGATTCTATTGTTACATTGATTTTAAAACCATTGGTG
Source organism: Hibiscus mutabilis (assembly GCA_019671005.1). Classification (NCBI taxonomy): domain Eukaryota; kingdom Viridiplantae; phylum Streptophyta; class Magnoliopsida; order Malvales; family Malvaceae; genus Hibiscus; species Hibiscus mutabilis. The sequence goes on along the minus strand of CM033753.1, from coordinate 27,314,397 downwards.
ATGTTGGTAAAGAGAGTTGTTCATTGTCATGATCAGCCGATTGGGCAGTGGCTTGTGACTTGGGAAGGTTTCTTAGCATATGCTGTCATTGAGGAAGATAAAGACCAACTCTTGAAATATTTTCCGACTTTGAACCTTGAGGACAAGGTTCCAGTGAAAGGGGGTGGTATTGTTATGAATGGTAATCCATCGATAGATTTACTAGATCAGCAACCTATAGGATCGACCACAGCTTTGGGCAAGCCACTAACAATTCAAAAGTGCTCGGATCTAGAAGGTTCTGCCGAGTAGGTTGACTTTGTGCATCAGCCACATTAGCCTTGACCTATAACAAACTATCAGAACAAGGTCTTATATATAGCAGGGATTGAGTGTAGTGGGACGGTCATGAAAAACCTGATGCAATTTGTGCTTCTTTTCTCATCTTCTCTCTACTGTAATTTCTCATCTCTTCTTGTTTGGCTTCAATATAAACCGTTTACTTAACTTCTCCATTTTCTATTCACAACAAGAAGTCAAAATATTTTTGAGGGTGCACAAAAGTCATAATAATCTCAAAATTTCAGGAAGAAATCATAAAATTTAAGTATTAATTCATAAAAATTTAAAAAATTGAAGCCAAATGTGTGAACTTTGAAAGATTCAGAGTGTCACTGTACCCACTCAATCGTACATGTTGCTCCGCCACTGTATGTCTTTAAACTATAAACCATAATGTGTTAAATTCAACAGAAAACAGCTTCGCCTAATTAATTATTTCTGATTCTTATCAAAAACCTCAGCTGAGAATCCAATGTAACGAAAACTAAGCCTCATTTCTAGTTTTACTACATGAAGCCCGAAACTTTCAAATTAATAACGGGGCTGCATTCCATAAAGCTTGTTTGGATAATAAACTGTCGCGACTATTTTTTTTTTGAAAAATCGGAAATGTAGAAAAATAGTTTGACGATCGATCTTTTAGAAAATTATGATTTTTGGCCATTTTAATTTAATTTTGAAAATTTAGGGTTTTTCGTATTAAATCAAATTTTCCTTTATTTATCCTTGAAAAACATTTTGGAGTCGCCGCCGATCACTTCGAGATAGACCGGACACCGAAAAACAAACTAAAAATTCTGTCTTTAAAAATTGGGTTCGGGAGTCGGTTACGTGTAGGGAAGGATTAACACCCATACGAATGCCCGTTATCGGTACCTTTAATTTTACGTGGCATGTTGGCATTTCGAATAATAATTTGAATTTAATTTATCACATAATTATTAACTGAATTTAAATTTCGAATGTAGATATCATTTTATAAGGAAATTCATTTTGTTCGAATACGAGATTAAAAGCACCCCGTTAAGTGGCACCCCTATTCGTATTTAAAAATGAATTTCCAACATAAATTTTTTTAATGAATGATATTTTATTGTCTTGTCAATTTTAAGTTCTATTCCTAAAAAGGCTCTATTTAATTAATTGTTTAAATCTATGAATATTAATTAATTTAAGGGCTTTTATGAGAAAATGTCATTTTCATGAACAACTTCCATATATTTAAAGCCTTTAAATTAATCATATTCCTAATTAATTAATTCCTCTAATTAATTAAAATTCTAGTCCTAATTAAGGCTCTTACAAATTATTTAATCAATTTTAAGTGAAAATGTATACCGAATATACACCTTTATGACCAAGGCCGAGATAACACCACATTGTAAACAATGGAACACCATCTAGATTTGAACCTCAAAGATTCTATTCGATATACATTTAATTAACTACAATGTATCTTAATTAATGTCAATTAAAGAACTAATTAATATTCAATTTTAGGTGTAATATATTAAATATATTCATTAAAATCCATGTTGAGATAACACCTCATTTTAAACAATGGAACACCATCCAAATTAGGACTTTAAATTTTATATTTAATATATTTAATTACTACAATTATCTTACCTAATTCAATTATTGAATCATAATTATAGAACCTAGGCTAAAGGCTCTAATAATTAATTAGAGGCTAAGTGTATTTAATTATCTAACATATACTATATGCTCAATTTAAAATAAGCAAGCAAACATATAAATTAATTGCATTAAAATAAAACAATTAAATAAATTACTAAAATAAACAAAATGCACAATAAAACTGATTTTTATTAAAATAAGGATCTAATTGAAACTATTACAGAAATTATGCCCAATTACAAAGCTTAGAGTGACCAAATTGCAAGTAATGAAACCTAAGGGGAACAATTATGGGATTTGGGGGACTAAATTGAATGAATTGCAAAATTTTAGAGCCAATTTAAGAGGATTAGGGACTGAATTGAAAGAATGTGAAACTTTAGGAAAAAACCAAAGCTGACCCGGATTAAAGGGCACGGGTTAAACCCGACCCGTTTAAAAGTTCGCGGGTCATCCTTGACCCAATGCCAAAACGCCGCGTTTTGCAGCTTCTATATAAGGCTTGTTTTAAGCCCCAAAACCCATTTCTTTCATTTCACTCTCTCTCTCTCTCTAAACCAGCTATATCTTTCTCTCCCCTAAAACTCTCTCAACACTAACCACATTTTCCATAAATTCCTCCCAAAAACGGATCAAACCTCTATTTTTCCCTCGTGTTTTCCAAAATTCATCAATTTTCATGGTTCAATCCTTACAAACACCCTAAACTCACTTACTTTTTGTTTCTAAAGATCAAAGCTCGTTTTCTATCCCGAAACCATCATCTGTTCTTCTATTTTTCCCGTTCAATCTTCATAAACACCTAAAACCAACCATATTCTTGTTTTTAAAGATCAAAATCCCCAAATCCCTTTTAAACTCTTAACTGTTCTTCCCCAAATCAAACAGAACCTAGAATTCCTGCCAAGCTCCACCTTAGCCACCACCCTTAGATCTAGGTCCACAGCCATATCCCTTTTCGGCCTGTTTGTCGGCCGTCGGAGGCGATGTTGGCCACATTCGGTAATCGTCTCCGATCACTTTTGTAACTCCGGCCACCACTCAACTTCTCAAGTCATCACTCTGCAACATCCGGCTACCGTTTGGCTAGCTCTGGCCACCGTCCTCTGCCGTGAGGCAATTTTTGGCCGCCGTGCCGAAAATTCTTTCGAACCCTAAAAACTCAAAAATCGCCATTTTTCACCAAAAAAACCTAGATCTAGCCTGGTTCAACCGAACAACCCTTCTTCCCCGGCCTAACTACCTATCCAAACCATCATCTCTCATTTTCAACTCCACCGGAATCCTAATACTACAACCAAAACTCAGATAAGCCTCTAATCATTTTTAAAATCTGTTTTCTTTGTTTATTTGTTTAAATCTGACATTTTCATTTTGTAGGAAATAAAGTATTTCGAAGAAAGGATTACCTTCCGATGAATGGCGGTTCTTACGGAGGTCAAAGCTCCGGCAACGACCGTCACCCTTCTCCGATGGCGGCTCAATTACTCCGGCAACCTTCTGTCTTCGAAGATACTCTCCAGATTCCTTTCTCTTTCCTCAACTATTAGTGTTATAATTGCGACTCATTATTGCCATCATTTAATTTTCTCTCTCTCTATTTATAGCATCTGACAAAGATGACATCACTAGAGCATAATCCGCGTGAAGGGTAATTGACCACTCCCTGGACGCCACATGGCAAAATTGGCGGGCCAAACCTTTCATCCAATACAACATGTTTGGGCAGGAAAACCGAAATTTAGGCTTTTGTAATGGTTTATCTAGGCATCCGAAAATGGGCTTTTGGTTGCAAACTTTGGGCTTGTTGGCTTTGTAATGAATATGTAAATGGATTGTGAACTATTATTTATTTATTTAGGCTTTTGTATTTATTATAGTTACATATTATTTTTATTTATTTATTTATTTAATAAATTCGGTCAAAATTCGGGTATGACATAAACAAATCTCAGTTTGGATACTGGAGATTCCTAACTAACTTCTGATTTTTAGATTAGTCTATTCTTATTTAAAATTTAGGAGTTAATTTTAGATACATTTATTGTTTTACACTGTTACTGAAAAAGATAATAGTATATTATTTAAAAATTTTAAAAATAAATCCACTAAACTTCATTTTAAATTATATGTCATCGTCATATAACATAAATCATTAGCTTTGTTTGGTAAACAGATATTTGAGCTAAAATTAAAGGTTTGAGTTAAAATTAGAAGTTTGACCGGTCAAATCTGCTAATGTAGATGTTTGGTGAATAACGGATTGGAATAGCGGATTGGGGTGAAACATTTAATTTTGAAAAAAAAAACCTGCTAATATGAGTTTTTTAAAATTAGAGGTTTTGAAAATAGAGTTATAACGACCCTTTTACCTTTAGTAATTATAAAAAATCTCCAAATAACCTAAATTTAACTTTTTATATTTTAATTCTTCACCCTCACGTATTTACATTACGAAATTTGTAAACTAATATTTTTCTTTTTATTTTTACACATTTATATTTATATTTAAATCTAATAATTAATTAAATTGTATTAAAAATAATTATATAAATAATAAATTAATATATAGATCCTTCAAATATTCCTAGTAATGTTATATAATATGTCATTTTACTTGTTTAAATAATCAAACAACTATCAGTTATCAGTTAATTTTAACAAACACTTTTATACAACCAGCTAATATAATCCACTAGTCAAATCAACTAATACAATCAACTATCAACTATCAACTAATGTAATCCGCTATTAGCTATCAACTATCCGCTAATTACCAAATAGGGCTATAATAAACTTTCTTCATAAAAATCTCATCAGCTTTAGGAATTCTCTATAACTGATAAAAACTTTGGCCATGTTTGGTAAACAGCTTTTCGAGCTAAAATTAGATGTTTGAAGCATTTTTAGAGGTTTGACTAGTCAAATCCTCTAATTTGGATGTTTGGTAAATAAAAAGATTGTAATAGCGGATTGAGGTGAAACCTCTCATTTTGAAAAAGCTCATTTTAGAATCTTTTTGAGTTAGAGGTTTGGATAAAATACTTGTAAAGACTATTTGTCCTTGGTAATTATAAATTTTTTTAAATAACATAAATTTGATTAACTAATAAAATTAAAATAAATAATTTCACAAATAATAAATTAATATATAAATTAATAAATACATATAAATTTAATATTTAATAAAATTATATTCAAAATATAATTTCATAGATAAGAAATTAATATATACATCTAAATTTAATAATTATTAAAATTATATTAAAAAGATAATTTTACAAATAAAAAATTAATATGTACATCCTCATATATGCTCAGTAATGATATTAAAAAATTAACTTTCATAATCTAATTAATATTAATAGATATAAAATATTAATAACTAATAAATTATTCAAACAAATATCAAATATAATCATATCCTTATATGTCATTTTGTTTGTTCAAATAATCAAGCAACTATCAACTATCAGTTAATTTTACCAAACACTTTTATACAATCAGCTAATGTAATCCGATAGTCAAATCAGCTAATGCTATCAGTTATTCGTTATCAGCTAGTATAATCCGTTGTCCGCTATCAACTATCTGCTAATTGTCAAACAAGGCTTTATTTTTAAGATATTATGTAAATAGTGAAGACTGGTCCTTGGATTCATATGAAATTTGGGTGAAAATCACTATGCTGTTATATTATAGTTTAGAAGAAAAAAAAGAATGTCAGAAATTGTTATTGTGTAGGCAGGGCTTCTATCTCTATCTCTATCTCTATCTCTATCTCTATCTCTATCTCTATCTCTATCTCTATCACTATCACTATCACTATCAAGCTCAGATATAATTAAAGGCATACATAAAAAAAAAATCACCAATGGTCCAACAACATCTTTGATTCTGCCACTGCATAGTGCTAAAATAAAATTGTGTTGGGTCTTGTTGTTTTCACGCTTCCCATCTTTTTGGAAGAGAGCTAGAGGTAGGCCTCTCTTTAATACAGGGATGACCGAAGGGTTAGAGGGGTGATCGCTCTCTAAAAATTTAAAATTTGTATATGATTTAGAAGCTCTATTTGGTAAACAATTTTTTGAGCTAAAATTAGAGGTTTGATCAGTCAAATCCGTTAATTTAAATGTTTGGTAAATAGAAAATTGTAATGACGGATTGAGGTGAAACCTCTCATTTTGAAAAAACTCTGAGTTAAAGGTTTGGATAAAAGACTTGTAAAGACTATTTTATTTTTGATAATTATAAAAAAATTCTCTAAATAATATAAATTTGATTAACTAATAAAGTTAAAAAAATAATTTCATAATAAAAAATTAATATATAAATTAATAAATACATAAAAATTTAATAACTAATAAAATTATATTCAAAATATAATTTCATAGATAAGAAATTAATATATACCTCTAAATTTAATAATTATTAAAATTATATTAAAAATATAATTTGCCAAATAAAAAATTAATATGTACAGTCTTATATATGCTCAGTAATGATATTAAAAAAAGAATTTTTATAATTTATTTGATATTAATAGATACAAAATGTTAATAACTAATAAATTATTCAAAAAAATATCAACTATAACAATGTCCTTATATGTCATTTTGTTTGTTCAAATAATCAAATAGTTATCAGCTATCAGTTAATTTTACCAAAAACTTTTATGCAATCAGCTAATGTAATCCGCTAGTCAAGTCAGCTAATGCTATCAGCTATATGATATTAACTAATGTAATCCGCTATCAATTATCCGCCAATTGCCAAATAGAGAATGTATTTTCTATTAAAAATCTATTTTCATCTCTTAAAATTTTACAAGTTTACCCTTTTTAAAATTTTATAAATTCGTCCCCTATCATAAAATCTTACATATGTCTATGCTCTTTATCCTTTCTCATGGATCAAACTAATAATTATACATTTTACAGTGTTTATCCCCTCATTCTCCGGGTTTTGAGTACAGAGATTATATTAGGTTTGTTTTATGGTGCATACATATAGAGACACACATCAATGGTAGGAAACTATATTTCTAGATATATCTAGGTATACCAATGGATCGAATATTTATAATTTTTTCTCATCGAAACGACGTCATTAATAGACACCAAAATGGTGAGAAAGTCCACACAGAAAAATCATAATTGCAAAAAAAGAAAACGACATTCGACGCAACAAATTAACACCAAAAGAGCATCATCACCACCATGCTAAGAACGTCGATGTTCTGTCACCACCCACTTTAGTAAGGGAATCAGCCGTTGAGTTTCATTCTCTTTCGATACGGACATACGGACCAAAGAATAATATTAATTTCAAATTTTCAACAGACAACTGATCAATCTCAACTAATATATCCCATAATATTCGTAGTCTATTCAAACTATTTTAACACCATGTGACAGTCTAGCTAAAGTTCGATTCGATCAAAAAAATCTTTCTACAAACTTTTTTTTGATCGACAAACAATGTATGTTTATGAGAGATAAAAACATACAACGAACGTCAACGAACGCCTTGTTAAAAACTTTCATAATCTTAAATGGAAGAAAATAGTACGACTTGTTGACGAAGAACGAACGATACGCCAAACAAAACCAAACGAATCAATCACAACGCACGCCAAAATGAAACGAACTACAGATCAAGCGAGAAATCACCAAAACACCACAATCAAATACAACTATTAGACACGCATGCAGTCCCTCACAAACTCGCCTGAAACATTGTCCCGCACGAGCTAAGGCATCAGCTAAACCATTCGCCTCTCGAAATATATGATGAAAACAAACCGATCTAATATTATGACACGCCCTATCAATCGCTCCAAAACACTCCCTTGACCTCCACGGCCTGCAATCCGACTGAAGAGTCTAGTGGGGGTTCTGGACAGGCGCGATAGGAGCAACCGCACAGGGCCCCCGAGAGAGAGAGGCCCAAAAATAGAGAACTTAAGTTAAATAGTTGTAAAAAAATTATAAATTTGTATATATAATTATGTGTATATATAACAATTATCTAAAACTTTAAACATGCAAAAAGAATGACACATTTTAAGTGAAAATGTTTGATTTTTAGATGTTTATAAGTTAATTTTTTATTGCTCAAGAGGATAATATAATAATATTTTTCTATTAAAGTAATTTTTTGGAAGAAAAAAAATTTATATCTCTTACTGATTATAAATTAAGGACCGCGTTTTAAAAATTGCACAGGGCCCCAAAAATCTTTGAACTGCCCTTGTGAAGCACCCAACCTAAAGCAACCTTGGAGTCCGACTCCACAACAAGGCAATGAGATGACCAGCAAGACGCAGCAAAAAATGACAATGCAAACTCGATTGCACGCAGCTCAGCCTCGTTGGATTCGATACAACCGAGAGGTCCTGAAAAAATCACCAAGATCTTTCTATGATTGTCTCGCAACACCCCCCCAAAACCTGTTGGACCTGGTTTTCGCGAGTCGACCCATCTACGTTAAACTTCATTGTCCCTCTAATCGGAGGTTCCGAACACACTCCTCATCGACATGTCCTTGGAATTGAAATCACACTACAAAGACTCGAGCAAGTCCACCACATAGCCTCGTTAATATCCACCCCATCCTTCAAAGTCTTTACCCAATAAAACGATCTTAATTTGACCAAAAAACAAATCTCAGTCATGGGTAAACACTTCTTATTAAAAACCATTTCATTGCGCGCCAACGAGAGTGACAAACAAGAGTTGGGACACATAAAACCCATCAGTGGCGCAACTCGCCAGTGAAAGCTAGATATAAAAAAAATCCGCGAACAAGCGCGGCAGCGGCAAACTCACCCCCACCAGCACTTGAACTAATCCCAAATACCTTGGACAAACAGACAAGAGTAAAAAAGATGTTCAATCCCCTCTTCCACCACCCCGCACCAAACACAAGAGCCTTGATTCTCACCAAGAAGAATACCATAGAGTCGCAAAAAATCAAAAGTTAAAAGCCGTCGAAGCCAAACAAACAATAAAAAATCTTGAACCTTAGGAGGTACAAGTATTTTCCAAGCAAAACATTCCCAAACTCACTCTCACCTACCTTATCCACCATCAATAACCGAGACAAAGCTCTAATCGAGAACTTACCGTGCGGATTAGGTTTCCACACTAACATGTCATGGCTCCATACTCGAATCACTACATCCCTCATCAACGAGCGTAACTCCCTTACCTGCCGTAACTCAAACAATCGAAGATCCCGTCAAAAAAACTCAGCCAATGCTCGTGAAGAAACACCCCATCAACCGAATAATCACATACCAAAGCAAGTCTGCTCACCGCAAGAGATAAAAGCCTTGGAAATACATCATTCAGCGGCTGTTCAACGCACCATGGATCGAATCAAAACAACACTCTGCTCTCATCCCTAACTTTCCAAACAAAATTCGAACTATCCATATGTGCAGACACTCCATTCGAGCTAACAACAGTCACTATCTGCTTCCGAATTAACAACATTAAACCTGTAGCGATGTTTTTTCTCTCTAAAAATGGGTGTTTTTTTATTGTTTGGAAAATATTTTCTTCCGCGTGGAGTTTTAGAAAACCCGTATTTTATTTAAAAATTGGAGTCGCCACCGGCCACTCAAGGTGGACCGGACACCGTAGAAAACCAGAGATTTTGAAAACTTTGGGTTCGAGAGTCGGTTACGGATGGGGAAGGATTAGCACCCCCACACCGCCCAAAATTGGTACTTTTATAATTACCGCTTTATTAATATCAGACTTTCCGGATTAAAGTGACGATTAAATTAAAATTTGATTATAAGAGCGAGTAAATTTTAAAGGCCCCGTTATTCGAGAGTAAACGCCCAACCACTATCACTGCGCCTGATACTGGCCCCGTTTACTCTCGAATAAAAGGGCACCACATTGACAAAATATATGTCTGTTATGCAAACTAAAAAACATGGAAAATATAAATAAATACATTGCGATAAAAATATAAATAAATATTAACATAATAAAATACTAATATAACATAAATAAAATACTAATCTAAAACATACATACATAACTATTAATTTAACACATAAATAAAAACAAATCTAACATAAATAAAATACTAATCTAAAACATACATACATAAATAATAATCTAACTCATAAATAAAAACAGATCTAACATAAATAAAATATTAATCTAAAACATACATACATAAATATTAATCTAACTCATAAATAAAAATAAATCTAACATAAATAAAATAATAATATAAAACATAAATTTAAAACATAATAATCTAAAACATAGATAAACATACAAATTAAAAACACAATTTTAAATTAACTACTACTTCATTAAAGTATAAAAATTACAACATAAATAAAAAGGAAAGAAAATATACCTAACTAGGAGTTCGAATGACGAACCCCGACTGGACCCCACCGAGATCTACCACGACCTCTCCAAAAAATTAACTAGATCGGATCCAAAATAGGACCCCGATCGAACCGGTTAGGACCGATGATATTACCCCAGTCCTTGGCTAGCCGAGAGCACTGCTCGCTTTGGCTTACCATGGCCGATTTTCTTGCTTCATTCCATTCTCAATTTCAATTGCCATCCATGTCTATTTATAGGGGTGAGGTGGCGTGGAATGTGGGAAATTGAAGGGTATGGAGGTGGCAGGTGCAAGCATGGGAGCATGTGGCAGGGCATGGGGAGACATGCCCCCTTTTTTGTTTTTTTTAATTTTGTATATATTTTTTGGAATAAGGTAAATGGTTCGAATATAATTTGGGGTCCGGACAAAAAATGGGTATTACAGCTGCCCCTCTTTGCTCATTGTTGTGTGACAGGAATAGAGCAAAGACAAAAGAATAACCATTTTTGTCCTGTCCATTTGAACTCTCTCCTCTTTTGATGCGTGTCTTCTTTCTTCGGTAGATCTTCTTTCTCTTTGGTGCAGGTCTTCTTTCTTGTCTTGATTGATCCACCTTGTCACTTTTGGGGAAGCAAAACCTTCAAAATGGGGTTGAGGAAGCCAAATGAGAGCAACTAACTACATTATTGATAATAAGCTAATACGAAAGAGAGTTCGACCCAATTGCAACACCGCGAAGAGAGCGGGGTCTACAAAATTCGATCCAAATTGCAACACTGACGAGGAGGCAAGACCGATAGGTGAAAGTTCTGATGTCTGATCCAGCTACAACTCTGACGAAGAGGCAAGATCAGAAAACTGACAAATTTTCTCTCTTTTTTTGTTTCTTCTTTCTCTGCTTTTGTTTTTTTTTCATATTTTTTCTTTTTTCTCTTTTTCTCTTTTTCTCTCTTTTCTCTTTTTTCTTTTTTGATTTTTTCTTACAACATTGATAAAACTTGAAAGTTGGTGAATTTTGACCAAGCTACAACACCGACGAAGAGGCATGGTCTAAAGTTAGTAATGTTGATCCGGCTACAAATAACGAAGAGGCAGGATCAAGAGTTAGTGAATTTGGTCTAGCTACAACACCGACGAAGAGGCAAGACCGGAAGTTAGTGAATTAGGTTCAGCTACAACATCGATGAAGAGGCATAACCGAAAGTTAGATTTGACCAAGCTACAACACCGACGGAGAGGCAAGGTCTGAAGATTTGATCCAGCTACGACACCGACGAAGAGGCAGGATCGGATAGTTGTTCTTTTTTGTGATCAAGCTACGACTCTGACGAAGAGGCATGATCAGAATTTGGTTGAAAGCTCATTTTTTCATTTTTTTGTCTTTTTTGTCTTTTGTCTTTTTTTTCTTTTTTCTTTTTTCTTTTTTCTTTTTTTCTTTTTCTTCTCTTTTTCCTTCTTTTTTCCTTCTTTTTTTCTTGTTTTTTTCTTTCTTTTTTTTCTTTCAATTTTTCTTTTTTTTTGTTTTTTTTTCTGAGAACATTGATAAAACTTGAAAGTTGGTGAATTTTGACCAAGCTACAACACCGACGAAGAGGCATGGTCTAAAGTTAGTAATGTTGATCCAGCTACAACACCGACGAAGAGGCAGGATCAAGAGTTAGTGAATTTGGTCTAGCCACAACACCGACGAAGAGGCAAGACCAGAAGTTAGTGAATTAGGTTCAGCTACAACACCGACGAAGAGGCAAGGTCTAAAGATTTGATCCAGCTACGACACCAACAAAGAGGCAGGATCGAATAGTTGTTCTTTTTTGTGATCAAGCTACGACTCTGACGAAGAGGCATGATCAGAATTTGGTTGAAAGGTCATTTTTTCATTTTTGATTTTTTTCCTTCTTTTTTCTTCTTTTTTTTGTTTTTTTTTCTTTTTGTCTTTTTTTTCTTTTTTCTTTTTTCTTTTTTCTTTTTCTTTTACTTTTACTTTTTTTGGATTGATTTTTTAGCTACAATTATAATAAAAAGGTAAATTCCGAGTAAAATTCAGGTCTAGCTGCAACACCGTCGAAGAGGCAAGACCTGGAAAGGATTTGATTTGTCATACCATTGACGGAGAGACTAGATCAGTAAAATGTGGGACCCACTACATCACCGACGGAGAGATAGGATCCGGATGGAAAATTTGATCTGCAACACCACCGACGGAGGCAAGATCTGGATAGGATTTGATCTGCTACACCACTGCCGGAGATACTAGATCAGCAAAATGTGAGACCCGCTACACCACTGACGGAGAGACAGGACCGAATGGAAAATCTGATATGCAACACCACCGACGGAGGCAAGATCTAGATTATGTTGGCGTACCACCACTGACGGAGGTATGATTTGCAAGATGTGGAATTATTGTGCTATTGACAGCGAGACTATGTCTGGAAAAATTTGCCCTGCTTCTGTCGACAGAGGGTAAGATCTGGAATGTTGGCGTCCGTCACACCATCGTTGGAGGAATCAAATCCTACAAAGGAAAAAACATTTGTCAGTAATTGTCAAAGATTTTGTCGCTGATACCTTTTATTTTGGGTGTTTTCATCTTCTTCGTGTTTGGCCTCCTTCAAGACTAGGGTTGGCCTTCTTGTCATTGCCCCCACGTCGAGGGTACTCGGTCTTTTTCCTAGACCTGTTATGTACAAGCAAGATTGCATGAATGTATCTAATGCATGTGTCTACCCTAAATGCATGGTGACTTTGGTGTATGCACTTAATCTAAATGTATGACATTTGCAAAAATGGTTTAATGCAAGATGAATGCAACTACATGCATGAATGTAACATGATTTTTTTCTATCCTCAAAGGGATGCCCCTGATTCCTCACTGGTCCCGTCAAGATCTTGGTTTTTTGTATGTGACGGTGCCCCAACCTCAACTTGGGTTCGATCAGTCATCTGGGTGCATGCCCCAACATTTTATTAATTCCTATGCCATTGTCTGAAATTGCTCTTGAATTTGACACTTTGAGTGTGGATTCTGTTTCGCCCTAGGTTGGGTTTATAAATTGTGTTGGTTCATGGTAGCTCGTTACTATTATTATTTTGGATTAGGTGCATTTTTGCAGACTGTGGTCAAAGATGCCAGAGTTTGACTCGACAATGAAGGTTAGACCTTGGCAAATAATGCCCCCGGACTGAGGACTTGTTATAGGCATAATGTTTGTAAAAGATGTGGGGGTGCTTTTGGACATGCCCCAAGACCAAACTTTTGTAAGAGGCTTTGTAAGGTGCTAGATCGACCATCTTCGTTGTATTTAATAGGGCAACCCGAGGATTAATTTTATTATTCTGAAAATGAATGCATGCAAAATGTGTCCTAAATCGATGCAATGCAAAATTAAGATTGTGATGATGTTGTGCAATGATGCAGGTGAAATCAATGCGATGAGAATAAAATGAAATGAGTTAGTACCAAATAAAACGATTAAATAAAACAAATAAAAATAGAGTAATAAAAAATTGTACATAAACAAGAAATAAGGCACCAGAGCCTAAATAGGGTGACCACTAATCGGGCAGAGTTTCACATGGATCTAAAGGGTTGGCTCCTACGGCTCACTATATGCAGTTTTGGTGCTAAGAGGTACCCGAATTGTCCTTGTTGTCCTCTACTAAGAGTAGCAAGGCCCCCGGTCATCACCCATTATAGGCTCCTTTCAACCGGGTTCAATTCAGGGAGACCCATTCGCTTATACCCATACGAAAGAACGATATCCTTACGAAAGTATAAGGTACTCGAGCCCCGAAGGTACTTGCTAGGCCCATACGGGAGAATGATATCTCCACGAAAGCATTAGCGTTTCCCCCCCACTTAAAAAAATAGGTTTATATGCCATATTTTAAATGCGTTAACAAACGCGCCATTATAACCAAATTTTAGTTTAATAGTCACTTTAATCCGGAATTTCCAATATTAATAGAGCGGTAATTATTTGAAAAAGCTCGACTCTCATTTGTTTTTGAAAAACAAAAATGTCCCCAGCGGAGTCACCATCTGTAGCGATGTTTTTTCTTGCTAAAAATGGGTGTTTTTTATTATTTGGAAAATATTTTCTTCCGCGTGGAGTTTTAGAAAACCCGTATTTTATTTAAAAATTGGAGTCGCCACGGCCACTCAAGGTGGACCGGACACCGTAGAAAACCAGAGATTTTGAAAACTTTGGGTTCGAGAGTCGGTTACGGATGGGGAAGGATTAGCACCCCCACATCGCCCAAAATTGGTACTTTTATAATTACCGCTTTATTAATATTAGATTTTCCGGATTAAAGTGACGATTAAATTAAAATTTGATTATAAGAGCGAGTAAATTTTAAAGGCCCCGTTATACGAGAGTAAACGCCCAACCACTATCACTACGCCTGATACTGGCCCCGTTTACGCTCGAATAAAAGGGCACCGCATTGACAAAATATATGTCCGTTATGCAAACTAAAAAACATGGCAAATATAAATAAATACATTGCGATAAAAATATAAATAAATACTAACATAATAAAATACTAATATAACATAAATAAAATACTAATCTAAAACATACATACATAACTATTAATTTAACACATAAATAAAAACAAATCTAACATAAATAAAATACTAATCTAAAACATACATACATAAATATTAATCTAACTCATAAATAAAAATAAATCTAACATAAATAAAATAATAATATAAAACATAAATTTAAAACATACTAATCTAAAACATAGATAAACATACAAATTAAAAACACAATTTTAAATTAACTACTACTTCATTAAAGTATAAAAATTACAACATAAATAAAAAGGAAAGAAAATATACCTAACTAGGAGTTCAAATGACGAACCCCGACTGGACCCTACCGAGATCTACCACGACTTCTCCAAAAAATTAACTAGATCGGATCCAAAATAGGACCCCGATCGAACCGGTTAGGACCGAGGATATTACCCCGGTCCTTGGCTAGCCGAGAGCACTGCTCGCTTTGGCTTACCATGGCCGATTTTCTTGCTTCATTCCATTCTCAATTTCAATTGCCATCCATGTCTATTTATAGGGGTGAGGTGGCGTGGAACGTGGGAAATTGAAGGGTATGGGGGTGGCAGGTGCAAGCATGGGAGCATGTGGCAGGGCATGGGGCGACATGCCCCCTTTTTTGCTTTTTTTTTATTTTGTATATATTTTTTGGAATAGGGTAAATTGTTCGAATATAATTTGGGGTCCGGACAAAAAATGGGTATTACAAAACCACGATGAAAAGTATTAAAGCGTCACTACTGTGCATCAACGTCATACTTAGCCACAATTATCGCCCTCCATAATGACGATGTATTTGTGGCATACCGCCACAACCAATTTGCCAACAAAGCCATATTACGAGCCTATAAATCCGCAACCCCCAGTCTTTCTAAATGACATCCTGCATACCATATCCCAACTGACCCGACTCATTTTGCGTTGTAGTCTAACACCGCCCCAAAGAAATGCACGTCTAATCTTATCAATCACTTCAATTACACCTTTAGGAACCATGATTAAACCCATGTAGTAAACTAGCAAGGAAGAGAGAACCGAGTTCACCAACATTACCCAAGCTGCGAATGAAAGCGATGAGCGCTTCCAACCCGCCAATTTCCTACGAAAATTAGCTATCACCAGCTCCCAAACTATAATGCTTCTCAGATTTACACTAAAATTAATTTTCATCCCGGAACATACTTGAAAGCGTCGCAGCAAACGATGAATACTTTGTTCACATTCAAATGAAGCCTCAAAAAACAAAATTGTGTCGTCCGCAAACTGTAAGTTTAAAATTGACACACTTGGAGCCAATTCCACCCCACAAAGAATCCCTGCTACCTCAGGCTAAGCCAACATCCAATGCAATGCTTCAGCAACAATCACAAAAAGCAAAGGTGATAATGGGCAACCCTGCCTCAGACCATGACCCATAACAAACTCTTTTGTCGCGCTACCATTCAATAGAACATACATGCATATTGTACTGATACACTCCTAAATCCATAGTCTCCATGTCTAGTCGAATCACATACATTTCAACATATGATCCAAGAACTCCCACCTTACACAATCATAGGCTTTAGCAAAGTCTAATTTAAGCACAAACCCTCCTGTAAAACTTTGGCACAATGAGTGTATTACTTCATTCGCTAAAAGAATGCCATCAACTATTTGTCGTCCTCGCACGAAGGCTGATTGATGATCACTAATCAGACAACCCAAAACAGACTGTAATCGCCTTGCCAACAATTTAGCCAAAATTTTGTAAATTGAATTAACCAAACTAATTGGCCGAAAATCACCCAATCCCAATGGCGAATCCACCTTAGGCAACAACACCAAGAACGTACAATTTGCCCCTTGAGCCAATTTCCCTGAAGAGTAGAAAACGTCGAAGAAATGCATTACATCCAATTGGATAACATCCCAACTCTTCTTGAAAAATGCCATACTATAACCATTAGGACCCGGTGATTTCGATCCATCACAACCTCGAATAACCTCCCACACTTCCTCCACCGTAAATGGAGCCACTAGCCTTCTATTATCTTTCGCGCTAATTTGATGAAAATCACCCTCAATTTCCCAATCACACAACTTGACATCTTTAGTTAAATACTTTGTGAAAGCTCGAATAACATGAGAACGCAACCTGTCCGGGTCCGTCTTCTACTTCCCATTCACACTCAGACCCGTAATAAAATTACGAGCAGCTCGTAGTTTGGCAGTACGATGAAAAAATGTTGTATTTTTGTCACCTAATTAGAGCCAAGTCACTCGAGACTTTCGACACCTCAAAGATTCTTTCTGTTTCATAACTTGCCATAAAGCATGTGTCCATTCTCTCTTCTTACCCATTAGCTCATCCACTGTCGAATTTGATTCCAACCCTGTAACCCGTCAATCTTAAGCTGTAATAAATTAATTTCTTTTCCAATATCCCCCAAAACTGACATGTTCTATTCCCCCAAAAATTGTTTCAACTGTCGTAATTTTACCATATGTTTTTATTCTCGATTCCCAGACCCGACAGCTGACACACTCCTCTGCCATACTACAAATGTTGCGCTTATTATCCAACCAACAATTGATGAACCTGAACGGACGTGGCCCTCAATCTCTATCATCACATAAAAGCATCAACGGGGTATGATCAGAGACCCTTCTTGGTAAAGATAAATGTTGTATGTGTGTAAAACAGCCAACCATACTGTAGAAATTAAGAATATATCAATCTGACTCTTACGGTTACCACTACCAAACCAGGTAAATTGATTACCCACCAGCAGCAAATCCACAAGACCGGACGAGTCGATAAATGAAGAGTGGTGTTTTAGTTGAGAGAGAATTAGGAGAAGAGTGAGAGTAAAGAGAGAGAAGGTGGTTGAAAATGAAGCAAGAGGCCTGAAATTTGGCTTTTATAGCCTTTCCCAAACGGCATCATTTTGATGCCGGGTTTGGGAGACCTGCAAGGGTCAACCGGGTCGGATGAGAATGATTCGCGCCCAGCTTTTGGGTTTTCATGGTTTTGGCTCAAAATTTTACTTTTCTCTCAATTAAATCTATATTTCCCTTTATTTTGTCCCCTAAATGCTGTAATTGATTCAATTTAGTTCCATGTATCCCATAATTGTTTCCCTTAGGTTTGTATCTTTGTAATTGGGTCACTGTGATTTGTAATTGGGCATTTAATTTTGTAAATCTCTCCTTTTAGTCCCTTATTAATAAAATCAGTTTTATTTTCAATTTCTTTAAATTTAGTCATTTATTTTAATTGTTTTATTTAATTAAATGCAATTAATTTAATATTGTGTGATGCATGATTTAAATTAGACATAGAATTAAATGTTAGACAACTAAATACACCTAGCTTAATTAAACATTAGAGCCTTTTCCCTAGGTTTCTCTAATTAGGATTCAATAATTAAATAGGATAGATAATTGTAGAAATTAAATGCATATTAAATATAATTTTAAAATTCCAATTTGGATGATGTTCCATTGTTTACAATAGGGTGTTATCTCAAAGTGAATTTTAACAAATTATATTTAATATACATTCCACGCATAATTGGAAATTAATTTAGTTCTTTAATTAAAATTAAACAATTAATTAAGACGCATTGTAGTTAATTAAATGTATATCGAATAGAATCTTTGAGGTTCAAATCCAGATGGTGTTCCATTGTTTACAAAAGGGTGTTATCTCAGCCTTGGTCATAAAGGTGTATATTCGATATACATTTTCACCTATAATACTGAATAATAATTTGTTAGAGCTGTAATTAGGACTAAAACTTTAATTAAACATAAGAATTAATTAATTAGAAATATGATTAATTTAAGGGCTTTAAATATATGGAAGGTGTTCATGAAAATGACATTTTCTCATAAAAGCCATTAAATTAATTAACATTCGTAGATTTAAATAATTAATTAAATAGAGCCTTTTTAGGAATAGAACTTAAAATTGACAAGATAATAAAATATCATTCATTAAAAACCTTTTATGTTGGAAATTCATTTTTTAAATACGAATAGGGGTGGGTGCTTTTAATCTCGTATTCGAACAAAATGAATTTCCTTATAAAAGGATATCTGCATTCGAAATTTAAATCCAGTTAATAATTATGGGATAAATTAAATTCAAATTATTATTCGAAATGCCAAAATGCCACGTAAAATTAAAGGTACCGATAACGGCCGTTCGTAGGGGTACTAATCCTTCCCTACACATAACCGACTCCCGAACCCAATTTTTTAAGACAGAATCTCTGGTTTGTTTTTCGTTGTCCGGTCTACCACGAAGTGATCGGTGGCAACTCCAAAATGTTTTTAAAGATAAATAAAGGAAAATTCGATTTAATGTAAAAAAACCCTAATTTTTAAGATTAAATTAAAACTGACCAGAAAAGCCCTAATTTTACAAAAGATCGATCGTCTGACTATTTTCACACATTCTCGATTTTTCAAAAAATGGTCGCGACATTGTTCATCCGATTATTCCTACACAAAGTAGGCAATGCATACGTGTGAGAGAGTAGTCAAAATTTTCATTATTTTTAAATTTTGTGTCCGTGTTTTTTTATTTGTAGCTCACACTCTAAACATTTATGAATTCGAGATAGCGAAAAAAATTAATTCGGTTGGAAGTGTAACACTTTCAAGAAGTTGTTAAGAGCAATTAAAGTGTCCAATAACCTCCCAGAATAAAGTTTGTGTCGACCTCAACTATCCTTCGACATTGAACATCAAGATTACACAATTATCTGATTAATGTAGGTTTATTTATTAGATATCATTACTAATATGATACAAAAGGAAAAAAATAAAATTTTCGTTGGGCATATATTTTCTTATTTGATTTCTTCAGAACCAACAATTGGTAGCAAGAGTATGTCGTGTAATATCTAATACATAAGTACCTTAATCTTTTACTCTTTTTCATATATGGATTCATTTGATAGAAGATGTCATTTTAGGATTTATGATACATTTTATTATATGATCATATGGTCCTTTGATCAATATTGATCACTGAGTCTTAACGTTTTTTTCCTGAGATATTACTAGTAAAAGATACTTTATTAACATTTTTATTTTTTTAAAGAAAAATCTAAACAATTTATTAAAATTCTAAAAAAATTATTAAAAATAAAAAAATAAACTAAACATAAACGTTGCTAAAAATTATAAAAATATAAACATTGAAAAGTACAAAAAAAATTTTAGTAATTTTTATAATTGTTAAATTAATTAAATAATACCAACAAGTGTTGGGTGCAATGGTAAGACACGAGTTTAAATCTTGGAGACTATATTGTTGAGACGGGCAGCCTCACACCCCGAACATGAACTGTAAGACGTACATATATATTACCAAAAAAATTAATTAAATAATATTTTAAGTTTTCATAAAAATACTATTTTTAATGATAATTAATGTTTTTATTTTTAAATAATTTTTAAAATAACTTTTTTTGACAAATCCTAATTATAGTCCTAATTCTATCTAGAGGGGAGGGGAGAGGAAGGGGAGACTCTAGGGGAAGGAAGGAGTATTCTTAGTGGGTCTAGAACCCATGACCTAAGGGAATACAAAGGAACAAAGGTGAACAGCTTGGTCAACAGGCCAAAAAAGTCGCATGATAATTAATGTGACACAACACGTCATCAACTAATCCCAAAAAGTCACTAAATTTAACCATTAAAGATGGTCAAATAAATAAATTGATGAGATTTTAGAATACATATAAAAGTTAGGGGAGGAGAAGGGGTGACTCTAGAGGAAGGAAGGGGGTGTTCCTAGTGGGTCTAGAACTCATGATCTAAAGGAATACAAGGGAACAAATGTGAGCAGCTTGGTCAACCGGCCAAAAAAGTCGCATGATAATACCGTGACACAATATACGCCATCAACTAATCCCGAAAAAATTACTAAATTTAACTATTAACATCGGTCAAATAAATAAATTGATAAAATTTTAAAATATGTATAAAAGTTTAATAGAGTAAAAAAATTTAAAACCTTAACTATTTTTTTTTCAGAAGTTAGAAAACTCACTCTCAAATAATTTACTAATGTTATTGAAAAGTGAGAAACAAGTTGGCTTCTAATGGAAACTAGTTACTTCTGTATATGAAATAGAAATGGAAAAGTTTAAGAGACAAGTTGGTTTTGCACGAGACTATACATCCTTTTGCCTGTAAAAGGAATCTGTAGTGTCGAGATCACAAGACTTTTGGCAGGATCCTCTCCGAGATGTGACAAAGACACGTCCCTAGCTGCTGCACCACTATTCACGCCCCCTGCATTCAAAAATAATTCCATTGCCGTGTTTCACCATTCCATGAAGTTTCATATCAGAATAATATCACCTCTGAATTCTTCTGCTTGTATTTTTTTCAAAAAAAAAGTATTTAAATTATATAAATAGTGTTTTTAGTATAAGGGTAGACATGCAAAGCTCGATTAATATAATTACATATAAGAAAATTCTACAACGTGCGACGAATATTGCTGAACATACTAATGCTGAACACCGTTAAATATCATTAAATTGATTAATAAAAATTAAAAATTTTAAGGATTCAACATATAATTAATAATATTTAAAATGAAATTTCAATTAAATTATTTTCGCTATATATAATTATTTAATGAAATTAATCTATTTTTGGTTCTGATTACTTCAATTTCACAGTTCATCGTGGCATGTCGTGAGTTCATCTAAACCGGCTGGTTTCCCTAGGAGTTGAACGGGTAGATCCAATCAGCCCGAAGATTTGCAGGAATCGAAGTTTTTGTTCATTACAAAATTTAACAGCTCGAACGGCAGCCAGGCTTCGAACGACGATCACGCAGGGGCGGAGGCGTGGCAGCGATAATCTTGCCGGCATATGATGGCTAACAGCGGCGGTGACTGGAATGGAAAAGAAAAAAGTTAAAGTTTTTTTTTTATTTTTTTAATTTGACTAAATATTATATATATGGAAAATAATTTAATTAAAATTTTATTTTAAATAATTATTAATTGTATGTTGAGTCTTTAAAATTTTTAATCTTTATGAATTAATTTAATGATGTTCAGCGTTAATGGTGTTCAACGGTATTCGTCGCGTGGTAGACTCATCCTTATATATATAGGAAATGATGTGGCAAATGTCAGCATTGATTTTAGCATGTTCAAATTTTTATATAACAAAGTTTTTCGATCTCCTGCAATGAGATTTGCATATAATTTATTGTATTTACATTCAGATGATTATTAAGATTTGCATATGTGATTATCCGATATCAATTAATATATATTAAAATAAAAAAAGACATATACATGAAGTGTATTAATTAATCTTAATGAAAAATATATTTTACAAGTACAAGCAATGTTATTTTTCTGTCATGCGTCTTATTTGAGGTTTAAGATTTAGAATTTAAGGTTAGTGTTTAAGACTTAGAGCTTAAAATTTAAGGTTATTTAAATAGGATTGAATTAAAATTAACCTCGTTTGTGAATTTTTTCCACCGTTAATGTATGAAATAATTAACCAAAAAAATAATATCGCACGTATATATTAAAGTTTTGTAATCGTATGTAGCT
Organism: Hibiscus mutabilis; assembly: GCA_019671005.1. Classification (NCBI taxonomy): domain Eukaryota; kingdom Viridiplantae; phylum Streptophyta; class Magnoliopsida; order Malvales; family Malvaceae; genus Hibiscus; species Hibiscus mutabilis. The sequence goes on along the minus strand of CM033753.1, from coordinate 27,291,915 downwards.
TTTTAATTAGAAAACCCTAATCACTGAGTATTAGAAGGTTATTTTCGACTCTTTTAAGAGAAATTTTCGAGTGTCTTTTGCATATACAAGGCTTCAAACTCGAGACCTGTTTAAATGATATCAAGCTGCTTACCACTTGAACCAACCATGCTAATATTGAATCAGTATACTTTATGCAAAGAAAATAGAAATAAGACCAAAGGGATGAAATTGCAAAAGCATATGCAAGATGAAATGAATAACATTGTAGGGAAATAGTCATAAGTTTCTGTCCCTGCGTTGTGTGGGGGAACCGGTCTACTTTGTCTGTACTCGTGGAATCACGAGGGCACTAGGAATCACATTTACACATCCGGTTTCCTGGAAAGGGAAGGTAGCCATCAATCGCTAAACTCTATGAAACAAAAAAAAATCCCAATTTAAACACAAACAAATATCGAAATAAATCCTTGGGTTTGTCTTAATACAGCTCAATGAGCACAAATTCGACAAAAAGAAAGGCCGGCTGAGACAGCTTCCTTAACCTATTCTTCACCCTCTTTTATACATACACCCACTACGATCAGTAGACGAGGGCAAGTGAAGACTGGAGAGTAGAGGAATCATTAGAAATTGCCCAATTTAGCTTATCAATGCTTTGTCAACGCCAAAGCTCTTATTTAAAAAAACATCAGAACGAAATATTATATTCGTATTTTAAAATTTTAATGATGTTTGTATGTTTTCTTAGGTGAATTTTGAATCAAGTTTATTTCGAGGTCTTAATTTTCATTAATAAAACCTATCAGCTAAGAGACAAAAAAATCGTGAGGTACTTGTCATGTCTGGTGACCCTGGGTACTCAAAATTCAAATCACTATAAAAGCTAAGGTGTCATGTCCTTTGGCACATGGAATTTTTACATATTTTGGCAGCATGTATCGGTTCATGTATTGATAAATCATTCAATGTGGTCCTTTCCTTTGCTATATATAGGTATCTCGCTCAACACATGTAAACACACGAAGGAAATTTGTGCAGGTTTTTCCTTTCTCCCAAGTTCAGCAACTCTTATCTGCAACCAGATAAAAACCCTAGCTCTTCAATTTCCATCTACCAATACCAGCCATACAAGTGTCAAACAAACAAAAGGGTCTCCAATATCTTCCATGCACGTTGGTTCAAGTTCAACAATACCCTAATTAATTACCCCTTTTTTTAGCTTTATTTGATTCAAGTTTACTTTTCAACAAAAACCCATGAAAACCGAGGTAAGAGGAAACAGTGGTTCCATTTCCCTTCAAAACCCTAGCCTTTTCAACGCGCCCCAGGATTCTATAACCGGAGCACTCAAAGGATGCCTTGGTAGTCTCGACGGAGCATGCATAGAGAAGCTTCTGCTTCACTGCGCTAGTGCCCTTGAGAACAACGACGTGACTTTGGCTCAGCAAGTCATGTGGGTGCTCAACAACGTCGCTTCCGCCGTCGGCGACACCAACCAGAGGCTCGCCTCTTGGTTCTTAAGGGCACTCATCTCTAGAGCGTCTAGGGTTTGCCCCATCGCCATGAATTTCTACGGCGGAAGCATGTTTCAGAGGAGGCTAATGACTGTCACCGAGTTAGCCGGGTATGTCGATTTAATCCCTTGGCACCGGTACGGGTTTTGTGTATCGAACAGTGCCATTTTTAAGGCCGTGGAAGGATGCAGGAAAGTTCATATATTAGATTTCAGCATCACTCATTGTATGCAGTGGCCTACTCTGATAGACGCCCTAGCTAAGAGACCCGACGGCCCTCCGTCGCTTCGAATCACGGTGCTGTCTTTCAGGCCACAAGTTCCCCCTTTGCTCAACGTGTCGAAAGAGGAAGTCGGCCACCGGTTGACGAATTTCTCCAAGTTCAGGGACGTGCCTTTTGAATTCCATGTCAAGGATGACCCTTATTTGTCCAATGAATCCCTAGCTGTTCAGTTCGAATCACTGCTGACTCAGTTGACTCGTTCAAAGCTAGACCTTAGGGAAGACGAAGCTTTGGTCATAAACTGTCAAAACTGGCTACGCTATTTGTCTGATGAGACAAAAGCGAACACTGCTCACGGTTTTTCACTGCGGGACGCTTTCCTCGACATAATCAAAGGTCTTAATCCTCGTATTACAATTGTGGTCGATGAGGATTCTGATTTAAGCGCACCGAGCCTCAGTTCGAGGATCACAACATGCTTCAATTATCTTTGGATACCCTTTGACGCATTGGAGACATTCTTGCCCAAAGATAGCTCCCAAAGGCTCGAATACGAATCCGATATCGGTCACAAAATCGAGAACATCATCGGTTTCGAAGGGTTCCAAAGGATAGAGAGGCTAGAATCCGGAGCAAAATTGTCACAAAGGATGCAAAATGCAGGTTTCTTTAGCCTTCCATTTTGTTAAGACACCATTAATGAAGTGAAATCCTTGTTAGATGAACATGCTAGTGGGTGGGGCATGAGGAGAGAAGACCATATGCTGGTTCTTACATGGAAAGGTCACAACTCAGTGTTCGCCACGGCCTGGGCCCACGACCGAGTTGGATGATTGAAACGGGTGCAGACTTCATTGTCTTAAGCTGCTACATTTTATGTATCACGAAGTGGCTTATTTAGGTGAGGTAAACGTCAGTGGTCCAGTTGAAACAGCAGGGACAAAACAGGGAGCTGCTTCTCTCAGTGCAGAAAGGCTGCAAATGGGAATAAGACAGAAAAACGGCAGAACTTTGTGGATAAAATCATGTTTCATACCATTACCATCCATCTTTTATAAATCAGGCGACTTTAGATAGCTTTTGTAGGAGTAATTTGTTTCTTTTTGTCCAGAAGACAATTTTTGTATTTGGTCCCAAAAAAAAAAGCAAGGCGAGAAATGTACAATTTTTTGTTTTAATAGAATCACATGTGCTGATTGCTTCACAGTAGCAGCACCCAGTCTCCGGTTTCTAATTTATTCAGTTATCTTATATCTATATATCTATTTTTACTATTCCCTCTGTCTCACTCAATATGTCCTTTTTGTGTTTTAAAATTATTCCACTTAAAATGTCTTATTGAAAAAATTAAACAACTTTTATAAGGCACATTTTTCTTTATACCTTTTTTTAGTTTCTCAACAAAACAAAATTTAACTTTTTAAAGATAAAATTGCCGTTTCAATTATTTTACATCATCTTTCTTACACATTCTTACACAAACTTTTTCTTCTTAAAACTGTGTGAAAAGTCAACAATAGACAAAATAAATGGGAATGAGGGAGTATTAAAGTTTTGATTGAGTTAATGTTACAGTTTAGTACAATTAACAATTTTTTTTCATTTATTATTATTCATTAAATATATTTTTATAGATATAAATTGTGTATAAAATATTTTAATTCACTCAAATTGTAAATATGTCAAAATATTTTATTGGTTTTTGATTTTTTTTTATATTCTACTTTCATTCTAAACATAATTTAACATGTTAGGTACCTATTTATTTAAAATAGAACTATGAGAAATAAAATATAATAATATTCCTACATTTATATGGATTCAAATCATTGTTATAGATTTGATATTTATAAATTATTAAAAATTAATAATTTGTGTTTATATAAATTGGAACCCAAGTCTAATCATTAAGTTAATAAAAGGGTCTGTTTGGTTCTAGAAAAGCGGTGAAGAAAACGTAATTGGTTGTAAAATTAGAAAATAATTTTTAGAAAATAAAAACAAAAATAAGTGAAATTTGAAAACATACAAAAAGATGTTTTCATTAAAAATGTGTTAGAAAAGTGAAAAATATGAAAACTTTATATTAAAGATTTTTGAAAACTTCATTGAAAATGTGTTAGGAAAGTGAAAATTTGAAAACATACAAAAAGATGTTTTCATTGAAAATTAAAGTTTTTTTTTTATTTTAACTTCATTTTAACTCGGGTTTTTGTAATTCCATTTTTATTTATTTTTTGGTGAAAAGGGAGAGTATTATTACCATGAGCCTCGTTAAAAAACCTCCCTAACTTAGGAGGAAAAAGAAGATCCACAATCTTAATAGGTGGAGCATCAAACCAAAGAACCTGTAGACAATCGTTCTTGGCAAGCTTAGCAAGTGCATCAGCAACTTTATTCCCATCACGACGCGTATGATTCAGGCGAACAGTCCAATGCTCGCCGCTTCATCTCATTCAAATGCATCACAAGCGAAGACGAACCATGAGGAAAAGATTGCATATGTTGCTAATAAGAAACGCTTAACCACCAAGCCAAGTCACTTTATTAGTTGTAATTCCATTTTTAAAACTTTGGTTTATTTATTCATATTTTTTTATTATTATTACTATATTTTTTAATTATATTTTATTTTAACTATTTAATAATTGTTTTTTGATTTAAATTTTTGAAAAGCTAGATATCAAACACATTTTCATTATTTTCATTTTTGAAAACTAGTTTTCATCCCTATTAACCAAACATGTTTTATATTTTTTAGAAAACTGAAAATAAAAATTATTTTCTGAAAATAAAAATAGAACAAAAAATAGAAAATATTTTCTTAAACCAAATAGACCCTTAAATTTTCAATTTTTTAATTTTATAAAATATTTTCGAGAAATAATGAAAACAACTTTTTATTCTTTTATAATTTTCACATATTTTGTTTTCTTAAAATTTAACAAATATTTGTTAGAGATTGACCCAAATTCTAGTTCTTAATATTTTTTTAAATATGAGTACGCTATTTTTATTAAAAGAGAAAAAAAATCTAAAATACAATAAGAGTTTACAGCTCAAGTAAACAAATTTGATGCGGACATATTCCTAAAAATATGAAAGCTAACGTCTCTGGATCATAAACAGAACCATACAAAGAAAAGGTAAAAACCTAACTCAAAGGCTCGAAACAAAAAGATACAAACATCATCAAAGTTCGACGATTAAAGGTAGAAACCAACAACAAACAACATTAAAAAGCATATTACAATAATTAGGCGCGTTGACAACACGGTCATTACTACAACTCAATCGCTAACAAGAGCGGTGACTATGAGCTTGTATCCAAATTCAGTTTGATGGTCCAAAATAGGGGGAGGTTAAGAGGATAATCAATTTGATCAAATAAAATTTTATTGTTTTGAGATTGTGAAGGCAAGCTGGAGGAGTCAAACCATGTTAAATATTGTCTTCTTTGAGTGTTGTTGATTTTTATTTCATCTTCGTCTTTGTATTGGTTATTTTTTCATCCACAAATTCTCAACAACTAAGATCAGAGCTATAGATTTTGGTAGCGTTATGGTTCGAGACTCAACATGGTGATATCATAAGTCATTGTTTGCTTCTGAAAGAATTTGTTACTGTGAATTGTATTGGTGAGATTGAAGGTATAAAAGAGAAGATATGCTAAGACAAGGTGCTTACTACAGTAGAGAACTTCAATTGCTTCAATAAATATTAGGATAAATTACAATTTCTGTCACTCAACTATCTTCTCATCAGTATTTTGGTTACTGAACTTTAAAAAATTTTAATTTAATCTCTTAAATTTCAAATTGCTCTTATTTTGGTAACTCTGCCATTAAATAATTAGCAGTGTTAAGACATGGCAACCTACACCAAAATGATGTCGTTTTGAATCCCTACACAGAACCAAATTTAATCCAAAATGACGCAGTTTTGGTTCCTATAAAACCATTAATTCAACACTATGTCTCCTTCTAACTTTCCTTTATTTTCTTTTCTTTGTAGTTATTATTTGTATTTAATACCTACTGGTGTAGGCGTGTAGCTTCCCTCTCTCTCAAGTTTCGGCGGTAAAGTTTTGTTCTTTTTTAGGTGATTTTTGTTTATCTTCTTTAACTAGACACGAGCAAGCGAAAGTACGAAACCATATTCCTCAAGAGCCACAGAGAAGAAACCGTACAAGTTTGCCTGATTTCTTGCAATCCGTGAAACTTAAATCCGTAAGTTGGGACCTCAAGCTTAACGGTGAAGGTTTGAGGGTGAGATTTGATTTATTTATTTATTTATTGGAAAAAGAAAGAAATTTCAATGATAAAATTAAAAATTTTAAACTTTAGTGATCAAAATAAGAGCTCAAAGATAGTTGAGTGGTGAAATTTATAACTCACCCTAAATATTATCTTCTTTGAATACGATTAATTTTTATTTCATCTTGATCTCGTTTTGTTTTTTTTTTCACCCCACAAATTCCCAACACTATCATCGTCAATATATCTATCTATTTTACCTTTTTGTAGGTTATAAACTTTTACTAATGAATTTCGAATACTTTATATATATGTAGTAGCACTTATAGCTTTTTTTTTTTTATTGAAACGGAACATTTTAATCCAAAGAATAACTATTACAAAATGGTCATTATAAACGGAACATTCAAAGATATACAATCACAAAAGTTCAAAAATCATATTATAACCCTTTACAAATCCTCAAGCAAGATCGTATGTCAATTATTCGTGGATAAATTGACATTGTGGGTACCTCGCTCTTGGAAATATGACTCTCAACTCGGCTTGTAGTAATAGTTAATAATATTAACATAATAACAAGTTTAGTCCTTAAGATTCATACATTCTTTTAATTTAATCATAATTCTAAAAGAAATTGACCATCAACTTTTAAATAATGTACCAAGCAATCCCTCCTAACCCATTTTCAATCCTTATCACTCCACTCAATCTTCAGTGAAAAAAAAAACTCATTTTTCATAAGCATTTTATTTCATTATCTTCTCCCCATTGTCTGTTTGGAAAATTTCATCGTCGATCAAAATAGGGACTTACGTAAAAGGGATTGGGAAATCCATACAACTCCAACGTTGCGTTCTATTTAACATAAAACCCATTTTTTCTGATCCTTCGATAAAAATATTTATTTTCTTCATAAAAAATAGGAGGTAGAACCGATAAAAGTTTATTTTTCGATTCATCTCTGGAGTTGAATGCCTCATTCAAGAATTATTTTTGATCCAATCCGTGGGAATCAATAGAAAAGGCAAATCCCTTATGATACACCAAGTCCGACTCAGTTATTGATAGAGTGAATAGGTCTGCTATTTCTTGAAATCTCTCTTCTGATTCAAAATCGTGGTGTAATGTGTATCCCCCTGTTCTGGTCATGGAATAGATGAAATAAATCAAAAAATAGATTTTTGTTCAAGAATAAAACCTTATTGGAACTGCCCAGTTCATCCTTCGAAATCGTTTCACATCCCGGATCTGATGAAATAGAATGAATTGAGACGATATTTTGTAAATATGTAATTATCTTGAATATATTAACTATATCATTATTTTTCGATCGCCTAGAAGGGACAAAAGAAACATCTTGTTATTTCTTCAACAATTTTTTATCTCTAGTAGACCTCTCAGTAGAATTCGAACCCAGATGAAGTTCTGACCATCTATCAGAAAAAAACAAGGATACCGAGTTTATCTTTAAAGTTCCTTTTTATAACAAGCTTTCTTGATGTTGGGATTAATTAGAACAATACTAAAATGTAGATGGTTAATTTTTAGAAGTAAAATTATATTAAAGTAATAAGTAAATATTAAGGATTATTTGTTATTATGACAATTTTATTAACTTTTATCTTAACTTTTTTGTCTAAAAACTAACGGTCGGTGACCATTTTATAACTTTCAATAACTCAAATGACATGTTTATAACATTTTAATCTTGAATGACCCAACTAAAATCTTACTAATAATCGTGTCGTTATCTGGATAATTTACCTAGAAATATAAATATATAAAACTGGAGTTCAAAAGTTTTTTTTTTTGTTCAAAGGAGTTTAAAAGTTGTTGAAAGATTTTATTGTTTATGTATTAAAAATTAAATCTTCAAGTCGACAATAATGATAGGCCTAGGGAGTACGTTGTGCCATTGGCTCCTAAAAATGTAAATAGTCTCTTTAAAAAATTAAATTTATAAATTAATATATTGGTAAAACTACATTTTTGATCTTTCAAAAAGTTTATAATTACACTTTGATCTTCTTTAAATGTTTCTTTTTTACTATTTTAGGTATATACTTTTGTTTATTATACTATGGGCGTGTAGATTTTGTAGAGTTCCTCGTTACAATCCAAGGGTTACACCCCAATCAATGAATGGGAGGTGATTAGTTGAAGGAGTTACTCAAGCACCGTTTAGCATTGTTTTTGAAAAGTGCTTTTGTGACCAAAAGCACTTTTGGAGACAGAAGCAATGCTAAACAACTAACTTTTGAAGAAAAAAATTGCGTTTAAAAAGTGATTTTCGACCTAAACACAAAAATTGAAATTTTTATTTTTTATGGTTGGAAAAGTACTTTTGGAAGCCAAATTACAATTTTAATCTTCGATTGTTATTGTGTTTATTTATAATTTATAAAGCTGTAATCTTTTATGAAGACATAATTATACAATTAATAAATTATTTTTTAGTTTAATATATATATATATATATGTTCATGTCAAGTTTTTAAATAAGATATTTTAAATTTAGGCTTAATAGTCAAAAAGGTGCCCAACCTATACCCTTTTTTTTCAATTTGGTGCCTAACATTTTTTCCGGGCCACTTTAGTGCCTAACGTTTCATTCCGTAACTCAGTTTGGGATTTCACGGACATTAAATTTGCGTCGTTATCCAATCAAAAATGGCCACGTGGTAGACTTTTTATTATCTGAAAATGAACTTTTGAAAATAAAAAAGATTAAAAAGTAAAATTAAATAAATTAAAAACTTTTACTTTTAACCCAATGTAAATCTCGCTTAATCTATTCACCATTTTCCCCCTCTTCTCGTTCCCCCTTTCTGAAAAAGCATTTGAGCAAAAAACCCTAAATCGTTTGTCATAGAACTAGGGTTTATACTGAAGGAAATCAAATCTCATACTAAAAAGAGGCAGAAATAGTTGTTCGATTAGATAATCTTTTCACTTTGATAGTAAAATCAAGCCCCCAAGTTGAAGAAAGAAGATCTGTTGAAAGCGCCTGAAGTTCAAAATTAGTTCTGAAAAAAGTAAGTTAGTGTTGTGTAGTAGCATTCTTTTTATTTTAATACTCATTATATTGTGTAATATCATTCTTTTGATTATAATACTCAATGGAATATATTCTGTTGATTTTGACAATTTGTCTTGTGAACGACAGGCATAAAGTTTAAGCACTTTGGTACTGTAGATTTTGAGTTTGACCAACAACAGTGGAGATAAAAAAATTGTCTTTGCTTCAATTTTTTTAATTAATAAAGTAGTATATTAAATATATATTTAAACAATAAGAAATGTTAAATATATGTCAGTTTTTGTGCTTTGTGTTAAACATGGTGAGTATTGACTGTGTGTTTGATAACTGAGCTGACTTTTAAATCATTTTAAAGTGCGTTGATTGTTAAATGTTTGAGTAATTAACTTTGTGACTGTTGAAGAAATGTATGAGCCTATTTGATACTTGTAGAGTGTATAAAATATGTATTCTGAGTCACTAACCTTTATTATATTAATCTGTTAGGTGATCCACAATAGGAGCATGACTTTGAAGGGTTCTGATAATGTTGATAGTGGGCCTAATGGGCCTATTGGTATTAATATAAGTGATGGTGATGGGTCACATGCTAATCTTGGATGGTGTGATGAATCGATGGATGAAGACAGTAATGATACCCAAGAGGACAGTAATGATTCCCAAGAGAAAAGTGAAAAAGTAGGTGGAGAGTATGCATTATCTGACGATGATGATGAAGAGATAAGCTCCATTCATACAAACTTTAAACTACTCAAAAAGAAGATAAAAGACAAAACTGTGACTACAGCAGACTTAGAAGCACATATTACTTTAGATGGTGGTTTAGGTGCACCAAATAGGAATGAAGACTGTGGTTTGGGTTCAGTAGATGCAAATGAGGCAGATTCAAATGGAAATTTAGGAAATTTGGGTAAACCAGCTGGTGTTGATAGTGTAGTGGAAAATGAAGCTGAATTAGAAGGTTTAAGTTGTAGAGAGGATACTGATTACTGTTACCTCTCCAAAAGTACTATTTTTAATGCTAATCTTACAATGTTTTTGCTTGTTTTTAGGTACATTTATTTGCATTAGGATGTTAAAATCAGGCATTTGCATAAGGAGTTTAGAATTCTGTCTATGCCAGTATGAAGGGTTGTTTTTGTTGGCAATTTTGCAGGTTTGGCATAGGATTTGGCCCAGAAATGTAACACAGGAAGGAATGCCAGAAAGAATGCTTAGTGTTGTTGGCACAGATAGACCAGACAATGCCAAGAACCGGTTAGCAGAGAAGTGAACTTGATGCCATGCCAAGAGGTTGTTGGACCCCAAAAAATAGGACATGATCAGGCTCTGAAAAGATAGCAATTGGTTCAATCTCTGAAAAAATAGCGGATAAGATGGTGCCAAAACTGGTTGGCAGATTCATGCCAAGCTTGGAAGCCAAGGCAACGTCGGCAGTATGACGTCAGCCCTAGTCTAATTAGCTCTCATTTAAATGTAGATAAGATAAGTATCTCTTATTTCTTGCATTTAAAATTCAAATCAGGAGCTCATTATATCCCTTCCTTACACGCCTATTTAAACACCAACCGATGAGAACTAGAGAGGAGAGTGGATAGACGATCAGAGTGAGGAGTTGGTGTGCAACGATTGACAACCGGCTGCACCGTGGAAGGGTGGTTCGACCAGCTTGGCCGAGAAGCATGGATCTTGAAGGGTTGCATCGAGAGACCCCTTCTAGCCCATTTTCTCTTTCAAGTTATTTTATTTTAAATGATGATGTACTTGGGAAACGTTTGTGGTTTTTTGGTTAAGTCCCTCACCATGAACTAATTTCATAGTTGGTGGGGGATGTTTGCGTTGAACGCTATTTTATGTTTTAGTTTTTAATAATAAATCTGTCTTGGCAATGTTTTATCTATTCGGCATACTTTAATGCTTTCTAAATACTATGCCAAGCGAGATTTGCCAGTTATTTCAACAAAATAGAGTACCTGAAGATACCGTGAAACTGAAGTTATTCACCTTTTCCTTGAGAGATAGAGCTAAGGCTTGGCTTAATTCCTTGCCACCTGGCTCAGTTACTTCATGGGCAGACCAATGCCAGAAGTTCTTAACAAGATTCTAGCCGCCAACACTCACTGCCAAGCTGCGAGGTGAGATCATTACATTCAGGCAGCCTGAGGATGAGACCTTATATAACGCCTGGGAACGATTTAAAGACCTGTTGATGAGGTGTCCTATGCATAGATTCCTGAATTGGACTAAAATATAAACCTTTTACAATGGATTAAATGCGCAAACAAGGATTGTTGTTGATGCTTCAGCAGCCAGTTCATTGCTTGACAAGACGTATATCGAGGCTGTTGACATTTTAAAGAGGATCGCAATCAACGATTTTGAATATCCTATTGCTAGACTTGGGACCGAGACTAAAGCCAATGGGAAATTTGAAGTTGATGAACTAACATCCATCCATGCCGAGATTTCCAACCTTACTAGCATGGTAAGAATGTTGCAAAAGAACAATGAGGCCCAAGAAGTCAAAGCATTAGACCCATTTTGTACAATTTGTGGAGAGAATCATCATGTGGATGAATGCCCTGCCAACCCTAAATCAGTAAACTTTATTGGCAACGTTAATCGTTACTATAATCCTAACTCCAATACTTATAATGCAGGATAGAGACAACACCCTAGTTTAGCATGGGGAAATCAAAGAGGTAACCAGTACAATGCCCAACGCCAGAATACCCAGAGGCAAAATAACAATGCCAAGCCAGCTTTCAACAACAATGGCATGCCAGCATTTTATCAGAATGCCATGCCACAGAAAGCTCAAAACAATTTCCAGTAAGGGCAGAGATTCAACCAAGGAGGCACTCTCACAGAGTACATGGAGAGGAATAATGCCACAGTCCAGAGTTTGGCAGCATCAATGAGGAACTTGGAAGTTCAACTTGGGCAGATTGCCAATGCACTCGGCAATCAACCCCAAGGAACATTGCCAAGTGACACAGAAGATGCTCGGCACAAAGACAATGAGCAGTGCAAAGTTATAACCCTTCGGAGTGGTAAGCAATGCGAGATGGAGAAGGCTGCCAAATCGAGAAGCCAGTGCCAGCAGGAAACCCTAGGAAAGTAGTTAACTGTCAAATCAAGAAGCCGGTGCCAACAAGAAACCCCAGGAAAGCAGGTAAGCAATGCGAGATGGAGTGGTAAACAATGACCAGTTAACTGCCAAATCGAGAAGCCAGTGCCAGCAGGAAACCCCAAGAAAGCAGAGAAAGAGGAACCAAACACAGATGATACTAGTAGCAATGCCGAAACAGATGCTAAGACAAATGCCAGAACTGATGCCAAACAGACTGATGCCAGCACTTCCTTGGCAAAGCCAGTAGAGCCAGCACATGTTTATCCACCACCACCATTTCCAGCAAGACTTCAAAAGCATAAGCAAGACCAGCAATTCAAGCATTTTTTAGAGGTTCTTAAGCAATTGCAAATCAACATTCTATTGGTAGAAGCCCTTGAGTAAATGCCCAGCTATGTTAAATTCATGAAGGACATCATGTCCAAGAAGAGGAAGTTGGGAGACTTTAAAAATGTTGCTTTGATCGAAGGATGCAGTGACATAATCCTAAACCGATTGCCACCAAAGTTGAAAGATCTGGGAAGTTTCACCATTCCCTGCACCATTGGCAATAAATTCATGGGCAAGGCATTATGCGACTTAGGATCCAACATCAACTTGATGCCAATGTCAATTTTCTAAAAACTTGGCATAAAAGCAAGACCTACCACGGTGACACTCTAGTTGGCAGACCGGTCTTATGCACACCCCAAGGGTAAGATTGAGGATGTGCTAGTAAAGGTAGACAAATTTATTTTCCCAGCTGATTTTATCATTTTGGATTATGAGGCAAATATTAATGTCTCGATTATTTTGGGTAGACCTTTCCTTGCCACATGTAGGGCTTTGATTGAATTTCATAAAGGGGAACTAACAATGCCCATGAATGACCAACATGTTACATTTAATGTGTTTTAAGCTTTGAAATGTGCAGATGAACTTGATGAATGTCAAGCAGAGGAGATGATAGAATCCATCTATACTTTGGACACGTCACAGTTATGCCAGAATACAGAATTTGATGCCAGCGACTTAGACAGCATAGCTGAATTATTTGAAGAACCAGAAGAATCAGTCTTGGAGGCTGAGGAGGCGAGTTATTTTGAGCCACTACAGCTGGCCAGTAGAAAGATTGAGGCACCTAGACCATCAATTGAGGAGCCACTAGTGTTGGAACTGAAACCACTGCCAGATCACTTGAAGTGTGCTTATTTAGGTGAACACACAACGCTGCCAGCGATCATTGCTAATGATCTTACTAATGATCAGGAAGAGAGATTGTTGGCAACATTACGCAATTATAAGTAAGCATTAGGATTGACCTTGGCAGACATCCGAGGGATTAGCCCAACCATTTGCATGCACAAGATTATCTTGGAGGAGTACCATGGCAGGACCATTGAAGGCCAAAGGAGGCTAAACCCTAGCATGAAAGAGGTAGTGAAAAAAGAGATCATAAAATGGCTCGATGCCAGGATTATATATCACATCTCTGATAGCTCTTGGGTTAGCCCGGTGCAATGTGTGCCAAAGAAAGGTGGCATGACCTTGGTACAAAATAGTAAAGCTGAATTGATTCCCTCTATAACCATCACTGGATGGAGAGTGTGTATGGACTATAGGAAGCTGAACAATGCCACGAGGAAGGACCACTTCCCATTGCCATTCATTGATCAGATGCTAGACAGGTTGGCAGGTAATACTTTCTATTATTTTTTGGATTGTTATTCAGGTTATAATCGGATTGTCGTTGCCCCTGAAGATCAAGAGAAGACCACGTTCACGTGCCCTTATGGGACGCTTACGTTTAGAAAGATACCATTCGGCCTATGTAATACACCGTTAATATTTCAACGTTGCATGATGTCTATTTTTTCTGATATAATAGAGCACAATATGGAAGTATTCATGGATGATTTTTCAGTGTTTGGCAAAATATTTGAGGAATGTGGCAAAACATTTGAGGAATGTCTTCAGAGTTTGGAGCAAGTCTTGAAGAGATGCATATAGATTAACCTAGTGTTGAACTAGGAAAAATGCCACTTCATGGTGAAGGAAGGCATTGTTCTCGGACACAAGGTAACTGAGAAAGGACTAGAAGTTGATCAAGCAAAAGTCAAGGTAGTTAAGCAATTTCCAACTCCAACAAGTGTCAAAGGTATAAGGAGTTTTTTAGGACATGTCAGTTTTTACTAGCGTTTTATTAAAGACTTTTCAAAAATTTCTAAACCTTTATACTTGTTATTAGAACATAATGTCATTTTTGCTTTTGATGATTCTTGTTTGAGAGCATTTCAGGAGCTTAAGGAAAAGTTGATCAATGCCCCTATAGTTGTTGTACTGGACTGGAATGAGCCCTTTGAGCTCATGTGTGATGCCAACGACTATGCCATTGGAGCAGTCTTGGGACAAAGGCATGGCAAGGTTTTCCATGCCATCTACTATGCCAGCCGAACCTTGAACGAAGCACAACTAAATTACTCTACGACTGAGAAAGAATTTCTGGTGATTGTATTTGCTTTTGACAAATTTAGATCTTATTTAATTGGTAACAAAGTTTTGGTTTTTACAGATCATTCGGCATTGAAGTATCTCTTGGAAAAGAAGGATACCAAGCCCAGACTAATCCAATGGACGCTCTTACTTTAAGAATTTGATCTTGAGATACGAGACAAAAAGGGCAGTGAAAACTTAGTAGCTGACCATCTCTCACATTTAGAACATCATCTTGAAGATGGTAAGACCAATTTTATAAGAGATGAATTTTCTGACGAGTATTTGCTTGCAGTTAATGCCATGCCATGGTATGCCAATATTGCCAATTATTTGGTAAGTAACATTCTGCCACCAGACTTCGCATACAATGCCAGGAAAAGGTTCTTGTGAGAAGTTAGGCAATACGATTAGGACAAACCAATATTGTTCAAACAGTGTGCTGACCAAGTGATTCGTCGGTGTGTGCCCGAGGATGTGCAACATAATATATTGCATTTATGCCATGCCACACCATATAGAGGTCACTTTGTTGGGATAAAGACTGCTGCCAAGGTGTTGCAGTCAAGATTCTTTTGGCCCACGCTATATAAGGAACCATACGAGTATGCCAATGCATGTGATCGATGCCAACGGACAGGAAATATCTCTGGCAGACACCAACACTCCAAAACATTATGTTTGTGGACTTCTTTGATGTATGGGGGATAGACTTTATGGATCCTTTTCCACCCTCATCTGGTAATGTATATATTTGTGTGGCTGTTGACTATGTGTCTAAATGGGTAGAAGCTATTGCCCTACCAACAAACGATGCCAAGGCTGTTGCCAAGTTTTTGCACAAACATATTTTTACCAGATTTGGTACCCCTAGGGTGATTATTCATGATCAGGGCACCCATTTTAAATGTAATATAATCTCTAAATCTTTGTGCAGGTATGGTATACAATAGAGAATTACCACGGCATATCATCCATAAATGAATGGGCAAGCCGAGATTTCAAGCAAGGAGATTAAAAGTATTCTAGAGAATACTGTTAATCTATCAAGGAAAGACTGGTCCTTGCGACTAGATGAGTCCTTATGGGCTTACATGACTGCCTTTAAAACTCCTTTGGGTACTTCACCGTTTAGACTTATTTTTGGGAAACCATGCCTTCTACCAGTGGAGCTTGAGCATAAAGCCTACTGGGCCATCAGAACACTTGGCATGGCATGGAGAGCTACTGGAGAAAAAATGTTGCTAGACCTAAATGAGTGGAAGAATTCAGAACACAAGCCTATGAGAATGCTAGGATCTATAAGGAAAAGGCAAAACGCTGGCATGATAGTAGGATAATGCCAAGAAAGTTTGAGGTTGGCCAACGTGTTTTTTTATTTAACTCACAGCTTAAATTGTTCCCAGGGAAACTCAGATCAAGATGGATGGACCCTTTTGAAGTTGTGAGACCCTATGCCCATAGAGCTATAGACATTAAAAATTTAAAGACATGAGAAATCTTTAAGGTGGATGGTCAACGTTTAAAGCACTACATGGAAGGTGATCAGAACAATGCCAAAGAGGTGATCCTTTTGGCAGAGGTGACATGAAAACACCATCAGGTTTGGACTTTTGTAAATATTAGGATAGATGTTTTCTTTGTTTTTAGGATTTAAGGTTTTAGTAGTTTTTCTTTCTTTTAAATTTCAAGTTTTTATTCATTTACTGTGTTGAAAAGTTTCCTTTAAGTTGTGCAGATTCATTATGCCAGGAACAATGCCAGGGTTGCTGGCAGGAATCGGTGCCCCAATAGAGAAATCTGCCAAGCATAGTGCCAGAATAGCTTGACATGCAACAGTGTTAAATATGGAAGGATGAGAGAAACCCTAGCTTGATCGGCCTATTTAATAAAGAGAGAGTTTTTTTTCCTTAATATTAAACCCTTAGCCATTTAAAAAAAAGAAAAAAAAATAATTAAGTTCAAATTTGAATTTAACCTAATCACATTATCAATTTAAATCCTTACCCTATCCTATCACCTTATACTTCACCCTTATCACTTTACCCATTTCAAATTAATTCTTTTTATTTTTCATCATTATCCCTAATTACTCCTCCCATTAAAACACTCAACTGTTCACTTTTAATCTTCTTGCCCTAGCCGGTTAAATAACCAAAACTCTCTCACACTTTTTACTTTACTTTTCGACAAGCAAGTACCAAAACCCAATTCGTTTCTTCGTCTTCATCTTTGTTCAACACCGTTCAAATTCTTCAACTTCTTTCAAGCGATTCTTCAACGAGGAGATTCAGAAAAAGTTTGAATCCAATTTTGCCTCAAGAAATTTTTGCTACGAGAAGCACTTCGAGTTCAAAATAGAGACAACCAATGGCTTTCCTCCGGAAGTCATGCTTACGATTAATTTGCACAAATGAACTCAGTTCTGCCAGCAAAAAGGAAGATTTATGCCACCATCGTCCAAGAATTTTATGTGCACCTTGTGACCAAGGATTCGCTCTTCTTGATGATTAGAGGTAAATGTGTTCATTTTCATGAAGGGTATATTAACAATATGTTTGAGTTAGATGGTGCAGAGGATGAGTATTTCGAGTACGCTGATTCAATGAACGTTGCCAAGTGGAAGAGGCTATCATTGAAACCCTAATAGAGAGGATGGAATCACTTTCTCAAGGCTAATCTAATGCCCACATCCCATAACGAGATTGTGTCGGAAGGGAGGATGATCCTGTTGCACTCCATTGTTATGGGGCGCAAAATCAATGTTGGCAAGCTTATTATTAAGGAAACTTACAAGTGCGCAGCGAAAGGTAATGATAGTTTATTCTTTCCTTTGCTGATTTCTAACATTTGCATGCTCCATGGTGTGCCAAAGCTTGATACGGATAAGGGACAAACGATCAAAGGACCAACAATTACTGCTGCTATATGGAGAAATCTCATTACTACTGAGCCCAAGGACAAGGGCAAGGGAAAAGCAAAAGTGCCCACGCCAAGGCCTAAAGTGTCAAAGGCTGAGCCAGCAACCATGCCAGAAATCGTGCCAGACAGTTCACTGGCAATGCTGTCCTAAATTCATCATTGCCATGAGATTATTCTTCAAAAGCTAGAAAAAGCCGATGAGCTCAATGTTAAGATGCGACATTACATCTAGGCCAGGGATGTTGTAATCAGAGAGGCTCTTACAAAATTATCAACTCATTTTATGCCAGAATTTTCAGACTTCCCTGTCGAGCCCTCTGCCAGCGACAATGCCATGCCAGCTAGTCCAGTTCATACCCCGTCTGATGCTACAGTCCCATTGTCTCCAGTACAAGTCGAGTCTGCCAGTTTTGATTCTTCATCTAAATCAAAGGAAACCAAAGCCAAGTATCCCAAAGCCAAGTCACCAGTGTCACCTACTTTACATACGCCATCAGATGCCATCGATGCACCTGCCACATCGGAGCCTGCCAAGGAAAAAGAGGAAGTTGGAGCCTCCACTTCCGCTTCAAAACCAAGCCTGAAAGAAAGAAGCACATGGCCCCTGATCGTGGGCTATTTGTGAGAAGAAAGACCCGTATCGCACGGCAAATAGTCTCCGAAGGGGAGTCCTCTTCTTCCTAAACTCCTTTACATTTCATTCCATTGCATTTACATGATCATGCATTTTTATTGTTTCTGTCTTTCTTGTATATATATGTTGTTTCATGCATTGAGGACAATGCGCATCTTGAGTTTGGGGGTGTGCATTTTCTCACATTTATGTCATGTCATACATTTCATGTCTAAATTCTTTTGCCATGCCATTTAGGTTATTTAGATAGATGTATATCGAACCACTAAAAAAAGAAAAAAAATTGCCTCGGTTTAATATTGAAAAATGTTAACATTTGTTAGGCAAGTTTAATTTGATCTAGGTGTCTGTCCAATGAGGAAATTTTCATCTTTAGTCGTCATGCCATGCCAGCAGAGTAGTATGCCAGGTTAGCTTGGCAATTGATCTCTAGTTTAGGGAATTGAAACTTCGTTTTACACGTAGTATGTATCTAGTTCCTTAGCAAACTTACACTTTTTGAAACTATGCTCAGATTTAAAAAAAAATAATGCCAGGGTAAAAGAAAATAATAAGGCAACAATATTCTGCCAGGATAATAAAAAAATGAACTCTCCTCTACTTAAGGATAATAAGCTACTTGGGGCTTCGTGGTTTGCTCCCTCTTAGTTCTCAAGTCCAAAACCTTAGAGTATGAGTTGAAGAGAAAGCCTAGTGATGTCTAGATTAAGGTGGGGATTCGTGGTATACTCCCTCTTATCTCTCACGCTAAATAGTGTCACGAAGTAAGCTTAAATTAATGCCAACAGAAGCCATTGGAAAGAAAAAAATGATAAAAATAAGAATCTGAGTTTAGGTAGTAAAATTGGCTAAGGGAGTGAAAGGATACTCGATGCATATTGCCTACACATTATGCACTCTTCATGAGCTTAGACTAGAGTTATATTATTGCACTTGAATTACTACTTGCTTGACATTATTGCACTAAGATACTGAGGAGAGAAATAAAGCCAAATTCTGCTTGCCAGCACGTGCTGACATTCAACCAAAATTTTGTTGAGGTAACATTTTCACAGTTTTTGTTTTTATTTTGATTGCATTACTTGAGGACAAGCAATGAGTTAGGTTTGGGGGTGTGTTACCTCTCTAAAAGTACTATTTTTAATGCCAATCTTACAATGCATTTGCTTGTTTTTAGGTACATTTAGATGCATAGGATGTTAAAATCATGCATTTGAATAAGGAGTTTAGAATTCTGTCTATGCCATTGTGAAGGGTTGTTTTGTTGGCAATTTTGCAGGTTTCGCATAGGATTTGGCCCAGAAAAGCAACACAGGAAGGAATGCAGAGATAATGTCGAGTGCTGTTGGCATAGATGGACCAGATAATGCCAAGCACCGATTAGCAGAGAAGTGAACTTAATGCCATGCCAAGAGGCTGTTGGACCCCGAAAAAATAGAACATGATCAGGCTCCGAAAAGATAGCAATTGGATCAATCTCTGAAAAAATAGCGGATAAGATGGTGCCAAGACTGGTTGGCATATTCATCCCAAGCTTGGATGCCAAGGCAGCGCATGCGTTATGACGTCAGCCCTAGCCTGATCAGCTCTCATTTAAATGTGGATAAGATAATTATCTCTTATCTCTTGCATTTAAAATTCAAATGAGAAGCTCATCCTATCCCTTCATTGCACGCCTATTTAAACACCAACCGATGAGAACTAGAGAGAAGATTAGATAGACGATCGGAGTGAGGAGTTTATGTGCAACGATTGACAACCGGCTGCACCGTGGAAGAGTGGTTCGACTAGCTTGGTCGAGAAGCTTGGATCTTGAAGGGCTGCATCGAGAGACCACTTCTAGCCCATTTTCTCTTTCAAGTTATTTTATTTTGTTTTAAATGATGATGTACTTGGGAAACGTTTTTGGTTTTTTGGTTAAGTCCTTCACCATGAACTAATTTCATAGTTGGTGGGGGATGTTTGCGTTGAACGCTATTTTATGTTTTAGTTTTTAATAATAAATTTGTCTTGGCAATGTTTTATCTATTCGACATACTTTAATGCTTTCTAAATACTATGCCAAGCGAGAGCTCGCACTATTGGCCTATTGTTCCTTAATATCTTAACAGACTTGGGGTGGCAACGATCAAGTTGTCGAATACTAAGGAGAGAAGCTTTGAGAGAAGTCGTTCAAGTAGATAAACTTACTTCGGGAGTGAAATCTACCCCTTAGGAGTATAGATTGGATCTTAATCAAATTGGTTTATTTAAAAGCAAGCACTATAGAGATATAGGGGTTTTTACATGATCAATTTAGGACAATAACCATCGAGAGAGGTTTCGCTAATTTTGAATTTGCTCGGCAAACAATGCCAAGACAAGTGTTATCAAAGTCTGGCACGGCATGAATAGCGTGAAAACCAGGCATTCCCTGCCAATGCTCATCATTCACTAAAGCACCTTCCTTGCAACGTCTTTGCTTTACTTTTATTTCTTTTCAAACATTTCCAAAATCAACTTCAAAACAAATCAACTTTTTCTTAAGGCAAGTAACAATCAAATCAATTGAATTCCAAGTCAATCTCTTTGGGATCAATACTCAGCTTACCAGCTGTATTACTTGCAGACTATGTATACTTGCACGCAAAAGACTCATCTTGGCATTATTTTATATTTTCCCAACACATAACTTTTGCCTATTTTGCCAGCATTTACTAGAGAGTCTACAATTACCTAGATTCTTCAAATGTTGGGACCTACGAGATAGATTCAGATGGAGATTTCATTTCTAAGAAGATTGCTAAGGTATTCTTTGATCCTTCAACTATTGTACCTAGATTTGAACTAGGAATGATTTTTGAAAATCACAAATAGTTAAAGGATGCCTTATATGCTTATGATGTAGCTCATATGTTTGATTTCAAGTTTTTATCAAATATAAAAGAAAAATTATGGCAGTTTGTAAGGGAAAAGGTTGTCCATTTCTTATATATGCTTTTTGGGATGATGGTTGTTTTAAAGTTAAAACTCTTGTAACTGACCACCAATGTTCTGTAACATTTAAAAACCAGAGAGTAAATTTTAAATTTGTTGGAAAACATTTTATTCCAAAACTTAGGATTATTCCTAAATTGAAACTGTTTGAGATGTTGAAGCTTGGTAGAGAAGAGTTAAATGTGGAATTGAACAAACAATGTGTCATGAGAGCCAAAGTGGGCAATGGAAAAGATTAGAGGTAGTGTTGTACATGAATTTAGTGTACTGTTTGACTATGTTTATGCATTGAGGACTGTTGATCTAGAGGGTACATTTGACTTAATGGTTATGAGACCTTATAGTGTTGACAATCCTAAATTTAGGAGACTATATGTTTGTTTTAGTGCATTAAAGGATTGTTTTAAGAAATATTGTAGGCATGTGCTTGAGGTAGATGGTTGTTATTTGAAAGGGGCATTTAAAGGTGAAATTATGTCAGCAATGGGTAGAGACGGCAACAATAAGATTTTTCCTATTGTTTGGGCAGTTGTTGAGGTAGAAAATAGGGAGACATGGGCATGGTTTTTAAATCACCTCCAGAATGACTTGAATCTAGGAAATGCTGAGAAGCTGACTCTATTCAGTGACATGCAGAAGGTAATCACATATTTTTATTTTTATTTTTATTTTATAAATTACTATTATTTATAATAAAATAAGTTAAGCCTATTTTATTTGACTTTGCAGGGCTTGCTTGAAGAGGTCCCTATGTGCTTACCAGATGTGGAGCACAGATTTTGTGCAAGGCATATATTTGCCACTTGGAAAAAAAGTCACAAGTGATGTGACCTTCAGTTGCTGTTTTGGTTATGTTACAAGGCTACAACAGAACCTCAATTTAAACATTATGTTAACAGGCTGGGTAAGCTAAGAAAAACATATGATGATCTTATGGATAGACATTCTAGATATTGGTTATGTAGCGATATCCCTTCTTCTTTACGATTGGGTTTCGCTAAAAAACGGGTTTCGAGGTGTTTGGGGTCTTTCGGGTATTTTAAGAAATGTCTTATATTGGGATTTTATAAAAACCACGTTTTTATAAAAAAAATGGAGTCGCCACCGGCCACTAAGGTAGACCGGGCACCATAAAACCAGAGATTTTAAAACGTTGGGTTCGGGAGTCGGTTACGGATGGGGAAGGATTAGCACCCTCACACCGCCCAAAATTGGTACTTTAATAATTTCCGCTTTATTAATATTAAACTTTTTGGATTGATGTGATGATTAAACTAATATTTGATTATAAGTACGAGTAAATTTTAAGGGCCCCGTTATTCGAGAGTAAACTGATAAACCACCATCACTGTGCTTGATATTGGCCACGTTTACGCTCGAATAGAAGGGCACCGCATTGACAAATAATATTCCGTTATGCAATCTTAGAAAACAAACTAAAAACGTAGATTCACGTTGACATAGTACTAGAAACATAAACATATGAATATTACGACTTTAAACAAAAATACATGAGCAAAAAAAACATAACACATCATAAAAAAACTAAGTATAAACATGAACAAGGAAAAACATGCTTTCAAAACTAAATTAATTAATCCTAACATGCTTAAACATATTAAAACGAACCACAACCATAACACATGCATGACGTATACATGGCATAATATGATACTAAACTAACAAATCAAAGCAACATGCTAACATATAAAAAATTAATAGTTAATACTTAACATATGACACAATTACATGCATACCTATTATAAACGTATCATGACATTAACATGTAGCAAATGACATCCCACTAACATATGACCTATAATGCAAAAAGATCCAAAAAAAAACTCAAGCTAGCACATATAAACAAAACATACAAACTAAACTAAAACGCAACAGATAAAACAAAGGCATATACAATATGAACAAATAAATTAAAACATGAAGGCATGATATAACACATATTATTAAAAAGCATACATAAACATAATATGTAAAAACATATACATGCGCAAAAGAACAAAGTGAACATAATCATATAAAAAACATATACATCAAGAACATTAATGCATTAATCATGCAAATTAGAACACATAAATAATTAACTACATAAGGATCATCACCTATCATGCTAAAACATAATAAATTACTTCCAAACAAGATAACTTAAAATGAAATATGAGTGCAGGATTGAAATGAAATAAAATTAAAACAAAAAACAGAAACAAAAGAAAAGAAAAAAACACACATTTTAAGACTTGATTACAAACCGAACTAAACTCAAAATGACTAAAGCTGTAAAAAACCCATGCGGCAAACTCAAAATGAAAATTTCAAAAATGCGGAGTGGCTAAGGGGATAATTACACCATTTGAAAACTGATTTTCGTTTAATTTGGGGACTAGATTGAAAGAAATTAAAAAAAGAAAGAATGACCCATCCTACAATTAGACCAAAGGGCGAGCTCAAACTGAAAAAAGCAAGAACACGGGGGGGGGACTAGACTCTAATTTAACCACTTTAAAAACCCAAAACGTCTATAAATTAACCCTATCTGAACCGTTTTCAGCCTTTATTATTTTTTTAAAACCTATAATATCATACCCCTTTTCACTCCGGTTTCAAAATCAAAACCTCCCAAGCCTCCCTCATTTCCAGAATCTGGGCATGGGCCGTCGCCTCTTCCGCCACCGGCCGCTGCTAGTCAGCACCAGTAAGGCCTTAAACTGCTCTCAAAATGACCCACTTTCCTTTTAAAAGTCGAATCTCCTCTTAGATTTTAGGAAAAACACCTCTCCTTGCCTAGATCTAAAAGAATGTGAACCTAAAACCACTTTTTTTAAACAAGACCCAAGAACATCCCCCTCGACTGGCTCACCACATGGGGCTTTTCTCCGGCAAAGGGAAGATTTTTTTGACTCTAGTAACAACCGTTTCTTTGATATTTATTTATTATATTTTTTTGCATGCGTAAGAAAAAAGAAGGAAGAGATTACCACATAAATGTTTTTCTTTTTTATTTCTGGTAAATGGAAAAAACTGAGAGCCTTTGTTTTTGTCTCAGTTCCATACATATATCTTGATCTCTGCCTTTTGTTTAGTAGAAATAAAAATAAAATACATGTTTTTGCTCGATTTGGTACTGACAATATCTTTATTTTTTGTGTGTTTTGGCAAATCACTGCACGGTGGTTGAGGGGCCGGTGAAGGAAGCATGGTGGAGACGTTCACTCTGCTAGACTCATTCTCGGCCGTTGGATCAGATCTGATCCAACGGTTGGGATGCCTTACTGTATGGACGGCCCAGATGCGATCTTGGAGGCGGTGGGATTGCATGAGATGGTGACACGTGGTGCTGGGAAACCGAGGAGTCTTGTGCGTGGACATCACGCGCGTGTGGGAGATGGCCAGCCCGCGCGTGACCTCACGCGGCCAACTGGAGAGGCGTTTTTGCTTTGATCGTGGCCGTTGGATCTGGATTTGATCCAACAGCTCTTAGTTGGCTGCGCACAAAGATATAAAAGCAATTAGGGTTAGATATTTTAGGGTTTGAGTCTGGGTCAAGCTGACATGGGCCTTGTAATTTCTTAATTTCAGGCTTTGTAATTATGGACTAGACTGTTAACATTTTTGGATTTAAATACATCTGGTTTTATTTTATTTAAATTATATTTTAATATAGCCCAATAATAATAATATTTATAAAAATAATAACAATAATAATACCATATACGTATACGGGACACACAAGCACACACACATATATAACATACGGGCACACATGCAAACATTAATATATGTAACACATCCTTAATTAATATAGTATACAAACACACATGCATATATAATCATACACGTAATTGACATAAATATCCACACATTACTCATACAAACAATACACACATAAAAATGTAAACATACATGTGACACACATATACCATGATAATTATAAATACGTAGGCATACACAATACATATGTTATACATGCATTCAGATACACAGCACACATATATTAATAACATATACACACATATATATGTAAGCATGCACTAGTGATATCAATTAATTATTACACTAATATATTAATATGATATTTACAGACCAAATAAAAATGAATGATTACAATTGTCCCTTTCTGCTTGTTCTTGTGGAACGAGAACAAAGCAAAGATTATAAGCACTCATTTTTATCTGACTTCCTTATTTGTAGCTTCGGAATCACGTGTTCTTCTGGAACTCTCCATTTTTTCTCGGCCGAATCTTCAGGCTCGTAAGTTCTTCCTATATAGAACTTCTTCACCTTCTGATCTTGGAGCTAAAGGCTCTTCTTATATAGAACCTTTCACTTTCTCAGGCGGATCCTTCGGACTAAAAGTTCTTCCTATATAGAGCTTTTCACCTTGAAATCTTAGAGTTAGGGTTCTTTCTATATAGAACCTTTCACTCTGAAGCCTCGAGTTATGAGTCTCTCCTATATAGAACTTTTCACTCTAAGACGGTAAAGCTTAGAGTCCTTCCTATATAGAACTATTCGCCTTCAACTCGGTGGGATTTTTCTTATATAAAACCTTCTGCGTCACGGATGAATTCTTCCGGCTAGGAGTTCTTCCTATATAGAACTGCTAGTCTTCAAACCCTGAAGCCGTAAATCCCTCCTATATAGAACTTTTAGCTTCTGAAATCATAGAGTTACGGGTTCTTCCTATATAAAACCTTTCACTGCGATGGTTCAAAATGTAGGCCCTTCCTATATAGAACATTTATCTTCGAATGAGGGATTTACGCCAAACTGGCTACCGATCTTTCTGGACTCATGCTACTAAGGCTGCCAAAATCTTTCTTCAAATTTGGGGATTCACGCCGAAAATGGCTACCGAAATTTCTGGACTCATGCTACTAAGGTTGCCAAAATTTTTCTTCAAATTTAGGGATTCACGCCGAAAATGACTACCGAACTTTCTGGACTCACGCTACTAAGGCTGCCAAAATCTTTCTTCAAATAAATCCACTTCTTCATAACGAAGTCACAGATCAAAGTCATTGGTAATTTGTAAGTACCTGTTTAAAATAGTCAAAATGTTGTGATAAATGATTTAGTATGCTCCGAATCCTAAGTATTCCTAACTATATATGGTGCATGAGTGTTAATATCTCGATGTGTCCGCTTTCGTAGTCAGTCAATCTCGACCTTCTGCTTGCTTTCTCTTCTTTTTCTTCTTCTGGTGACGGTACCCCATCTCACTGTTAGGTTTAACCATTTCAGCCTTTCTTTTTTGAGTTTTTGATTTGAAGCTCTAAAGTGCCCTTTCGAGTTTTTGCTTTATTTTTTTTATATAGGTGCCCTTACGAGTTTTCACCTGGGAAATCCTTATTGTCATCTTGAATATTTTTTCGGACAAATATGAATGGTACATGACATTGGTTATCTTGTTCTGATGCTCGAAGTCTTCCCCTCGTCGTGCCTCGACACACATTATGTAGAAGGCTTGAGATCAAAGTTAATTCTGTCTTTTAATCACCTGTATTCTCGGGGTTAGATCATAATAATGCTCAGAAATCTTTTGTCTATCATAAGTCTATGTTAACATGTTTGCATGATGCTTATGAAAACAACGAGAAGACAAGGAAAGGAAGGCACAAAAATATGATTTTATTGACATTAAGGACTTGGAACAGTTTTGGAAAAGTCATGGCAAACATGAGGAAAAGGAAATGCAAAACCCCAAGTATCCACTGCATGAATGATGCGTGACCCTTTCAACCGAAATAGAATCTTTGCCCGGAGCTTCTTCTTCTAGTACTCGTGGGGATAATTCTACTTGTCGGAGGCCCAATCTCAAAATTTATCTGAGCCGTGCTTAACGGGTTTTCAACTCAGATCCTTTATTTGCTTCAAGACGCCCTTTTCTGGGTTTTCGCCTTAAGCTCTCCCTTTTTTTCTTTTTTTCTTTTTCTCTCTCTTTTTGTGTGTATAAGGTGCCCTTTGTGGGTTTTCACCTTAGGTTTTCATCATTTTCCCTTTTTTCTCTTTTCTTTTTTTCAAACATAATAATTCTTAACTAAATCAGAATTTACAGGATTTTTTAATTCTTTTCCATCCATTTTAGTTAAAATCAATGCTCATCCTAAAAAAAACCTTCTTGACAACATATGGCCCTTCCCAGTTAGGCACACACTTCCCTCGAAAGTCTTTCTGAATTGGGAGGATCTTTTTAAGCACCAGATCTCCCTCTTGGAATTTTCTAGGGCGCATTTTCTTATCATATGCCCACATCATTCGTTTCTGGTACATTTGACCATGGTAGATGCCTTTCAACCTCTTTTCTTCGATAAGATTTAACTGGTCGAACCTGGCTTGTACCCACTCTGATTCATCCAACTTCACTTCATTCAGAACTCGGAGTGATAAAATCCCAACCTCAATGGGTAGTACCGCCTCTGTGTCGTACACTAGAGAATAAAGTGTTGCCGCTATTGATGTGCAAACAAATGTCTGGTAGGCGAACAGAGCAAATGGCAACTTCTCATGCCAATCCTTGTAGGTATCTGTTGTCTTCGCAATAATTTTCTTTATGTTCTTGTTTGCTTCTTCTACTGCCCCATTCATCTTAGGATAGTAGGTCATGGAATTATGGTGTGTTATTTTGAACTGGTTGCAGACCTCAGTCATCAATTTGTTATTCAGGTTGGAAGCGTTGTCGGTGATAATCCTTTTCGGCAACCCATAACGGCAAATGATCTCTTTTTTCAAGAACTTGCACACTGTTGTCCTTGTGATATTGACGTAGGATGCTGCCTCCGCCCATTTAGTGAAGTAAACGATGGCAACCAAAATAAAATGGTGCCCGTTGGAAGCCTTTGGATAAATATGTCCAATGACATCCATGCCCCATGCTGCGAACGGCCAAGGTGCGTTCATGGTGTGTAAAGGTAAATGAGGAGCATAGATCTTGTCGGTATATATCTGGCACTTATGGCATTTCCTGACGTAATCGATGCAGTCTCCCTCCATAGTCGATCAGAAATAGCCATATCTTATGATTTTTCGGGCTACTAACATATCATTGGTGTGTGTTCTACACAAACCATCGTGCACTTCTGCCAAAATTTCTTTCGCTTCCCGGGCATCTACATATCTCAACAATGTCTGGTTATGACTTCTTTTATATGGAACCTCCCCATCCAAAACATATTTTGTCGCCATTTTTCTGATTGTTTTTCGGTCATTTTCATTTGCTCCTTCGAGATATGTTTGAAACTTGATATATTGCAAGATATCGTAATACCAAGGGTTGCCATCTATTTCTTCTTGCACATTATAACAGTGAGCTGGCCTTTCAAAAGTCTACATCTCAATTGGCTTTATTTCTGCTTTCGTATTTACTTTGAACATGGAGGCTAGGGTTGCCAGGGCGTCGCCATCTGGTTGTCTTCTCTAGGAAGGTAGGTGAAATTGACTTTTCAAACTCTTTAATGAGCTCTTGGATCAACTCGTAGTATTTGACTAGCTTCAGATCCCTAGTTTCTTATTCTCCTCGTAACAAATAGATAACTAAGGATGAATCTCTGAATACTCGAAATTCGTTGATCTTTCTTTTAATGGCTGCATTCAGTCCTATGACACAGGCTTCGTATTCAGCTATGTTGTTTGTGCAAAAGAATTCTAGTCTACTGATGAATGGATAGTAGACATATTCTGGAGAAATTAGCACGGCTCCTATCCCGTGGCCAAGGGCATTGAAGGCTCTATAGAAGTAAAGCTTCTATGAGCCGTCATCTGAAACAACGTCTTCCCCAGTTGTGATGCACATTAAATCCGTATCGGGGAAATTGAAGTTTAACGATTCATAATCATCTGAAGCACGGCTAGCTAAGAAATCCGCTATAGCACTTCCGTTTACAGCTTTCTGGCTCACATATACAATGTCAAACTCGGACAACAGCATCTGCCAGCGGGCCATCCTCTCTGTTAATGCCGGTGATTCCATTAGAAACTTTAAGGGGTCCAATTTGGATATCAACCAGGTGGTGTGGTATAACATGTACTGTCTAAGCCTTTTGGTAGTCCAAACCAAAGCACAACACAATTTCTGAATTGGCGGGTACCGTGCTTCACAATCAGTGAACTTCTTGCTCAGGTAGTAGATGGCTCTTTCTTTCTTTCCAGACTTATCATGTTGCCCCAACACGCAACCCATCGAGTTTTCAATAACTGTCAGGTAAAGGATCAAAGGCCTTATCTGTCAAGTACTTTTTAATCTTCTCTAGAGCTTCTTGGCATTCTTCATCCCAGACCCCTGGGTTATTCTTCCTAAGTAGTCTAAAGATAGGGTCGCACTTATCTGTCAATTGAGAGATGAAATGAGAGATATAGTTTAACTTTCCTAGGAAACCTCAAACTTATTTCTAAGTCTGAGGCGGCGGGAGGTCCTAGATAGCCTTTACTTTTTCTGGGTCGATCTCAATCCCCTTCCTACTCACTACAAACCCCAAGAGTTTTCCAGATATAACCTATAATAGCTTTCTCAGGTTTTGAAGGTGCTCCTCCTCGATTCAGGATTTAGCGATCATATCATCCATGTATACTTCTATCTCTT
This sequence comes from Hibiscus mutabilis, assembly GCA_019671005.1. NCBI lineage: Eukaryota > Viridiplantae > Streptophyta > Magnoliopsida > Malvales > Malvaceae > Hibiscus > Hibiscus mutabilis. Next base: position 27,262,167 of record CM033753.1, on the reverse strand, counting down.
TGTGCATCATGTTGTGGAAAAGAGTCACCATAGCTCTTTGATAAGTCGCTTCTGCGTTCTTGAGTCCGAAAGGCATCACCTTGTAACAAAATGTGCCCTACATGGTTACAAATGTGGTCTTCTCCATATCTCCTAGGTCCATCTTTATCTGGTTGTATCCTGAGAAACCATCCATAAATGAGAACAATGAATGTCCCGCGGTATTGTCAACCAACATGTTAATATGTGGCAAAGGGAAATTGTCTTTAGGGCTTGCTCGATTAAGATCCATGTAATCTACACACATACGGACCTTCCCATCCTTATTCGGCACCGGCACGATGTTTGCAACCATTTTTGGGTATTTGACAACTTCTAGAAAGCCATCATCAAATTGTTTTTCTACCTCTTCTCTGATCTTTAACAGTATGTAGTCCTCATTATTTTGAGATTTTGTTGGACTGGTTTGCATTCTGGCCTTGTTGGCAACTTGTACACCACTATGTCTGTATTCAACCCTGGCATGTCTTGATAAGTCCAAGCAAAGACGTCCTTGAACTCTTGGAGCAAGGCTATCAGTTCACGCATGGTTTCTGAGGAAAATGTAGTCCCAATTTTAACTTCTTTTCTCTTCGCATCCGTTCCCAAGTTCACAACTTCTGTTTTCTCTTGGTGGGGCATAATTTGCTTTTCTTCGTTGGCCATCATCCTTGCCAACTTTTCAGGAACCTTACATTTTGCCTCATCATCCTTCTCTTCAATTTCTGCTGAGATCTTGGGGCATTCGAAATCTACCTCGGGATTAGATTTAGAATCATTCATACAGTTACTTATATAAACCTTGCATGAAATGAGAACGAATGTATTGGGAAGAGAATGATTTTAAATGAAGTGAATGAATATGAGTAAGAAATGAATGAATGAAGTAAATGAAATGTTTGCCATTTGAGAAAACGGGGAAGATATTCTTTCATTGCAAACAAAAAGTTAACATAGATCCTTATACAAAAGATCCCTATTGCCTATGGGCAAAAATAAAAGGGTTGGTTCAGAGCATTACTCTGATCTAGACCTAAAAACTATAGGTAGATCAATGTAGCTCCAGTTATTGAGAGTTTCCCCGGGATGGTAAGGGCGGATGCTGGTCAACACGTTACTGCCATTGTCATCTTCAGCTATCATGTTGATGGACAACCCTTCAAGCGATTCACTGAACATTTCATTCTCATTAAGTGTATCATTTTCTCGAATTGCTTCTTATACTTTCTGTTCTGTATGGTCAATTCCTCTAAAGACAAAAATATCTTTTACATGAGGGAAAGACATCGGTCTCCAAAGAACATCCTCTCCCTTGAGTCTAGCCCCCATTTCCTTCTGTATTCCTCTCTACTTTGCTGAATGCTCGGTTTGTAGCCAAGTCCAAAACGATCTTTCTTGGTGATGGCACTTCTGGTTCGTAGGCTTCCTTGCAATCTCCTTCCTAGCCCTCTTCCTGTTTTGGCTCCTTGGCCCAAAGTTTCAGAGACGGTCATCTTGGTGCAGTTAGATAACTTAGGAGAGGGGATCTGACTACCTTCCACAACGAATGTAGCATTTACAAGCTCCAATGCTCAGAAAGAGCATTCCATGGCATCTTCATCATTCTGGATATAAGGGGCATCTGATGTTACCGAGGCGATGTTCTCTTGCTCAGCCTCTACGGTGACCAACTTGCCTTCGATCACATTTCAATTTTTGATGGAGTGATGAGGGAACGGCTCCCGCAGAGTGAATCCACGGTCTTCCCAATACGCAAATGTAGCTCGGCTTTATGTCTATTACCACGAAATCAATTGTGTACTCTGTGGCCCAATCAGCAAAGGTACTTCAATTTTTCTAAGGGCTCCCCTCTAAGTACCGTCAAAGGCTCTTACAGAGTTGTGACATGGTTTCATATGCCAATCATCTACCGGTAACCTTTGCAGAGTTACCATCGGTTGTACTTTTAGCGCTGACTCATTATCAATCAGTACTCTTGGCAACACATACCCTTTGCAGTGGGTGGTGATGTTGAGAGCCTTGGTGGACCCTATACCTTCCTCCGGGATCTCTTCGTCGCTGAAAGTGATATGGTTGTATGTGGTGATATACCCTTCAACAATGTATCACGAAGCTTTTCTAAACTCGGAAGCAACTCCAACACTGTGATCCTTGCTGGTTGTTTTCGCAGCAGTTCCACTACATTGTATTCACTGTGCCTCAAGAACTTCAAATATTCATGTGCTTGAGCCTCAGTTACCGGCTCATCAACCTTTGGAGGGGGCTCCTCGCCAAATATCTGCGCATGACCAGTTGATGTACCTTCTCTCTTATCTTTTGCAACTTTAGCAGATTTCAGAGCTTCGGACGAGTAGCACATGCTGCTCCTCGTAAAATGGCCTACTTCGCTGACACTTTCATCCTTCTTTGTTTGTTCCTCTTTATGTGTTGGTTTTTCTTCTGCCATTTGTCCCTCCTTCTCACGGGGTTCCGACTTCTCTGGTATAGTCACGTTGGTGGCATAATTCCAAGGGTTTCACCGCGTGTCTTTGAACAGAAACGGGGTTGGTGCTGTGATAATGATTTTAGGGCCCACCTTTGCAGCTTTTACTTGAGATGAACTCACTTTCTTTGGTCCAGATAGAATGACAAGGGGTCTGTCTATTCCATACTTGATGTTGGGATTATCCGACGCACATACATCTAACTCTTTCCTTCTTGCGACCTCCTCAAAGAACTCTATTTTCTTACTGTCCATCAGCTGTTGAATCAACCTTCTAAATTCTTCACATTGTTAAATGTCGTGCCCCCCGTCTTGGTGGAACTCGCAGTAGGCTCTACACCCCTTCTGCACCACTACCATGCCTCCGTCAATCAAGCGGGCCATGCATAATTGTTGGAACACCCATCGTAAGGGATACTTAATTTCTGACACATCTCTCTTTGCCTTTCTAGCAGAGTACTCCTCGATAGTATTCACTCTGCGGTTCTCGTGATTAGGCAACGGGTTAGCGGCCACGTTAGGTTTCTCAAACTTCAATACCCTAGAGTTAATCAGGCTCTGTACAAGTTTCTTAAATGCGAGGCAGTTTTCTGTGAAGTGACTAGGGGTACCTCCATGATAATTGCAATGCGTGTTACGATCGTACCATGACGAAAATAGAGGTTTGAACGGAGTAACATAGTATGGGTGGACCAAATCAGCTTTGTACAACTGAGAATAAAGCTCAGTGTAAGAGACTGGCAACGGAGTAAAGGATGCTTTCTCTTGTTCCTTTCTTGGAGCTTTCCCTTCTCTCTGGTTTGGGTTCTGAGCCTTCCATATGGATGCTTGCGGCTGAGAGACCATGAAGTTCTTTAGAGCATTGTAAGTACTCATAGTATTTACCTCATTCTATCTCTTCTTGTTGTACTTTCGAGAGTTATCCCCATTGTCAATCCTGCCACTCTTGATTGCCAATTCAAAAGACTCGACAGTCCTGATCAAGTCGGTAAAACTCTGAGTTGTATTGTTGATAAGGCGATCAAATAGCGTCTCCTTCAGAGTATTCACGAATAGGGGCGTAATCTCATGCTCAAGAATTGGTGGCTGGATCTGAGCGGCCACCTCTTTCCATCTCTAGGCGTATTGTTGCAGACTTTCATTAGATTTATGTCCCATGTTTTCTAACATGATCCTGCTGGGGGTCATATCCGTCACATGTTTGTACTGCTCAATGAACACCTTTATGAAGGCTTAACTGGGTGTACCACTGGAGTGTTGCCTCAATCATACTATCCTGGAAACAATAGTTTAAAAGCTTTTCATCCTTGATGAAGGCTGCCATCTTTCGGCAATACATGGTCACATGCACGGAAGGACATGAAGTTCCATCATACTTGTCAAATTCTATAGTTTTGAATTTTGGTGGTAAAACAAGGTCGGACACCAGGCTCAGATCACTAGCCTCATTCCCTGGTTCATCTATGGCTTGCAGAGCTCTAAATTTTTCTTCCATGAGGCGAAACCTTTCCTCCCATTTCTTTTCCACCTCCGTTCTAATTTTCTTGACCAAATTTAGATCTGGCACCTCTTCTTCGTAGAATGCCTCTGTATCGATGGGTTGGCTTTCAGATGCCCATGCCTGAAGACAAGCAGATATCTCGACGGGGTCAATGTATACTCTTCTTGCCAGACTTGGCATCTTTGGTTGAACCTTGCTGTGAGATGCGATATCTTCTGGTTCTTGGGCGACCTCGTCTTTAACCTTCTCTTTCCCATAGCTTTTCTCCAGCAATACAGCTAAATCTGATACTATCGTAGCTCGTGATTGAGCGATCTAATCACTGAGGTGTTGTATAGCAGAATGGTTGCGGCTTATCCTTTGGTCTTACTGCCACAATATTTACACTATCAATATTATTGTAAAGAAAGATGAATGCATGTATAATGATACAAATGACATGATGCAAAGCAAGAATGTATGCAAATAAAAGTACTGATTCCGCTAGTAATCACCCTTTTGAACTACTTTTATGGGAAATAAAGGGTCCAGATTACAAAATATTAAAGTAGAGTTCTACACATAGACCCTAGCTCTAGCTCCTAACTTCTCAATATCCCTGAGCAACTTGATGAACCTAGGTGCTTCTTTCATGTCCGAGGTTATGAAAAGTCAAAGAGCTTCAGCTTTTGCAGCTAAATCTGTTACATGTCTCGCAACTTATCGTATCTCTGCCATCAGAGTCATGTAATACTGGTCTCTGCCTTGGATCATCTGGGAGGCATCACGAAGTCTTCGCTGTCAATAATCATCTTCACCTGCTGCAGCTTCTTCGTATACCCTAATTCTTCCCTATAATCATGAACGGTTGCCTCGAGTGACTCAATGCGGGCTTGTAACATACCAATTTCACACTCCCTTTTCTTGTAGTTAGATGAAACCATTCCTCCGACAATAGGTCTAAAAGGACTGCTCTAACTCTGTCAATCTCCCTTCTAGCTCGGCATTCTGATCTTGGCTCTGGTTCAGGCTTTGAACAGTGTCGTTGTACAAGTTATGCATCTCTAGTAGTCTATTCCTGCTCCCCATGGATTTCCTCTTCCAAACGGCAGTGTTCTCTTTTTCGTAGATGATTGCTTGCTTGCCTTTGTCGATCTCTTGCCTCGCTCTTTCTTTCTCTTGGTTAATGGCATCTCTAAAAGATCTTCTTTCACTCTCGCTGGCTAATTTGCAACTTTCTATCTCTTTCTCAATTGCTCGCTTGCCCTTCTTTTGTTCTTCTTCGATTAGACGCATATCGTTCATCATTTCCTTCTCTACGGCTAGGAACTGGCTTCAGACGACATTATTCACCTTTGCCTGAAGCTGGAGAGTATATTTCTAATAAAGGGCATTCTTCTCACTCAGATCTGCATTCAGCTTCTTTTGTTGCCTGATGGTCCCATCTCGTTCGTCGACCTCTAAACTTACCTTGTAGAGCTCATCCATATGCCGAGTCTGTAAAGCCTCTATCTTCTTCTTAACCTCTTCGAGTTCATTTCGCAAGATGTCGGCCTCAAATGGTACTATCCTCATATGCTCCTCAAGTGACATGGTTGGTCATTGGTCGGGTTTTGAAATTTTGTCGTTAACCTTCAGGCGCCTCCAAAGATTGTAATCCGGGGTGGTCATGCACTCGATATCTCTTTCTACCTTTATCCAATAACAGTGATCCCAATCTCTCATGATGGTCTAAACTTTCGCCCTGAACTCGCTGAATCGTGTTCAAAAGTACTATTTTTCTTACCCTTTTTACTCATTTATTGTTAGACTTAGGCTCATATTAGTTGCATAATTAGTCATTCATGCATTAATTCATGTTTCTTTCCACCGTTGAGCTTATTACATAACTTGGTGATTTTTGTGGGAAAAGATGCTACTTTGGTGTGTTTTGTGTGTATGTGCAGAATCACTTGCCAAAGCAGGGCTAGAACTAGTTGCCAGGGCAATGCATGAAGGAGATGCCGAGCTAGTTGCCAGGGCAATGCATGAAGGAGATGTCGAGCCAGTTGCCAGGGCAATTGTCGACAAAGAATATGGTGATATGGTAGTCGAAATTGATGACTAGACAAGCCCAAGATGACGTGGAGCAAAGCTAAATCCCAAAGGAGTTTGATTTCCATGAAGAGGTTAAAGAAGAATTAAATCCCAAGAAGATAGGAGAAGTTATAGAAGGAATATAAATATAATAAAACATTATATTCTTTAAAGATAATTTAATTCCAACTTAACTTCCTCCTCAAAGAAGGACTTCGACCTAGCCCTATAAATAGATCACCAAGCCATCAACTCCAAGGGAGAGAGGAGAGAGACTTTGACAACTCCAAGGGGGAGAGTAGAGAGAATTTTCGACAAGCTTCAAGGGGGAGATCTCGACAAGAAGGCTTCCTCCATCCTTCATCTTTTTCTTTCTTGTTCAATTAGGTTCATGCTAGGAATTCTTTATCTTGTGTTTCTTTGGAACCTAGCCATGAACTAAATCTATTTTGCTATGGTTATTGTGTTTTGTGGTTGTGAGAAACAATTGGATTTTGTTTAGGTAATAAGAGTTTGCACTTTATATTCAAGGTTTATTCATTCTTGGTTCTTATTCTTGTTTGCGAGTGAATTGGGAGAGGATCTCGTAACTTCATCTATTTATCTAATATCGAGAGAGTTAGATTCAAGAAACGAATGAGTATGATCTTTATTCAATCTATTGATGGTGAAGATTAATCCGGCTTAGGAATAAGTTAAGGATTTCAACGGCTAAGAGGAGCGCAAGATTGGTTGTTGTTCACCCTTGATTCATGCAGGGATGTATTATCAAGGCATGCATAAGTAGCTAGAGTTTTGACTTAGGGATAAGAAGAAACCATTGAAGAACGCTCTGCCGAACCTTGAAGTTGCTGCCCAGATGCCTAAGTAGTTGCCCAACTACTCACCCAGGCAACCATCGATTAGTTGCCAAGGCAACCCCGTTGTGCAAGTTGCCACGGCAACTGAGTTGCCCTTGCACTCTTTTACCAAGACGATCCAATCGGCTATCACACCTCAACTCACGATAACCTGGCCTATCTCTCTCACTTGATCTCATCTATTCTTTTACTTTATTGCTTTCTAGTTTAGCTATTAGTTTAAACTCCTATAATCTTCTACTTGTGTTTTCTTTTACTTTTTACAGTGCAAGAGATTAGGTTCTTGAAGTGGAACCAATCCTTGTGGAGACGATATCTTTTATACTATAACTTGCGACGTGTATACTTGCACAATTGCGTAGCACTTATTACGTGCAACACTCGCCCTTGAAAGAAAACTCACTTCGACTCAAACTGGCAGTAACGAGAACAAATTGTCGCGATCTAAATTGTCAGGACACCAAAAGCGGAGCACATGCAATTCCACCATGTAGTCTTAACATCATTAGTCAGTCATAATCGCTACAACTGTATAAGAAATAACTAACCCTGCCGAGCAAAGGAACTCTCGATACTATGTCTTCATCTTGAATGTTCCTAAAGATCCTAGCCTATTTCTTCCTGTTCAAGTCTTCTCGCCATTCCTTCGCCAAGTACTCTCGTAAAGGTGAAAAGTCTCGGAATGATATTCCCGGTAAAACCCCCATTGGTGTCTTCCACATATGACTCTGAATCCAAACCTGCAGTAATTGTGCACACCCCCTGAAACGCCCATCTTCATTCTTTCGGCTTGCCTTCAAAGAAATGAAAGTCTTCAGTCAAGATTGCTGGTACTGGATTCGCCTTCCGCTTCATACGCACAAATAGGTCTAGGATGGCTACATCGATGTTTCCAAGGACCCTTGGAAAGATGACCAAACCATATATCCCTAAGGTGAATAGGTCCATCTTCTTTACCTCATCTGGGTGCGCTGGTATGATGTCTCAGATACTCTCCCAAGTAAAGGCTAGGATATCTCCTCGAACCTGAATAAGGCCATTAACCCAATCGTCACTCATCCCGACAAAAATTTTGAGTTTTGAAGAGTAATTCTGGTTCATCGGCGGCTTCGCATAGATCCAATCTTTTTGGACATTCTTCTGATTAAGTAGGGCTGTGTATTCTTCTACCGTAGGCATCATATCTTGACCGTTGAAAGTAAAGTAACAAAAAGTAGGATTCCAGAACTAGAAGATGGCTCGGAGTAAAGGTTGGTTGACCCAGACATACATCAACTGTGTTATGTCGCCGTAACTATCACAGAATAAGTCTTGTAGTCTTCGATCCTATCTTTCCCAAATCCTTTTAAGCTCCTATAAGTCATTCTGTTAGAGGCTCGCGTAGGTGTACCCTAACACTATGCGCTCTCTCGGCAAACTATTACCTTGAGTCCTTTGATTGACTTTTGACCAATGTCTGACGACTGAGTTGAGTTCCTCCTTCTTAAGATACCTTTTTCTCCATGATGAAAGATTTTCTGATCGGGCAAAACACTTGATCCAGTACCTTTATATAATGCAAATGCAATGATATATACAAAAAAAGCAAAACAAAAAAGAAAACGAGTCAGTACCGGATATAATAAATAAATACATAAACAAAAAGGGCAAATTAAATAAGGTAAACACAAAAACAACCCTATTTGCATCCCGTCTAAAAACACCTAGGTTATCCGCATGACTCTAAAGGGTGGGTTTCTTTATGTTCTCTACATGCAGTGTTGGTGCTAAGAGGTACCCGAATTGTCCTTGTTGTCCCCTACTAAGGGTAGCAAGGCCCCCGATCATCACCCATTATAGGCTCCTTTCAACTGGGTTCAATTCAGGATGACTCATTCGCTTATGCCCCAACGAAGGAACGATGTCCTCACGAAAGCATAAGATACTCGAGCCCCGAAGGTACTTTGCTAGACCCATACGGAGGAACGATATCCTCACCGAAGCACTAGCGTTTTCCCCCACTTAAAAAGACGGGTTTATATGACAATTTTAAATGCGTTAAAATAAACGCGCAATTATAATCGAACATTAATTTAATAGTCACCTTAATTCGAAACTTTCGATATTAATAAAGCGGTAATTATTTAAAAAGCCTGAATCTCATTTATTTTTGAAAAACAAAAAATGGCCCCAAGTGGAGTCGCCATCTGCAGCAATATCCCTTCCTTTTTCCGATTGGGTTTCGCTAAAAAACGGGTTTCAAGGTGTTTGGGGTCTTTCGGGTATTTTAAGAAATGTCTTCCGTTGGGGTTTTATAAAAACCATGTTTTATTAAAAATGGAGTCGCCACCAGCCACTAAGGTAGGTCGGGCACCATAAAACCAAAGATTTTAAAATGTTGGGTTCGGGAGTCGGTTACGGATGGGGAAGGATTAGCACCCCCACACCGCCCAAAATTGGTACTTTAATAATTACCGCTTTATTAATATTAAACTTTCCGGATTAATGTGATGATTAAATTAATATTTTATTATAAGAATGAGTAAATTTTAAGGGCCCCGTTATTTGAGAGTAAATTGATAAACCACCATCACTGCGCTTGATACTGGCCACGTTTACGCTCGAATAAAAGGGCATCGCATTGACAAATAATATTCCGTTATGCAATATTAGAAAACAAACTAAAAACATACATTCACATTGACATGGTACTAGAAACATAAAAACATGAATATTACGACTTTAAACAAAAATACATGAGCAAAAAAAACATAGCACATCATAAAAAAACTAAGTATAAACATGAACAGGGAAAAAACATGATTTCAAAACTAAATTAATTAATCCTAACATGCTTAAACACATTAAAACGAACCACAACCATAACACATGTATGACATATACATGGCATAATATGATACTAAACTAACAAATCAAAGCAACATGCTAACATATAAAAAACTAATACTTAATACTTAACATATGACACAATTACATGCATACCTATTATAAATGTATCATGACATTAACATATAGCAAATGACATCCCACTAACATATGACCTATAATGCAAAAAGATACAAAAAAACTCAAGCTAACACATATAAACAAAACATACGAACTAAACTAAAACGCAACATATAAAACAAATGCATATACAATATGAACAAATAAATTAAAACATGAAGGCATGATATAACGCATATTAGTACACATATTATTAAAAATCATACATAAACATAATATGTAAAAACATATACATACGCAAAGAACAAAGTGAACATAATCATATAAAAACATATACATCAAGAACATTAATGCACTAATCATGCAAATTAGAACACATAAATAATTAACTACATAAAGATCATCACCTATCATGCTAAAACATAATAAATTACTTCCAAACATGATAACTTAAAATGAAATATGAGTGCAGGACTGAAATGAAATAAAAACAAAAGAAAAAACAAAAGAAAAAAAACACATTTTAGGACTTGATTACAAACCGAACTAAACTCAATGGGACTAAAGCTGTAAAAAAACCCATGCGGCAAACTCGAAATGAAAATTTCAAAAACGCGGAGTGGCTAAGGGGATAATTACACCATTTGAAAACTGATTTTCGTTTAATTTAGGTACCAGATTGAAAGAAATTAAAAAAAAGAAGGACCCAGCCTGCAATTAGACTAAGGGGCGAGCTCAAACTGGAAAAAGCAAGAATGCGGGGGAACTAGACTCTAATTTAACCATTTTAAAAACCCAAAAGTCTATAAATCAACCCTATCTGAACCGTTTTCAGCCTTTATTCATTTTTTTAAAACCTATAATATCATACCCTTTTTCTCTCCAGTTTCAAAATCAAAACCTCTCAAGCCTCCCTTATTTCCAGAATTCGGCCATATGTCGCCGCCTCTTCCGCCGCCGGCCGCTACTAGTCGACGCCAGTAAGGCCTTAAACCGCCCCCAAAATGACCCACTTTCCTTTTAAAAGCTGAATTTCCCCTTAGATTTTAGGAAAAACACCCCATTTCCTAGATCTAAAAGAATACGAACCTAAAACCACATTTTTTAAACGAGACCCAAGAACATCCCCCTCGACCGGCTCACCACATGGGGCTTTTCGCCGGCAAATGGATGATTTTTTTGACTCTGATAATAAACGTTTCTTTGATATTTATTTATTTATTATATTTTTTGCATGCATAAGAAAAAAATAGAAGAGATTACCACGGAAATGTTTTCATTTTTTTGTATTTCTGGTAACTGGAAAAAAACTGAGAGCCTTTGTTTTTGTCTTAGTTCCATACATATATCCTGATCTCTGCCTTTTGTTCGGTAGGAAAAAATAAAATAATTGTTTTTTGCTCAATTTGGTACTGACAATATCTTTATTTTTTGTGTTTTCTGGCAAATCCCTGCATGGTGGTTGAGGAGCCGGTGAAGGAAGCATGGTGGACACGTTCACTCTGCCAGACTCGTTGTTGACCGTTAGATCAGATCTGATCTAACGATTGGGATGCCTTGTTGCATGGACGGCCCAGATGCGATCTTGGAGGCGGTGGGATTGCATGAGATGGTGACACGTGGAGTTTGGGAAACCGAAGAGTCTTGTGCGTGGACGTCACGCGCGCGTGGGAGATGGCCAGCCCGCGAGTGACCAGATCCAACGGCTCTTAGTTGAATGTGCGCAAAAAGATAAAAGCAATTAGGGTTAGATATTTTTAGGGTTTGGGTCTAGGTCAGGCCGACATGGGCCTTATAATTTCTTAATTTCAGGCTTTGTAATTATGGACTGGACTGTTAACGCTTTTGGATTTAAATACATCTGGGTTTTATTTTATTTAAATTATATTTTAATACAGCAATAATAACAATAATAATACCATATACGTGTACGGGACACACAAGCACACGCACACACACACACATATATATATATATAACATACAGGCACACATACAAACATTAATATATGTAACACATCCTTTATTAATATAGTATACAAACGCACATGCATATATAATCATATACGTAATTGACATAAATATCCACACATTACTCATACAAACAATACACACATAAAAATGTAAACATACATGTGACACACATATACCATGATAATTATAAATACGTACGCATACACAATACATATGTTATACATGCATTCACATACACCACACACATATATATTACGCATATATTAATAACATATACACACATATATATGTAAACATGCACTAGTGATATCAATTAATTATTACACTAATATATTAATATGATATTTACAGACCAGATAAAAATGAGTGATTACAGGTCCAACGCTTTTTTCTACTAGATCAAAGTATGATGCCCTTGATAATAATTTCTCAGAGGCATTCAATTCTGCTATAGTAGGAGCTAGGTTTAATTCTATTATCTCACTATTTGAAGACATTAGACACTATGTCATGCACAGACTAGTTGAACACAAAAAAGTCACTTAGGTGGAAAGGTGAGTTGTGTCCTAGAATTGCAAACAAACTGGAAGAACATAAAAGACTTAGTTCTTTATGTCATGTGATATGGAATGGGGCTGAAGGATATGAGGTTCAACATGGTGATGATACTTTTGTTGTGGATGTTAGGGGTTGTAAATGTACTTGTAGAGTGTGGGATCTCACAGGAATTTCATGCCCTCATACTGTGTGTGTCATACTCTATAGAGAAAAATAGTTAGAATCATATGTGTATAATTTATATAAAAAAGATGCTTATCATGAGATGGACAGTGATGTTCTTCCAACTATTCCAAGTGAAAAGTATTGGAAAGACACAAAAATGGGCAAGATTGATCCACCAGTTCCAAGGAAAATGCCAAGAAGACCAAAGCACAAAAGAAAAAGAGAAGAAGGTGAACCAAAGAACGAGAAGAAGGTGAGAAGGATATGATTAAAATTGAATTGTAGAGTATGTGGGCTTACTAGACACAATGTAAGAACATGTCCAACGAAAAAGCAATCCAATGTAAGTTTACATTATATTTTTTATTGTTATTGAACTATTTTTACTATTGTTTTTAACTATTTTTTCTATTATTGTTTAACTGTTATTTAACACAACCAGTTATCTAATGCATTAACTGTTATTTTTAGGTGCACCAACAAGAAGACCAAGCAGCTCCTCCAATGTCAACACCACCAGTTACACCAATGCTAAGACAAGCAGCTCCACCAATAGTTTTCATGCCAACTCCATCTGCTCATTCATTTTTTGCTATTGGTCAGTATATTAAGTCATATTCTACTTAATATATTGCTTGGTTTCAAACACTATTTGAAATTCATACTTTAAATTTGCTAATTTTAAGCAGATCTTAGCTCACCATCTGCTCAACCACCTGCTCAACCAAGAAGCTCTACACCTACAAAGAGGAAGGTCACAACAAATAGAATACCAATAGGCACTAGAGAGCATGTTACAGTGCATGGGCCAAGAGGGAGAACAATCATGCAAAGGATTGGCATATACACAAATGAGGCTACAGGACTACAAATTTTAAATGTAAGTTTCTGTTTATAAATATTTAAATTATTTTCTTGTAATTTTTTTATGATTTTTTTGACTTTTTGCCTTTCTTTTTAACAGCCAGGAAGACCAAGTCAAGTGTTATTTTCTCGACCTAACACAAGATCATCTATTACAGCCAGAAAGACAAATTCAGTTGCTCCAACATCACAGTTAGCTTTAACACCTCCAATGACAAATTTTGGTGGTACAACTTTACAACCATCACCACCTTCATCATCTTTTCAACCATCTGGAACTTTCATTGTTTCTTCACAAGCAAGACTCCCAAAGCTCAGCATTAAGAGGCCTCTCCCTAAACCCAACATATGGAGACCATCGAATTAAGCTGCTACTTCTTTTGTGTTGTTAGTTACATTGTCTATTTTGAAACTGTTCATTTTGAAACAACGTGTTAAGCTTTTTTTTGTTCAGATGAAACTATTTAGGTAGATAAAACAGCTCATTTTGTTTACACATATCAAACTGGTTTGGTTCATTTAGTGTATCAAAATATGTGTTATTGAAACTGTTTTTTAATCTGTTTAGGTGACCTTCAGCTGCTGTTATTAATGGTTATTAATGGAGATAGTTTCTTTTGTTTGGATGCATACAGTTTCTTTTTTGTACCTAATTTAAATGGAAATTAGATTGTATTTAGTGTATCAAGAATGTGAAGATAAAAAAAAGTTTCTTCTATTTAGACATATCAAATATATCCATTTGAGAACTTGTTGTTATCTAAAGACCATTACATTCTCCATAAACTGATTTCACCATAAATAGTTTCTTTTGTACCTAATGAAAATGATCATAAAACATTTGAGAACTATTAGAGTTAAACGAGGTATACCGGTGTAAAGTTGTATTGTTAGTTATCTATTAGAGTTAAGTGAGATATACCGGTGTAAAGTTATATTGTTAGTTATCTATTAGAGTTAAGTGAGATATACTGGTGCAAAGCTGTCTTGTTAGTTATCTATTAGAGTTAAGTGAGATATACCGGTGTAAAGCTGTATTGTTAGTTATCCAACTAGGATTAAGTTAGTTATATTTTTAGGGTTCAAGTTAGTTATATTTTCTACTATAAATAGGCTTCATCGAGACTTTTTTAATTTACTTTATTTTTCTGTAAAAACTAGTTTACATTCATCAATAGGGTCACCAATTTATATCTGTTATAAGAACTTGTTTAGACATATCAAATATGTCCATAAATAGCTTTTGTACCTAATGAAAATGACTAATTAGATTTCACCATAAAAACAAACCATTGCATTCTCCATAAACTGTCTTTACAAACCATTACATTCTCCATAAACCTAATGTAAATAGAAATTGTTTATATCTAAAGAGCAAATTTCACCATAAAATGCACTGTCCATGAAGTAAAAAAAGCTATCTTATAGAACATGTAACTTGCCATCCTCTTTGCACATTTTGCTTTGTATGATCTTACAAGTTCCTTCAAGTGATTGTTTTCGGTCTTCATTATTTCCAATTGATTTTTCAAATCTTCCTCAACATTTCTATTATCTTCCTCCTCGTCAAGCCATTGAAAAAAAATCACACTGATGCTGGACAACAATAGAAAATCAAACTTGTAACAATAGAAAAAGAGGAAAGATACAAAAATTTAATAGAAAAATCACAAGTTACCTCTTTCGGTTTAGAACACCCATAAAATTTCATTCCTTTACTCCAAAGCTGATTGGAAATACAAATCGGAGCTCTCTTTCCGCAATCACAAAGCACAAACCTTGAACTGTAACGAGGCTTCGAACTTCCGCTCGACATCCTTTAGAAAATCAAACCAGTAATTATTTAGGGTTTTTTGCTCAAGTGCTTTTTCAGAAAGAGGAATGGGAAGAAAGGGGGAAGATGGTGAATAGGTTAAGCGAGATTTACATTGGGTTAAAAGTAAAAGTTTTAATTTATTTAATTTTACTTTTAATCTTTCTTATTTTCAAAAGTTCATTTTTAGACAATAAAAAGTCTGTCACGTGGCCATTTTTTATTGGATAACTGCGGAAATTTAACGTCCGTCACGGGAAATTCCAAACTGAGTTACGGAATGAAACGTTAGGCACCAAAGTGGCCCGAAATAAATGTTAGGCACCAAACTGGAAAAAAGGGTATAGGTTGGGCACCTTTTTGACTATTAAGCCTTAAATTTATTATATTCACAAGGATTGAATCCTAAACTTTATGTCCATATTATTTAAAGGCATAATGCCAAAAAATGCCTCTACCGTTGGATTGAATAGTCATTTTGGCTCATATTCTTTTTTCTGAACCAATTTAGCCCTCAACATTTTATTTTGGGTCAAAATGGCCCCTCTGCAGATGAAAATTGTTAGTCAACTAACGATAAACAACCTGAAATGATTTTCAAGAGCTAACTTTTTGAAAAAAAAAAACTGCTTTTAAAAAGTGATTTTCAACCAAAATGCAAAAATTAAAATTTCTAGCTTTTGTGGTTGGAAAAGTACTTTTGGAAGCCAAATTACAATTTTAATCTTCGATTGCTATTGTGTTTATTTATAATTTATAAACCTGTATTTTTTACGAAGACATAATTATATAATTAATAAATTATTTTTTAGTTTAAAAATTATATATATATTCATGTCAAGTTTTTAAATAAAATATTTTAAATTTTTTATATTCACAGGGATTTAATCATGTACTTTATGTCCATTATTTAAAGGCATAATGCCAAAAAATGCCTCTAACGTTGGAGTAAATAGTCATTTTGGCTCATATTCTTTTTCTGAACCAATTTAGACCTTAAAGTTTGGGTCAAAATGTCCCTTCTGCAGATGAAAATTGTTAGTCAACTAACGATAAACAGCTTGAAATGACTTGACAGAGTGACAAGTCAACATAAAAAATAATTTTATATGTTATATAATTTTATAAAATTATTTTTTAACTGATATGATATTCTTTCAAGTCGACACATTTGTCCATATGACACTACTATGTTAGTGTGCAATGTCATGTAGGTTTGTCATGTCATTTAAAGCCATTTACAGTTGGTTAACTAACAGTTTTCATCCGCAGATGGGCCATTTTGACCCAAAATAAAACGTTGGTGGTTAAATTGGTTCAAAAAAAGAATATAGGCCAAAATGACTATTCGATTAAACGTTTAGGGCATTTTTTTCCTTTATGCCTTATTTAAATGTACAAAAAGTTTTCATCGTTAGACTAATTGTTTGTTGGCAATATTTTGTTAAGGACGAGAACAAATTGTTTAGGCTCCGTTTTTTAGGACTAAATATTTAAGTTTTACTATTTTCTGAGGGGCCAAAATACAATTTCATCATTATATCAAGTAAAATATATATATTTAAAAGGGTAAAATTATAAATAGTCATTGATCTATGTTAAAATGTTTGTTTTGATCACTCAACATTCAAATGTTACCAAAAATGGACATTATACTTATAATTTGTCACAAATGGTTACTGCATTGTTAATTGTTGCTAAGGGTGACGTGACAGTTAAGAAAATTGTATTATAGCACATTTAGTCCTTCATATATATATATATATTTAATCAATTTAGTCTTAATTTAAAAAATCAATAAATTTACCCTCGTTATTGACACATTTAATTTCGTCATATTTTTATTTAGAAATAATTTAATATTTTTCTCTAATCAGATGGTGACACATATCACCATATGGTTGAAGGGAAAATGGAAGAGAAAAAAGTCAAACATTGTTTATTATTGACAACCATTTATATATATGGTATATTGTTTCTTATTGGTGAAAAATAAATAAAATAGAGTTGAGAGATGAATTTAAACTTGAGACGTATGAGTTGACTGGACACATCTAACCATCAAGCAAAAGTTAATATTTGGTTAATGGTGAACAACATTAAATACTATTAATAATTTAAATTAATAATAAAATATTTTTATTAATAATATTAATATTATCATTGACAACAATTATACTAATAATATTAATAATAATAATAATTAAATTAATTAAATGTGTAAATATAGAGAACTAAATATGTTATTATATAAATTTTCTTATTTGTCACGTCACCCCATAATGAGACGATAACCATTTTATAACGAAATCATAAGTTTAATGTTAATTTTATAATATTTAAAAATTAGGTGACCGAGATGAATATTTTAAGATAATTCAGTGATGTTTTTAACTTTACCCATTTAAAAAGACAAACTACCATTTCTCCACTTCCCATATCACCCCTGCTGCATACTAAACTGGTCCTATGTCAAAAATTGAATCGGGCTGCTTGAATGGGGTAAAACCAAATTATGTGAATGGACTTGTTTAGTGGGCTTAAAATTTCCAGACAGGCATTTGAATTGCTTTGGGGAGTCGATCAGTTTGGGTTTGCTTATTAGGTTTTAAAACCCTATTCGGCCACCCCACTTCAAATTCTCTTAAATTTAAATAAAAATAAATAAATTGGACAGTGCCTGTCAGTTGTCGGCATGTTTTATTTTGCACAAGGATATGGAAATGGCAACTCGAATTGTGTTTACTTGCATACAAAACTGCAAGCAGCTTGGAATCTCAACTATCAAATTGGCTGACCAGACAATTCCATGGGCATTACAACATAGGACCCTCATTCTGATGTAGGGTGACGGTACATTTGCTACACAGTTTTATGGTCATTGGCATCATCATCATCCTCGTGAAGGGAAAAAAAAGAAGATAAAATGGGATTGGATAAGAGTGAGCCCCAAATTCAACAAGCCTGGAGAAGCAGGTGAATCACGTTGTGCGAGTAAACTTTCCATTTTCTCCTTCTCATTGCTTCAAACTTCAAAGTATTATAGCCGGCACCTAATCTCACAGCTTCTCCAACGCGTTTCACGTGTGCACATTCTGCCTATTCCCTCCTCGGTTTTGTTTAGCAATGCGCCTACGCCTACGAATTCAAATTTGAATATGATTATGTTGAGACCAGAAAGGGAGAGAGGGTGGTTTCAGCAATTTATTCGGTGGTTCGAGCAGGGATGGAGTCAAATTTTATATGCGAGAGGCTCTTGTCTTTTCCTATTTTTAGTATAATTATATTTGAGGTATTTTTAATTTAAATAATGATAAAATAAATTTTTTATCTCTTTTAATTTTTAATTTTAAAAATTTAATAGACTTTTGCTTCTACTAATATTTGTTCTTTGCTTTGTCTCTAGATTCCTGGATCATAAGTTTGTCGGACATAACAAGTTTATGTAGATGATAACAAGGTTAAAAATAGAAAAAAAATTATTTTTTAATAGTTTAAACGTGATTACAAAGTAATATTTGTTTATAATTAATTTATTTAATTTTAAAATTAAAAATAATTTGATAGGTGTGAGTGAAATCTAAAGTTATCTTAGGGGTTAAATTAAATCGTAAAACTTTAAAATGTTAAAATATAATTTTATCGTTATTTGAGTTTAGGTTTTTATTGTTCAACTAATATTAATTTTAATTATTTAACAAAATCATATTAAAATAATTATTTATAAAATTGATATCTTTTTCCGATCAAGTGTGTCACGTGAGAAGTGAAAAAACTAAATAAGATTAATAGGACCATGACACTACAAAATATTAAAAAATAAAAACATGTGGTAAAATTGCTCTTTAACTCGCCAGAAAATATAATTCATTATTGTATCTAAGTTTATAAATTTTTAGATTGTCTCTCAAGAAAAAAAAAAAAAGGTTTCACCAGGGCAAAGGTATGTCCAGTCAGCAGAACCTTCAAAAGACGTGTATTTGTCCTAACGTAACACATTTGGTCAGAAAAATGAATTATTTAATTCTGATAAAAAGAAAAAGTTGTTGACTAAATGTGTCTTTCAGTTGATTATTGTCGCTTATTGACTATTTTACGTAATTTTAGAAAATAAAAATTTATATAAGATATGTAATATAAAATAATTTAAATGACATGCTTTAAGAAATTTCACTTTTATTTTTGTTAAAAAAACTAAAAGGGATAAAAAAATTATGTTTTATAAAAGTTGTTAATTTTTTAAAGTAATAATTTTAAAACACAAAAGTGACAAGTTTATTAGATCAAAATTATTTGTCCCATTTTAGTGTCTTTTTTAGTGCCCAACACTAAAAAAATTTAAGCATTAACCATAAATTCTAAAGCATAACCCTAAACCTAATATTTTAGGGTGGGGGCATGATAAGAGGCATACTAAGGGGCAGACGATTTTCATCCAGTTTATTGGTATAAAGGGAGTATTGTTTTTTTTAAAAAAATTAGAATTTGCTAGTGATACTTTTTACGATGTTTATATAATTTTGATGAGATTTTTTTTTATTTTTTATATACTTAATAAAGATGATAAATAGAAAATAAAACATCTAAATCGAAACACAAAATTACAAGTATTTAAATTCTTATAAAAATGAAGAAAATAGATGTATCATGAGAAAAAAAAAGTTTTTTTTTGTTTTGGTGTGAGAAAAAATGTGTTATTTTCGTAAAAAAATCTTGTTATTTTATTACACGTTTGATGGTTGAGTCAGATTGTTTAGAAATCATCCAGCTCATCAAGAAGTATAAATCAAGTGCTCCATCGATCGGGTTAGTATCGCATATTGTGGAGATGATGTCTTTTTTCTTGGGAGGTACACGTTTGATGGTTGAGTCAGATTGTTTGGAAGTCATCCGGCTCATCAAGAAGTATAAACTGGGTGCTCCATCGATCGGGTTAGTACCGCATATTGTGGAGATGATGTCTCGTTCTTGGGAGGTTAGACTGGACCATGTGTCTCGTAAGCAGGACTTTGTTGCTGTGGCACGGCTCGACGTGCAAGTTTTGAGGATTTGATTTGTCGACGTTATCTTGATCCACCGGCAGATATTGTTTCGTTGCTTTATTCTGAGGTTTCTAGTTGATTGTTTGTTTGTTCTTTACTTTGTCAGGATCATCCTTGGGTATGAATTTTTATTATTAATAGGTGTATTCTTTTTCTCTATTTAGATTTAGGGAGATTTTTATTGAGGCACATGTTAATAATTCTTTATTAATCAAAAATAATAATAATTTAAAAATATATTATTTAAGTAATAAACACAAAAATCCAAATTAACAATAACAATAATTATACTATTATAGAAATTTTTGGGGGTTAGACCCTGACTGCATATTCACTTATGTGATTGACTATGAGTACTGAATGGTTAGTTTAAGCGGTTCACTTGAATCTAAATATGTTATAATCCGATTTTGTTATAAAAATTAACAATCAACTGTAAAACCTAAATGGCGAAACATTAAAAAAACTCTATAATAAATTTGAATGACTTTACACATTGAATCGAAAAAATCTATATTGTATTGTCAATTATTTTCAGATTAATTTTAGTTTTATTATTGTTTTTTAATAAATTTTAGAGTAAATAACACCATTGGTCACTAAACTATTTCTATTTTTCAGTTTTAGTTACCAAACTATTGCTTTTGGCAAAACCGTCATCAACGTTACATTTTTCCTGTTTTGGTCACTAATGTTACTTTTTTCTGTTTTGGTCACCAAACTATTATTTTTCTGTGACTTTTTTAACGGTATGTAACCAAAATAAAAAACATAACATCACTGACGATTTTACCAAAAATAATAGTTTAATGATCAAAACAAAAAAACGAAAATAATTCAGTGACCAATAGTATTGTTTACCCTAAATTTTATAATAAAATAAAATATAATCTGACACCCTAATTTACCGGATAACTCCACCACAATCTGAACATCAAATAACATAAATTCAAAATTATATATAAGAAAAATGAACCAAAACATATTAAGGTTTAGTTTGGCATTACTTTTAAAAACGGTTGAAAAGTGATTTTAAAAGTGCTATAGAAAAATGATTTTAAAAAGTTAGATTAGAGATTTTAGTGTTTATCATTGATGTCAAAAAGTGATTTTGAGAAGATAAAATGTCTATTTTAAACATGATATTGTAAAGTAAAAGTGAACTTGGGTGATGTTCAAATTCGTTAATGTTATGATATATGAAATAAATCAACTTAAATTATAATAAAAATTTTAATTTTTTGTAAAATTTAATTTGAAAATATAAACCGTATTCTAGATTATATACGAACATAACAATTACAAATTAATAATAAATTACAAATAAAATAATTTTATTCTCAATATAAATATTATAAATTTATATTATTCCATAGTTATGTATGCATAAATATTATTTTAACATTAAATTATAAGGGTATAAAAGTAATTTTATTTTCAAACTAATTTTTCTACCATAAAAACTATAAAATCTAACTTTTGGTTTGAGTGGAAAAACACTTTTAAAATCAACCAAAAACAACATAAAATAGGTAAAAGCGCTTAAAAAAGTGCTTCTATGTTCTAGAAGCAACAAAAAACAAGCCCTAAAACATTTTTTACAAAGAAACATATTAAAAATAAAAAAATCTTGGGTGCATTGATAAGACACGCCGTACTTTCAATGAGCTAAAGCGTCGTTTTTAGCGACGTTGTGATGAGAGAAATAACCGGCTAGGTTCGGCGACCAAATGGGTAGGCTTAGGGGCCGCAATCGGCGGCAGCGATTTGAGGGTTTGGGTTTGGGAGGTTTTAGGGATTTGAGGATTATTTTGTAAAAATTATAAAATTTTAGGAATTTATGAAAAACTAAAATTTTTAGGTATTTTTCTTTAAAAAAATAAAAAAATAAATTAATGTTACGTGTTAAGCATTGATTGATTAAAAAAATTAACACTTATTAACAGTTAAACACCTAAAATTATAACTTTTAAAACTTTAAACACCTAAAATTAAAATATATATATATATATTGAGTACTTATTTTTACGGAAGCCAAAAGAGAGATGTCTTGGGAAACGCCGAATTTGTTTTAGAATTTCGATTGAGTGCACAGTTTTGCACATGTAGGACATGTCCTCGAATATTTGTTTTGTTTCTCTTGATACTAGTGTTAATTTGTAGACACAAAACTTCATAATCATGTACTCTCTATGTAATAGTAAAATTGTTGTATTTTAAAATTATTTCATTTAAATTATTTTTTGAAAAAATTTAACAAAAATTTAACAAAAATTTACTTTTTTATCTGTTTTTAGTTTTTTAATAAAAAATAAAATTAAAATTTTAAAAATAAATTTATTATTTAAACTATATTTTATATAGCATAGTTTTTTTATAAAACTTTATAAAAAGTTAATATGTGATACAATAATTAAGATAGAAAGAGTATTTAAAAAATCATCATAATCGGTACGACAAGTTCACTTGAACATGCGTGCACACTACCGCCGTATTACTCCTTTCAACTGGAGCCGTAGTTATAGTTTATTACTATTTTTCGCTTTTTTTCATTCATAATCTGACAATTTGGATGCCTTTTTTACTCCCATGGCAGACTGTCCGTGTGGATCCCACAATAATTACTATTTTATTTTTAATTTAACTATAAAATAAGTGTTTAAATTTTTTTATACTAAATATTTAAAATTTTATTTTTGGTTGAAATGTGTATTTAAAATTTTATTTTTTTGTTAAAATATATGCTTAAAGTATTTTTTTGACTTAAATAGGTACATAAAATTTTATTTTTGACTTGTTTTAAAGTCAACCGAGACATCTATTTTGGCACATATTTTAACCAAAAATAAAACTTTAAGCACATATTTTATACCAAAAATATTTTAAACATCTATTTTCAACATAAAAATAAAACTTTAAACAACACTTTCAATCAAAAAATATTTTAAGCACCTATTATAAAAATATATATACTTTAAACTCTTATTTTGTAGTTAAGTCTTACTTCTACAATCAAAACTTATTTGCCACACTTCAAAACTTTTATTTTTAATTTTCTTATATAGTTTTTTCATTGGATTTTCTTACATAAATTTTTTAACACAAACATGCCGACATCCATTAAACACACAAAAAAAAAGAGACAAATAAAGGCTATACGAGGGAGAAGAAGAGAGAGACTATAAATTGAGAACACATAAAAACAGAGACAACAACCAAAAGAAAACAGAAAAAACAAAGGGATCAAACATTCAAGCAACAAAACACACAAAACCAACAAACAAAAAGCACATCAGAACATAGAAATCCAACACCCCACACCCAAACATGAGGGAGAAGACATCTGACGAAGAAAATAGAGGGACACCAAGCCATCTACTGATTTTGGACATGCATATCAATTTTTGGCCACACAGAAGGATGAGGACGGAGAGAAATGATGCAGCAAGAAATCCACTGGAGTCAAAGCTTCAAGATATGATAATATCGATGACTAGAGGACGACGAAACACTAGAACGAAGGTCAAGCCAACCGCCAGAGAATGAAGCCACGAATGAGACCATCGTCGAGAGAGCCCGGCATAATCAGAGGCCAGGGACCAAACCATCCTCTCATCTGTAAATCCGGACTTCCACTCATAGCCGACAACCCGAGCATAGCCCTAGACACCGGGGGAGGAGACTTCGCAACCAAAATAACCACTGGATGGTCGGAAAAAATTAGATACCGAAGGGAAAAGAAAGAACATAAAAAAGGAAAGGAAAGATAAAAAAAAGAGGCGAAGATAGGGTGGCCAGTGCTAGAAGCCGAAAACGGTGTCACCCGAAGTGGCCAAATAGGGTTAGGTTTTTTAGAGCGAGTATAGAATTTTATTTAGGAGAGAGAGAATTTTGTTTTGGCTAAATTACAAAATAAATTCCTAAACTATTTCTTTTTTTAATAGGTGTCTAAAGTATTTTTTGGTTAAAATAAGTGTCTAAAGTTTCGTTTTTGGTTTGTTTTAAAGTCAATTGATGCACCTATTTGAGTACCTATTTTAACCAAAAATAAAACTTTATGCACATATTTCAACAAAAAAATACTTTATGCATCTATTTCAGCAAAAATAAAATTTTAAGCACTTATTTCAGTCAAAAAATATTTTAAATACCTATTAAAAAAGAGACATAACTTGTGCACTTATTTTGTAGTTAAGCCTTTTCTTTTTTGAATCTTTCTTACATAGTTTTAAAATTGAATGGAACGGCTAACTACATTAAATGAATATTTACTTCTTTTCCTTAATCCTTTCTATGTAAATTTAATTTGAATAAACGAGCATGAATGTTTTTACCCTAACGTTGGAGTAAGTTTTCGACCAAGTTAATTTTTTTTAGTTAATCGAGTTAATAAATTGTAATTTATGATTTAAATTTTATTGTTTTAGTTGAGTTGAATTGTTTGAACTTTTAATAATTTAATTATAAATATTTATAATATTGTAGTACTAACTAATTCTAATTTAAATAACTTTTTATAATTATTTACGATATATATGTATTTTTTTTATATTTTTATCAAGTAAGATTCGTAGTGTTATTTAATAAAGCGGAATTTTCCATTACACAGAGTGAGTGAGTGGACCTTTATTTTCGATCAAGAACTTTCAAATTGGAGACGCAATCCCGATTATAAACCCACAATCTGCCCATACGATTTGATACGTATATATATATATATATATATATTCAGGATACAAATATACGAATCCGACATACTGCAGCAATTGCATTTGCTCGACAGAGGTAAATTGTGAGAACCAAACAAAATTAGAGGTAAGATAAGAGAAATTGAAGACAAAAAGATTGCTATTCGATTCAACTTTTAACTTTATTTTAAAAAATAATTAATTGTATCCCTAAAAATTTCAATATTTATTTAAAAAGTTATTAATAAATTTAGTAATATATAACAATATATGTCGTTCGTTCTAAATTTATTCTTAAATTTATTAAAGTGTTATAAAATAATTATTAAATTTATTAAATTGTGATAAAATATCATCGAATCTAGTGTTTATTGGAAAACGAATTCTTTAACTATCATTTTCTTGCCCATCGAACTGGATAGTTTCACCCCCACCAGATCTTAGGCTTCTGCTGTAACAGTGTTGGTTTCTATGAATGAATGCCTTTTATTTGTTTAAAAAAATGTTTGAGCGGACAAATACTTTTTTTTTCTCAATCAAATAAAAATATTTTATCCAAGTGAAAATTAAAATATATGTCTCATTTTGCACGGGATAATTATTTAATAATAAATGTTTATTTAAATATATTTTTAACATATATTTACAAATAATTAGAATAAAACAATATTTAGTAATTACAAATAGTTTTTTGAATAGTAATTACAAATAGTTAAACTTTAAAAATGGGCCTACATTTTGTATAACAAAATTTTTTATGTGTCGGATAATAAAATTATGGCTTAAGGGTTTAAAAATCTAATTCTAGCCTTTCCATAGTTTAGCATTGTTTTTGAAAAGTGCAGTGAAAAATATTTTTGAAAATTATTTTTTAGAAGTGTTTCTAGATTTTTGGGTTTAAAATTTAAGTGTTTAGTATTGTTGTCCAAAAGTACTTTTAAGAAGATGAATGATCATTTTAGACATAATATTGTAAGTTATATATATATGTGTGTGATATCAAAATTCTTTAATGTTATAATATATAAAAATATATCAGCTTAAATTATCATAAAAATATAAAAATATTTTTATTAATAAATACATATTTTTTTAACAATTATACGTGTTCCATAAAAATATAACAAATTTAAAATATTTTATTTAAAAAACTTGACATGAATATATATAATTTTTAAATTAAAAAATAATTTATTAATTATAGAATTATGTCTTTGTAAAAATGATAAATAATAAATAAAAACAATAGCAAATAAAGGTCAAAATGGCTCTCAAAAATATTTTTTCAAGGGCAAAAATTAAATATTTTATTTTTTTGATATAGAAAAATTTTAATTTTTTATTTGAGTTAAAAAACACTTTTTAACTTTTTAAACATAATTTTTCTCTAAAAATTAATTATTTAACCTTACTTCTGTCTCTAAAAATGCTTTTAACCCCGAAAGAACTTTTAAGAAGCAATGTTAAACGGGCCTCAATATTTTTTCGCTACCGCTTTGCCAAGCACGTCGTAGGACCCCTCGTACAACGGTAGAGTGTAAAGACAAGGTCACTTCTCCACACCAAAATATCTTCTGCCACATGGGATTTTTTAATTGGACGGTCAGGAGCTTCAGCCATGGCACTTTTGTGATTGGCAAGACACATAGTATGTTTTTGCCGTACTATTATGGGCAGCCCATGGCCATGGCCATGAACTACGCAGCTCTAAAATAACCCATCAGTCTCAACCCCATTCCGTTACTTTCTGATACAGCTCAGGAGAATTTAGAAGAATATTACCTTTGTAATTATATTTAGGGAAATAAGGTCTTTAAATTTTATTTTAAAAATTACAGCAAATTAAACAGTAAAAATAAAAGACGCTGCTAGTACGTGGTATTTTGGATTTTTTAAATATTTTTTTAGGTAAAAGATGCTACTTGTAAGTAGCGTCCTAAATTTGTTTAATATTTTTATAACGTAAAGTGATCAGTGCATGACAATTTTAAAAAAAGTAATTAAAAATATCATGACACCACCTGCAAGTTACGTTTTCCACCCCCACTGCTCAATTTACTATAAATTCTTAAATATTTTTGAATATGCTCAATTTTCTTAAATTTAATCCCTATATACTCTAAACACCCAAAAAAGCCCAGCTCAGAGTTCGTCTGAAAATATCCTCTGTTTTATTTTATTTTTTAAAAAAATCCTTTCTCTTGGGTGTCTATTACGGTACGAATTTCTATAATCTTTTTTATTTAGGACATGATTTGCTTTTTATATTACCATTTTCCGCTGCATGCCCACTTCTAATTAAAATTTTAAAATAGTAATGAAAAATAAAATTAAACCATACACATGGTAATAATATTTTCCCTTTTCACCAAAAAAAATTAAACCATAATAGTATAAGACGTTAGATCACTTAACAAGGATATGTATTCGAATCATAATAATATGAATTGTGAAAATTAAATTAAAAAAATTATCCTTATTCTTTAAAATACGATTTAACTTAATTGATCAATGTCAAATACCGATGTTTAAAAAAGTAATGCAAGTGCCGTTATTGAAATTAAACCATATACATGAATCATGATCTTATCCCAAAGTCAAACTAAAAACAAATAAAACTATAATAATACTAAAATCGAGTAAATTACAGAAGTGACTTGTAATTGAGTATATTTTTACACCTTAAAGTTGGCTTGCAGCACTGAAGCATTATATTTTATTATTATTATTTTAACATTATTATTTAGCAAAAAAGGGCTAAATCCATTTATGGGGAACATTGGAATCCTATTTTAGATATAAAGTTAAAAAAAAACTCTTAACGTTTGACATTTTAGTCACTTTAGCTCTTTTTTTTTGTGCAAGCACTCACCTAACATTTTATTTCATTCAAAATTTACCATCGTTAGATGAAAATCGTCAGTCAACTCCCTTTACTGACGTGACATCAGCGATGCTGATGTGTCATCGCCAATTTTTTTAAAAAAATGATTTTTAATATTTATTTTATATTATTTTTTAATCAATCGGATGATAACACGTGGTATGATCTGATTGGTTCAAAGGCTTAAAAAAATAAAAGTTGAAAATTGAGGAAGCTAGGAATTAAACACAAGCCTTGGGGGTGAAAGGCATGATGCCTAACCACCAAACTAACCCAATTATCTATTTAATTTTTACCAAGTATTATATTTATCATATTTATTATTATCTATTCCTAGTACTTTCCCTTTCAGTGTCGATTCCCCACCAAATGCATTCAGGAATAATTTTAATTTTAATTTTTATTACATTACAAGGGGAGCTGCTGCCGATTCGTTCAAAAGGGTATCTCAGAAATGGCTGAACATATGATTCTTTGATAGATGGTGAGAAATACTACGACGGAGATGAGGCGGTTTGGAGTGGAGTAAGGTGGAAGATAGATAAGATTGAACTCTAGAATCATAGTGAATCGGGGGAAAAGTCTACTTGTTTTATTAATCAAGAGATAAACTGATATTTGTTTTACAATCCAAAAACCTGATCGGGTTTTTACCCAAGTACTTTATTTATACAAACCCATTCTAACAAACTAACCGAATCAGTGTAGACAGGAAAGAGTGGGCCTCTGTCATGCAAGCCCTATGGCTTATATCCTCTAACATTCTCCCCCTCCTTTCGTCTCTTAACCATTTGAACCAGCCACCACATTTAGCTTTCCTCTAAAAAACTCAAACTATTGGGATGTCAAAGGTTTGGTGAACAAGTCAGCAGTTTGGGAATGAGCTGGTTTGCAAATCACCTCCCAACATTTTTTCACGTATAAAATGAAAATCCAAATCAACATGTTTCGTCTTGGCATGCATTACCAGATTGCGACTATGGCAATTGTGCTTGTATTGTCACACCATACCATTGGTAAATCACACAATACCACACTCATATCACGAAACAAATTTCGAACCCACAATAGTTCCGCCGTAGCATCGGCCAAGCTTCTGTACTCAGCTTCGGCAGTGGACCTTGAAACCGAATGTTGTTTCCTTGAGCTCCATGAAATTAAGTGACCACCAAAATATATACAATAACCGAAAATTGATCTTCTATCATCTTCATCACTACCACAATCTGCATCGAAAAAAGCAACAAGAGAAGTGGTAAACATATGTTGGGAAAAGAAACACAACCTAAATTCAAGTGTTCCTTTTAAATATCGAAGTATCCTCTTAACAGCAGTCCAATAATTTACCGTTAGACTTTGCATATACTGCGTAACTTTGTTGACGGTGTACGAGATATCCGATCGAGTGTGACATATGTACAATAATGCTCCTACAATGCTTCGAAATTTAGTAACTTCAGTAAACAACTCACCATCACACTTACTTAGTTTTGGTGAGACCGCCATAGGAGTATCAACTGGTTTAACTTCACTCAACTGAGTCCTTTGCAACAACTCTGAAATGTATTTTCTTTGACTAAGGAAGATGCCTCCATCTTTTATCGAAGCTTCCATACCCAAAAAATAATCTAAGAGTCCGAGGTCTTTCAAGGAAATTTTATCATAGAGCTGTTCTTTGACATGAGCTATGTGCTCTTCGGAGTTTCCCGTGATCAAAATGCCGTCTACATACACGACAATGTATGTCATCACATTGTCCACTTTGTACATGAAAATGATGTGTCGGCAAATGAGCATTGAAACTTCAAAGAACTCAGAAAACTTTTTAGTTTAAAGAACCACTGCCGTGGAGCTTGCCGCAAGCCATATAAGGCTTTCACGAGTTTACACATAAGAGGAGCACCACTTGAACTCCTTATTCAAAGCCGGGTGGTTGTTGCATGTAGACTTCTTCTTGTAGATCCCTTTTTAGAAAAGCATTATTAATATCGACTTAGTAAATTAGCCAGTGATTGGACACAGCCAGGGAAATTAAAATATTGATAGTTAGAGACTTGGCTACGGGGCTAAATGTGGCTGTAAAATCATGGCCGGGAACTTGTGAGTATACTTTCGCTACGAGTCGAGCTTTGTAGCGACCTATCGGACCATCCACATTTCTCTTGATTTTAAAGAGCCACTTACAACCGATAATTTTACGCTTAGCTGGCACTTCAACCAATTCCCACGTGCCATTGGCTAATAAAGCTGAAAATTCAGCCATAACAGCAATTCTCCATTTCATACTTTCCATTACCTCATGAACGAACCTAGGCACTTCGTTACACTTTAGCAGCAGAATTTTTTGTTTAAATATACCTCGTTTACTACGAGTTACCATAGAGTGTGTATTTCTCAGCACTTGTTCATTTGATGCACCAATATGGACTACACATTGAGGTTCTTTAGTAGACAAAATTGGTGGACATTGTACTGCTTCTGCATTCGCAAAATGGGAGCAATTAGAGCCTATATCAGTATTATTACCATCATCAGCTGCTGAGAGGTTACATGACTCATCGCATCGAGTTCTTACTTCAAGCTCAGTTGCATTAGGCTGACCAACATCCGTCATATGTGGTTGAACACTAGCTTCGGTAATTTCTACATGGGGGAGGACAAATCAGTGTTTTCTGGAACATGTGCTGCACCATCACTTGTATTATTTCCAGATGTATTATGCACATTTGTACTTGGAACAAGAGGCACTTCAGCAGACTCAAGTTGAACAGATTGAGGTTCTACTGGTGAAGGCACAGTCGCAGTAAAAGAAAAAATGTCTTCATCAAACGTAACATGTGCTGTGATATACACATGACCTCGAGGATCAAGACATTGATATCCTTGATGTTTCGGTGAATACCCCAAGAAAATACATTTCCGAGACCGAAAATCTATTTTGTTCTTGTTGAATGGTCGAAGAGATGGAGAGCATGCACACCCAAAAACTCTAAAGTACCTATAATCTGGTTTCCTTCCCGTTAATTTTTTGAACGACGACATATTTTAAATTACACGAGATAGAAGACGATTTATAATGTACGTAGCACTCAATACAGCTTGCGACCAATATTTGAGAGGAACTGACCCTTGAGCAAGCAAACACAACGTTGTTTCTATAATTTGACGACGCTTCTTCTCCACAATACCATTTTGTTGTGATGTGTAGGGATACGAGACACGTTGTATTCTCAAAGAGCTTAATTTACTAAGGCTTGAAACTCACCCCTACCATCCGACTGCACTGCCTTCACGCTTGCAGAAAATTGATTTTTAACTAAGGCAAGAAAAGCATCAAAGACCACAATTACTTCACTTTTATTCCTTAGTAAGTAAACCCAACAATTTCGTGTACACATATTCACAAAAGAAACGTAATAAAAGAAGCCATTAGAATTAACATGAGCTGGCCCTCAAACATCCATTTCGACTAGCTCAAAGGGATTTGTATACACAGTGGAAGACGCTTTGAAGGGAAGAGTATGTGTTTTACCCATTTGACAGGCCTCACACACTATTTTCTTGTCAACTGGAATAACTTTATTCAAAGCAGAATTGAGCACTTCTGTAGAAGGATGGCCAGGCCTCTTGTGCCAAATCCAGTACCCAGAGCTTCCTTTACTCATTGCAGCAGCATGAACTAAAGCACTACTGGAATCTAATAACGCAGAAAAACAGTATAAACCTCCATCTTGAAAGCCACGTAGCAACACAACCCCTGTAGTCTCATCCTTTACATAACAATGATTCGAATGAAATTAAAAAAGACCTTATTATCAGAGGCAAATCTAGACACCGATAATAAATTTCTAGATATATCAGGCACATGGAGCAATTTATCAACTACCAAGTTTCAATTAGAAGCAGATATAATAGATTGGCCAATATGAATGGCAGTATCATCACCCAAATGCACTCTACCAGCTCCGTTATAAGGCATAACTGTGGTCACAGTAGACTTACAGTTTGTAACGTGGTGTGTTACTCCAGAATTGGGATACCACCACATCGACCCATGCCCAACACGAGAAGCTGTTAATAAGTTCACCTAGACGGTCTTCACTGGTTGTTGAACCTCTGCTGCACCTGATGTTCCTACAGAAGAACTAATAAATGGCTCATAGTATGGTTCAAAGAAATCTGAGTGATAGTAGAAAGAATTGGCCTGTGGAGCATCAAATTGTCGAGAATGCTGAGACGCGACTCTTTTGAACTTCTTATCGAACCGATGCTAGCAAGTATCAACCATGTACCCTAGCTTGCCACATAGATGGCACTGTAGTCGTGGTCGGCCTCGTGATCGACCTCTACCACAGTCACCACCAGCTCGTCAGCCTCTGCCTCGATCTGACCAGTGGACTGTCTCGTATAATCAGACACTCCAGTGTGTTCATCAGATTAAAACTGAGACAAGTGTCTCAATTAGAGTTTCGACAGGCTCTGTGAGTCTCGACTCCGCATCAACTAACACAGACACAATGCCATCTAATGAAAATAGCTCTCAGCTTGCTGTAATCATAGCAACAAACGGTGTAAACTCCGGTGGCAATCCATTCAAAATAGTGACGATGTGCTATACCTCGGAGACTTTGTGCCCAGCTAAAGCCAACAGATCACAGATTTCTTTGATTTTGACCGTGTACTCACGCATACGCATCAGGTCTTTCTTCATCGAGCGCAGTTTACAATGACATCACTTTCGTTGTCAACAGCTTAGAGAAGAGACCGGTAATAACACTCTATATTTTCAGCAGATGTGTCTGCACCAACCAGTTGAAGAAGGATATCGGAGCTCACCGTCGATAAGAGCCACGACGCGAGGGAGTTATCTTACTTCACAAACTAAGTACTCAGGATTCATGAACCGTTCTCTACTGGCTCGTTGAATAATCTTCATTGGCTTCGGAGTTTTCAGATCTAAGAACTCTTCTAAACCGAGAACTCAAATAGTAAGGATGACCTATTACTTCTACAGAAGAAAGTTAGAGTCATCCAAACAGACATTGATGTGCTTGTTGGAGAATATTTGAGCTGAAGATTCATCACCGGAGTGAACCATGGTGGGTTCAGCCACAACAGACTCGATCGACGTCACTATAGCTAACTGTCAAAAACACGAACAGTAAGCGCACGACCATACAGAAACCAAGCAATCAGCTATCGGAGTGGAAGAAATGCGACACCAAAATCGTAGACGGTGAATGATACCATGCTGAAGTGTAGCCTGAGAAATACTACGATGGAGATGAGGCTGTTTGGAGCGGAGTAAGGCGAAAGATAGATGAGATTGAACTCTAGAATCACAGTGAATTGGGGAAAAAGTCTACTTGTTTTATTAATCAAGAGATAAACTGATATTTGTTTTACAATCCAAAAACCTCATCGGGCTTTTACCCAAGTACTTTATTTATACAAACTAACCAAATCTGTTATGGGCCAGCTGTAGACAGAAAAGACTGGGCCTCTGCCGTGCAAGCCCTATGGCTTATATCCTCTAACAGGGAGTACAAAGAGAAGAACCACACGAGCATACTTGTTTGAATTTGCATGAATTCAATGAAGAATCCAAGAGGATTGGGTACATAGCAGGTCCAATGGTGGCAGTGAATTTTTTCAGTATTTTCTACAAATTATATCTGTGGTAATGGTAGGTCACCTCTCTCTCCAGCATCGCCATTGCCGTCTCCTTCAGTTCTATCACCGACTTCGGCGTTCTTGTAAGTCTGATTCTCAAGTTCTTTTTACATCAAACACTTTATCTTAGTGATTATGATTATTGTATGTGCATGGTGATGTTTGATAGTAAGATTAAAATCAGATACATAGGCTATAAACATCTAGAATGAATTATGCTGAAGAACACACTGATTTGCTTTTAATTCCTATTGGAACATGCCAAAAACAGTTTGGGATGTCTGGTGTTTGGACAAACTTATGGAGCTCAACAATATCGAAAACTCGAAAATGGCTGAAACATACGATTCTTTGATGGGGAATCGACGGTGAAGGAGAAAGGAATAGGGATAGATAGTAATGAATGTGATAAATATAATATTTGGTAAGGAATAAATAAATAATTGAGTTAGCTTGGTGGTTAAGCATCATGCCTTTCGTCCCCACGGCCAGGGTTTGATTCTTAGCTTCCTCAATTCTCAACTTTTATTTCTCTATTAAGCCTTGATGCCACATGTCATCATTTCATTAGTTAAAAAATAATATAAAATAAATATTAAAATTAATTATTAAAAAAAATGGTGATGACACGACAGCAAAGTGCCACGTCAGCATCACAACGTCAGCAAGTCATGCCATATAGACATGCTACGTCAACGAAGGGCGTTGACTGTTAGTTGACTGACGGTTTTCATCCAACGATGATGAATTTTAAACGAAAATAAAAGGCTAAATTAATTAAAAAATTAAATGTTAGGGCTATTTTTAACTTTATGCCCTCATTTTATGACATGCCCATCCCAAATATCTGCCAAAATTTACTTACCCACTCCCAATTTTTCAATGTAATCCAATCCTTTTTTTTTTCTATTTCATTAATACCATACTAAATGCTCATCGGTCGAATTGGTCGATGGTTGTATTATCGATACTTTTTTTAACCGGCACACATCTCGAGTTTCCACATATTACATTCTATTCGAATTAAATTGTAATCACAAGCCGACTAAATCTTTATTAACAGTTATAAATTCTAAGAGAGGTAAATTTTGTGTCAAAAAAATTGAGAGGTAAATTTGAATATATTTAATATATACTTCTCGTCCCACTAATTATATCATATATTAATTATTTACGGAATTTTAAAAAGAAAAAGTTGTATAGTGCAAAATAATTAAAATGATAAATTTACTCTTAAACAATTAATTTTTATTTTTGTTAAAAAATTAAGAAAAAAATAAAAAAATAAAATTGTATTAAAAAATTAGTTAATTTTTTAAAGTGATAATTTAAGTAGAATAAATTTACTGGGATTAAAAAAATTACTCTATGTTACTCATATTTTAATTTTAAGAATTTACATAGCAGTGTTTGACACGCTTCCAAGTTCCAATTTAAAATTTAAAGATATGGAAATGTAGCATAGTGCTGTACTGTCCACCTGGATGTGGTCTCGACAAATTAAAAAAAAAATACATAAAGGGAAAAAAAAAACGAAAGACGATTTATTTAACTTTTGCACATTTCTTATTTTCTGAATCTACGTTGGCTCGCCAACTCTACACATTGTCCGTGTCATTATTAGTACGACGTGGCACTATGACGAGGCGAGTGAACCGGTTTTCCATGAACCTGCGAGTGGTTATGTTTTGATTAAGCCAAAGAACGGAGTAGCGAGCAAAGAAGGGAACTTTTTTATTTGTTTTAACTCGTACTGCCAGTGAAAGCTGGACAGCTAAGAGCAACAGCTGTACTTGTCGTCGTGGCTCCCTTTCATTGCATCAAAATCTGCAGGCGGTCGCTTTCCAAACTCAGACAGTACTGGGATTTGGTCCCACCTAAACCATTGGAATAGTAACGGTTACATTTTTGAAATTTTTATCGAGGCTAATTGCTTCGTACACACTTGAATTATAGCCTATATTTTTAAAATGGTCCCAAACTGAAGAACATTCCGACTGAATATCTAAAGCAAGTATTATACGAATCAAGTTATTCTATCGATCTAGCAATTAGCTTCAACTTTAAATACAACAATGATTGGGATTGACACCATCTTGTTCAAGGTCTAGAGACCAAAATAGAATCTAGATAGCGGTATGAGGATATTTTCGGGGGTGTATTTTTAAAAATCTCACGTGGCTAAAAACAAACTCACGTGACGTGACTTCTGATGTGGCCATTGAAATGGGGGATACTGCCCCCCGATCCTTGTGAGTGAAGCCAATGCAAAATTTGGCTATAAAAATGAGAACCCACCCTCTGCTTCTGAGCAGAAGAGTTCCTACAGAGTATTTTTTGGAATAGAAGCTTCACTCACCTCTCTCTCTGTTATTTCCATGGCTGTCTCTTTAAAAATGTGCGCGACTGTAACTTTCTTTGCGTTTCTTATGTTTCTGGCTCTGGCAAGCTCAGCTAAGTTTGATGAGCTTTTCCAGCCTGCTTGGGCTAACGATCACTTCATCTATGAAAGAGACCTCCTTAAGCTCAGACTTGATAACTCTTCTGGTATTTTTCTGCCATTACAAGCTTACTCGAAAGCACAAGTACCATTTACGTATTTTCCCCAAAATTTTAAGTCCATGTTTTTCATCACTATATATTACATTTGCATTCTGATTGGTTTCCTTCTTTGTTCTGCTTGTTAAATACTAAAAGTTCATTACTTGTAAAGCTATGAACTTAACTAATGAAAATGTTGGGTTTGTGATGCCAGGTGCTGGGTTTTCGTCAAAAAGCAAATATTTATTTGGCAAATTGAGCATGCAGATTAAGCTTGTAGAGGGCGACTCTGCTGGGACTGTCACTGCATATTATGTGAGTATAGACTCTTGATCACTGCTTGACGATTAAACAGCATCAGTACATTTGAAACATACTAAAACTGATACAAATATAATTAAAAAGACTGTACAGACATCATCCTTGTTATATATATCTTGCTTCAAACGCTAAAGGGTGG
The DNA here is from genome assembly GCA_019671005.1 of Hibiscus mutabilis. Taxonomy (NCBI): domain Eukaryota; kingdom Viridiplantae; phylum Streptophyta; class Magnoliopsida; order Malvales; family Malvaceae; genus Hibiscus; species Hibiscus mutabilis. Next base: position 27,225,644 of record CM033753.1, on the reverse strand, counting down.
ATAACAGCTCAGCTTCGTACGTATGGAATCATAGCCCATTCAATAATATTACCCAACAATTTTGCCGGTTTCAGACAATCAAAACTTGGCCTTTTCTTTCTTTAATGTCTAGGCTAGTAATACTAGCACCATCCTACTCCATACGCTCGTGACTCACTTTACAGTCATTCATTTATTTAGCCTTGTCCCCACGATGGTCCACGAAACCAATGATGTTCTTGTAAAGCGACTTTGTCGTCGTTGATCAAACGTTTATCAACTCATCATTAAATTTACTTTACTCGATTCTTGGTGTTGGTAATGATGTGTTGGCATATTAACGATGATGTTTTCTTTCAACACAGATGTCATCGGACGGTCCGTATCACAACGAGTTCGATTTCGAGTTCCTAGGCAACACCACCGGTGAACCATACCTTGTCCAAACCAATGTGTATGTGAATGGTGTGGGCAACAGGGAGCAAAGAATGAACCTTTGGTTTGACCCCACCAAGGACTTTCACTCTTATTCCATCCTCTGGAACCAACGCCAAGTTGTGTGAGTATTGGTTCTATCCTTTTAACTGTATTATTATACGATTATACGTGTATAAGGTGACACTTTGGGTTGCAGAGTTGTACAAAGGACCAGACCTAACTATAAAAGGGACCACTTGCGATAGAGTTGTCGATCATTTCTTGTCATAATAAACATGGACGTTGGGTTTTAAGTGTAGCATTTACTGCATTGGGAACCTAACTGAATTCGTCTTGGAAATTTCCAATCTTTTGAGGATTAAGTTAATAATACTAGTCTAGGGCATATGTTAAGGTGTATTTAATAATTTTAATTAAGCAGAAGATTTTATTGTTGCATTTAATATGAAACATTTAATAAAAATTTCATTTAATAAAACTTTTTGATCATTTAACTCATTTAATAATATTAATAATCACATTGAGTTGGTGTAGGGTTTATAGTTTTAAAGTTTATGGTTTTTTGTTTTGGGTTTAAGGTTTAGAGTTTTGGTTTAGGGTTTATGATTTTTTGTTTAAGGTTTAGGGTTTTGGGGTTTATGGTTTTATTGTCTATGGTTTAGTATTTTTGTTTAGGGTTTAGGGCTTTTTGTATAAGGTTTACTGTTAAGGTTTTAGGGATTAAATGGGTTTAGAGTTGAATCTTTTACTTAATTAATGTTATTAAATACACGCCTTAGGGCATAGTTTAGACAAAGCATAAAACTATTAAAAGGTTACATTCTTTTAGGAGATTATTATTCTATGTTTAAACCATGAAATTAATTACTTGATTTCTGTGCTTTTTTTTGGATATTTGCATTGTTTTCCCTTAGCATTTAGAATTGTTTTGACGTATGTATCTGTTTTTTTTCTTACCAGATTTCTAGTGGATGAGACCCCGATAAGAGTGCACACCAACATGGAACATAAAGGAATTCCTTTTCCTAAAGATCAAGCCATGGGTGTTTATAGCTCGATTTGGAATGCTGATGACTGGGCCACACGAGGTGGCCTAGTGAAGACTGATTGGAGCCACGCACCTTTCATTGCCTCCTACAGAGGCTTTGAAATCGATGCATGTGAGTGCCCGGTGTCGGTGTCGGTGTCGGTGTCGGTGTCGGCCGATGAGATTGCCAACAAATGCAAAAGCAGTGCTGAGAAGAGGTTCTGGTGGGATGCGCCGACAATGTCCGAGTTAAGTTTGCACCAGAGCCACCAGCTGGTGTGGGTCAGGGCCAACCACTTGGTCTACGACTATTGTTCCGACACTGCTCGGTTCCCCGTCATGCCTGTCGAGTGTGAGCACCACCGCCACTAATGTTGTGCGGCTTTTAGGGTCCCTTGGGTTACATTGTAAAATACGTTGTATGGCCTAAAAACATGTACTCCCATCATGTTTCATATTGTGGTTCTCGCTTAGTTTTTGTTCCAGATTGTATGATATAATCTCGTAGTTAATGGTACAAACTTCTGTTGCATAAAACTTATTCAGACAAGTTGCTTGCTATTGAGTGGGACAAGTTGAGACTACAGCTAAATTACTCACGAGCTGTCATGGGGGGACCAAAGAAATAAATAATGGGACCCAAAAGCATGGGGGAAAACGAGGGTTATCTGAACCCTATTCCCTGCAGCTTTCAGGAATTTCGACCAACTTGTGGAGAAAGCATCGCCTTTTTGTGGAGAGCTTTGTAAAGGGAAAACATTAGAGCAGAAAAAGTATGAAGTAGGTTGCCGATGGTAACAGATGTTTTTGGAATCATTACACAAAGTCAGATCATCTGTCGTCTCTTATTGACTCTTAACCCAACAATTCCAAGGGAATCATAGATGTCCAAATTATTGTACTCCTTTTGGGAGCTAGGGTAAAGAATAAATGGACCTTACATCAACGGAATTGTCTTCAAGTATCAATGAATACAATCATTTTACCCTAGGAATTGTCTTCAAGTTACCAAGATAACATCAACGGATTTGTATTTTATGTAATATCACAATGAATCACATTCATGAGTTACCTTACATGGTTCGTGGTCGATATTTGTCGGTGTTAGAAGTTGTGATCATGATTTATTTTTATCCGGTCTCAAAAGTAGGTGGTGCAGTCAAAAAAATAAGAATATATGGTGGATGTGAAGGAAATATGGTTTGGTACACATCTCAACGGTCAGTGTCCATCCATGAGTATATTTCTACATACATTGAGAAAAAAATCTTGATGTTTTTTTTCTTTATTAAACAATTACATATTTATCGTTATCTTCCTTCAATCAATATATAAAACAATACATCAAATATAAACCTAAATGTATAAGGGGGTGTATCCCATACAAATTAAGTTGTATGATCAAAAAGATGAAAATGTGGGGGCTACAACACACCCACAACCATGTTTGCCCTTCCCTATGATGAAAATGCTCATAATTGTCCAAGATTTAGCATGATGGGTCCTAATTTTTTATGGACACATAAAGCTCCAACGTAGTTGTCAGTGACTTCATCTCTTCATTGAATAAATGAGCTACTAAATTACCTATTAATCTCAATAATTCAAAGCACTGATCCCGTGGAAGAAGGAAGAGGTAAAGGAACAAATGTGATGGCTATCTACATCTGGGCCATTGTTAATGATGGAGGGGTGTAAAAAAGTTGAAGTGGCTCCATTTGACATAATCAAAATGATTCTCCAGGGACCCTTCTGTAATCACTCATTTTTATCCGGATTTTAATATTTTTTAATATTGTTGTAATAATATTATTAATCATAAAAAAAATTAATAATAAAAAAGGGGAGGGGAGGGAGCACAAGGCTCCACGTCACTCACCTCCCCCTATAAATATGCATGAGCAATTGAAGGGGAATTAGAGGCAGCAAGAATTTGGATCGGTGGGGTGCCAAATAAGAAAGCAATGCTCTCGGCTACCCAAGGCCAAGGGGTAATCCCCTTGGTCTTAACCGGTTCGATCAGGGTCCTATTTTAGGTCCGATATAGTTAATTTTTTTGGAGAGGTCGTGGTAGATCTCGGTGGAGTTTCGTCGGGTTCGTCATTCGAACTCCTAGTTAGATATATTTTCTTTCTTTTTTATTTATGTTGTAATTTTTATATTTTAATGAAGTAGTAGTTAATTTAAAATTGTGTTTTTAATTTGTATGTTTATCTATGTTTTAGATTAGTATGTTTTAAATTTATGTTTTATATTAGTGTTTTATTTATGTTAGATATGTTTTTATTTATAAGTTAGATTAATATGTATGTATGTTTTAGATTATTATTTTATTTATGTTAGATATGTTTTTATTTATGTGTTAAATTAATAGTTATTTATGTATATTTTAGATTAGTATTTTATTTATGTTATGTTAGTATTTCATTATGTTAGTATTTATTTATATTTTTTATCGCAAGGTATTTATTTATATTTGTCATGTTTTTTAAGTTTGCATAACGAACATATATTTTGTCAATGCGGTGCCCTTTTATTCGAGCGTAAACGGGGCCAGTATCAGGCGTAGTGATAGTGGTTGGGCGTTTACTCTCGAATAACGGGGCCTTTAAAATTTACTCGCTCTTATAATCAAATTTTAATTTAATCGTCACTTTAATCCGGAAAGTCTAATATTAATAAAGCGGTAATTATAAAAGTACCAATTTTGGGCGGTGTGGGGGTCCCCATCCGTAACCGACTCCCGAACCAAAAGTTTTCAAAATCTCTGATTTTCTACGGTGTCCGGTCCACCTTGAGTGACCGGTGGCGACTCTATTTTTAAATAAAATGCGGGTTTTATAAAAACTCCACGCGGAAGAATTTTTTTTCAAAAACACAAAAAAAAAATTTAGCGAGAAAAAATATCGCTACATCCTCTTGGTCATACAAGCCGAATGACATCTTTGAATAATACAGAAGCTTTGGCCTCTAGTTAAGTGGCGCTAAATGTTATACCTACTCACTCGAAAGCAAGAGGAAATTATCAAACACAGGGATCCAGAATCATTCCTGTGTCAATCCCATCAGGGTTGCAGTCTATATCCCACTGAGGAACATCGATCCGAATTTTAGCAGGCAGCGTTTAACAGTAGAGATAATGGCCCCATTTACAGAGTTTTCATTGTGTTGATGCGAAGGCACCGAATAAGGAATATGGAGACGGGATTAAGGTGGTTGTAATAGAATCAAGCAATTCACCTTTATAGATTTAGAACGGAGAACCGCAAACAATACGATGGTCAAAGTTAAAGGGATGAGACTGAAAGGAGAGGGGTACGACCAAAAATTCTCTGCCCCTAACTATGCCCCCTTTTATGTCTCACGCTAAAGAACACTTAAAAATTAAATTTTAAACCTTAACCTTAATTTTTTCGCCATAAACCCTAAACTCTACACTTTAAAAAGTACACCATACCCCTAATTTTCCAAACCGTAACCTTAAATCTTAAATCCCAAATCTTAAACCCACTATTTTAAAGTGGGAGCACCAAAGTAACCATGGTTAGGGGATGACGATTTCCATCCGAGGGTATAACCCTTGCAGCTTAATCTTGTCTGAATGCATTGTCCATGCCTCTCTCATCGGGGATTTAGAAATTTATAGCCCCTTAATCGATCTAACATGACTAAACGTCGGAACAAGTTAGAGTAGAATGGAAGACTTCACTTTTTGTGTGGTCAGGGCAACAAAAAGACTGACGCATACCGTCCATGCCCATCTCTACTTGTCTACGTATAAGAGTGTTTAAATGATTGATTCGGTTAATAACCGAGCTACTCAAAATGAAACTAATCGTACTTTTTAAATTTTTAATCGTTAATTAAATTGATTTTTTTATAAAAAGAATTAATTTTAATTAATTCAATCAATTTGATTTTAATCGAACAATAAATAATTCTAGACAAACGAGATTATAATGCCAGGTTATAATTTTTTTAGCCTTAAAAAGAGTCCGAGCTCGTGTGGGCATTAATATTATTGTGGACATTACATAGTTTAGATTCTAAACTCTAAAGAGCCTTTCTAGTTTCTAATATATTGCGCTCGTGTGGGCATTCCGTCGACTGTATAGGGCCTTTCTACGTTTTGAGGGCTAGCCCGTTCGGCCTATTTGGTTTAGGGTTTTGACCCATTAATTATTCGGTTCGACTTTTGGAAGGGTTTTAACGTCATAGGAACGACGCCGTTTCAACTGAAAAAGAAAACGCTAAGAACCATTACAGGTGGTTGTAACAAGGCTGGTTAATTCGCTGAGAATACATGTACTGATTCCAATTTCCAAATGCTATTTACATAATAATTGGCTTAATATACCTTAAACCAAAGCCAAAAAATTAATAGGCATAATATTTGGTTACTGTACGCTCAAATTAAGATAAAGAAATGAAAAAAAAATGGTAAGCAATGAGGTAAATATGCATATAGGAGAGGTGGCAGACAGCCAAAAATGACAACCCCACGCTGCACAAGTTGTTCAAATAATGTGGCTCAAAATAATGCAGTTTTTGCCGTCAATATGTTTGTTGATAATGCACCATCAGTACAGCAGAAAGACAGAAGGAGTCCGCTTCAATTGTGCTTTCTAACAACCGTAGCCTCCATCGACTCACAGTTTTCGTTTTCCTTCACTAAATTTGATAATGTTTTGGCTAAGGCTTGAGGTTGAGGAGGGTCCATGTCATGTCCGCAGCATCATTATCTGCATTAAATGCAATGGAGCATCATACCCTCAACTGCTAATATTGCCTGGACATGGTTTGGCTGTTTAGCAAAGGATTATCCCTTGTATGCACATCTCATTCTGATGGACACTTTTGCCTAATGGTACGAGTGAAGCGTGAGGCCATGAATTGTAGTTAGAAATTTCAGTTTAGGTGCCCTACAGACGATATTCTGATGCCATTGCTCAGCTGCATAAACTAGACAAAACAGGGAAGGGGCCTATAGATCAGACTCTTGACCCTCTGGTTTCGGGTATGCGTCTTGTATCGAATTGCTGGTAATGAAATTTCATGGTTGAGACATGAAATGTGAGTGAGGGTCAATGTTCCTATGAACACCATTGTCCATGCCATTTCCTTAAGCATATGGAGAAGTATGATGGAATGCAGACCAAACCATGCATCCTTGAGCATGTGGAGAACTATGATGGTATGCAGACCAAACAAATAAATTAGATCAGGATTTACTCCCCACTCATTCTTTTTTGTTTTCTGCTTGTAAGAGAGGTTACTTTTATACTCAGTACTCAACTTCAGAAACGGAACTAAAATTAAACAGTGGACCAAAGTTTAATATGACTGTTGGGGTTGGATGGGCCAAGACCTCTAGTTCTGACCTGCTCAGCTTGGAGTATTAGTTCATCTATTTTAGCTTACTAGTTTATAAAACATAGCTGATTGTAGTCAATTCCGTAGATTGAAGGTGCACCTGTCCAGGGTCAATAATTAATAGTACCCAATTTTTAGTGAATTTGCATATAAAAATGCTCATATAAATGATTTTGTGTGACCGTGTAAGTAGTTGGGTGTTAAATAAATTTTTATGTTTTCATTTTAAATTTGACGTATTTATTATATGATTTGCCGAGTGTAAAAAGTACAATTTTTTTGGATAAATGTTTTGTATTTTCGTTATTCAAGAAGCAGCAATGGCTGCTACCAATTACGTTATTACGTATAGGAGAAAAACCCCATGCTGTACACAAGTTTCTATTTACAGTATCAAGCCTAATAGACCTACCCTGTAATCGAATACAAATTATCTCCTTAATTCCATTTATCATCTCGTCAATGCTTTGCAGCCTACCCTGAAAGTGTCTAAAATTCATTTCTTTTCATACAGTGTATATATACGCACACCAAGCTAATTTGAGGCTGAAAACAATAAGCTATCTGCCTTTCAAAACAGTGGCAGCCCAGATAAACTCCTCGTCTAATTTTTTCTAATACTTATTATTAAGGGTCTAATTTTTAAATTCACCTTTAGATTATCATAATCTTAAAAACAAACCTATTTTTGTTAGATGAATAGAATTCTTACTAACAAAAAAGCAACTTCATGAAATAATAGATCATAGTTGTGTTGTACTCTTTCCCTTCATTTAAGATTAGTGAATTTTTTAGTTAGACATATAACGTAAGTTTAAGTTAATTTATATAATTTTTTTCTTTAATAAAATTATATTTATAAAGGAAAAAATATATCATCCAAACAAGCATATTTAATTCGGGTGGGAGAAAGTTTTCATGCATATTTGCCATCTCCACTATCGATCTTATGAGTTGTGAATGTTGACTTGACATGACATGGTCCTAACTTGGGGGTGTAGGTATAATGGATCCATCGTGCGACATATCACAGGCATGTTAACACATTTTAATCACTAGGGAGACTGAACAATCAATACCACAAAAATGTTGTAAGATTTTGATAAAAGTAAGCACCGGCAATGTTAATTGTTTTTAGACTGGTTTCTATTCGTAAAGTGTGTGTAATATATGCATGAACATCATATACATATATGAATGATATCAGATGTAAAGGTATGGATAAGAAATTAAGATAATAAATAACTCGATTACTAATTATGTATCGTTCTACTGGGATGATGTGTTAAGTCCTTAAAATGTTTAGGGTTTGATTTTTGGTATTGTGAACGGAACAAATTATGTTGGAAGGATATTCCCCAAATAGGTCTCCACAATTCATGATCTGAAATGTTTCACTAGAATATGAAAATGAACCATTAAATTATTGTTATTATTAATATATCTTAGAATCAGAATTAAATAAACTTAATATTAAATATATAGGTGGTAGCAAAATCAGACCATATAATTCTTCATAACCCAGCAAAACGATCGTATGAAAGACAATGATTTAAAAAAAAACTTTGAAAGTTAGCAACCATATAAGAGATACCGCCGAAGTAAGGACGGAATCAGAATTTAAAATTAGAAGTAAAGTATAAATTTAAAAAAATGAGATGATAAATTCATAATTATTCTATTTTTTTGAGAAATTATACAAATCAAAGGTAAAAAAAAAAATTTATGGGACCGGAGCAGGAGTGTCTTCCATTGTCAATATAAATCCGTCCCTGCACCAAAGTAGATTAGAATCAAAACTTGTGTTCTGAAACAGCATTATTGGATTAACAACAAAGTTGGTGGGACGTTAGGGTTGTTTTAATCTTTCCTTTTGGTGGTGGTAGCAGCGTATCTTGACATTTGATTTCAAGGTTTAAACAAATTAATATGAATTTCTCTCTGATTATAGTAGATAGAAGTTTATAACTGTCTAAATAATATGTAGGATTATTGAAAAGTTTTTAATTTTCCGTAAGTTAAAATATTAGAAGAACATGAAAATTTGATTTTCATCCAAGAAAATTTTTAATATTTTTATTTGAAAATATATAAAATATGCAAAAAAATATCATTGACTTGAAAAAATAACTTACAAAAAGACTTTAGACTACACATGTTGCGTACTCTAAAGCCTTTATGTTTTAGATATTTGAGGTTTAGTTTAGAGAGTATGATTTAGGGATTTAGCACGCAGTGTTTAAGGAAGTATGGTTAGATAACTTAGATTTAGGTTTTAGGGTTTTGTGTTTAAGGTTTAAACTTTAATTTTTATAGTTTTAAGGATAGAGATTTATATTTTATTTTTTAAAGAGTAAATACTCTGACTTGTAAAAATTTTTTACACATCAAATGTATAAAAAAAATACCCTTAAAAATATTTTAAATTATAGTAATATATTTTTTAAAATAAAAGACTTTTCAACATTTTAAAAGGACCAAATAAAAAACTTAAAAAATAAAAAGATCTCAACAGAATTTCAATATCTTATGAGGAAGATGATTTTTGTTCGAAAGTTCTTCCGTGAGGTGGTGACCCAAGAGAGCAAGTTTTGGTGACAAGAGTGGTAATTAATTAAGCAAACAGCTCCCCATTCCCATGAATGAATCCCCAGCTGGATCGCAAGAACCCCAACAAATTTGTGAATGTATACGACCCTAAATCACACAAATCCAAAGCCCCACATCGAAGGGAAAAAGATGCTGTCACACACATTACTACTTACTAGGTTCGGCAACGCTTGAGACGAATATAATATTATACACTAGTGGTCTCCAAATCGAGAAAATCAAGAACAAAAGGACCCATTTTCATCTCACCATTGCCGACGCATTTGGTTCAAGACTTTAGATAATTCAATCCAGTTGTTGTCTACCGTCATGTTCTAAAACCTGGACGTATTTGGTGATCAAGTGTCTTTCCCTCACTCTTTCACTGTGCCTAGGTTGAAACCAAATGCAGCGACCTTAACCGACAGCCAACCCCCCCCCCCCTTTTTTTACTATTTTCTCGCCTCCCAATCAACCAAACCCTATCTTCTTTTACCCGTCGTTATTACAACAACCGGACCCACGCACCAAATTCTTAACCATCGGCTCATTCTCTTTATAAATAGCTTCACCGATCCACGTCGAATAATAACATCGCCAAAGGAGTCCAACGATACATAATCTCATTTCTCACCAAAAAAAAATATGGGTTTGGGTAAGCTTGTTTTAGTTTCCTTGGTGTTACTGGTGCATGCAATGGCTGATAATGAATCCGAGGTGGAACCGAAACCTTCGGAGGTTCATAAGAAGGACGAGCCAGGTTGGGTGATTTCTAGGGAAGCAGCTCGTGAGCCTGTTGAAAGTCCGGCCGAAGAGGCTGAAGCACCAGAGATTAGACGGCTGGGAAATCATCACAATCATCATCCATCGGGTATGTCGGTGGCCGGCGGTGGTGTCATCATCGGTGGGATTTTTTTCAGTGCTATTTTCGCTTCTGTCTTTGCCTACATTCGAGTTACAAGAGAAAGGGTGGGTGTTAAACATTAAGGAGCCTTCTGCTCTTTCTTTGTTGACTCTAGGCCTTATTACTATATTCTTTTAGCATTCACATTTTTTGCCCTCCTTTCGTTTCATAAATCTATAGGCAGAAATCAAAGAGTGATTTTGATACATAAGCAATGTTTGTTTCATCTGCAAATAGCAAGTATTTGTAATATTATGTAAATATCATATTGTTTATATCTTGACATTGTAATATACATGGAGGGCTCAAAAATTTAAGAGGACCTGAATTTATAATATGAATTTAAGCCCAAGAAGCTCAAGCCTGAAAGCAAAGGCGGTATCTTTTTTCAAGGGTCCTTAACGATTCATTAAGTTCTTGGTCCATTTACCTAGACAGGTCCCCAATAAGGTCAACATAAGCTCTAGAGATGAGCAAAGAAACCGAATCGAATCATAATATTTAGACGATTAATGGTTTATAAATATAAAAATTATTGGCATTTAAATTGAATAAAATTTTATTTTTATTTTTATTATATAAAATAAATATTTTATATATCAAATAGTGAAAATAACCTAAAAAATACTATATAAGAATTATTAATTATATTTATTTAATTGAAAATTTTATTTTTTAAAAAATATTTATCGAAATAAGTTTAAATTTTTATCAAATGATGAAAATAAAATTATTTGGTCAAAATAAATTAAAAAATCAAAAATCAAAACTAACATAAAAATAAAGAACAGACTCGTCAAATCGAATTAAAATAATTTGTTAAAAAATTAAACCGAACTGATCTCACCCTTAAACTTTTTTTTGAGTCTTTCACCCTTAACCTACTCTTAAATAAATGGCCAAAAACTAGTCCTATTCCGTCCCGTTGTCATCCCTAAATTTTTAATTATAAATAATATTTTATTAACAAACCTTATCTTTTAAGGAATATTTTTTTATATCATACATTAATTTTGATGCAATATGTTATCTAATATAAATATAGGATAGTAGACACTTATCTTTAATATAATTATAAACTTATTTTTAGTATTTGATAACATTTACATACATTTTTATAGATAAAGTGTTCAAATTTAAATTTATTAAAGATATCATCATCTCCTTTTCTTTCGCGACCACTCTTTGAATTCATTTAAGAAGCAAACTTTAAATAAGATAGATAATTATATCATTATTATTTATATGTATGTTTTGTATTTAGTTTATTCCGTTTTTAACTACAAAATGTAAATTTATTTACTTTAGACTTATATTGTAGTATCATTAAAACATGTTTGACTTCAAGTAAAATTAAATATTTTAATTGTATATTAAATTTAAGTATACATTAATAATGAGATAAATTCATTTATATTATACTTATTTAAATTTAATTTATTAATATTATTTAAGATGTTTTATTGGAAAATAAATTGATTAGAATATGAAAAATAAATAAAAATAAATAAATTCATCCCAAAGTTAATATTACATATAATTGAATTAAAATTACTTTTAAAACATTTAGTATAAAAGTTATTAAAAAGGGACACAAAGCTTTTTATTTTTTGAAATATAGTTTTTTTATATTTTTAATGAGACCACGTAGATTAAATGAATATATATATTTTAAAAACATCTTTACAGGTGAATTTTGAATAATAAAGATGGACTATCCTAGTCCCCTCTCTAAATGCCTTGTAAATTTTAATATTTTTCATTATTTTTACATAAATGAATAATTTTATTTTTAAAATTTTAAAACCTTAATAAAAATTAATCATCTCCTAAAAAATTTCATTCAAATACATTCTAAATGTATTTTTCATCAATCCTTCATTCAAATACATTCTAAATAATTTTAAAAAAAATTATTTTTATCAGCCCTCAAAATCTTTTTTGGATGAATTTATTTTTATGCATCCAAAGGGCAAAAAGCCTAAAAATTAGAGCAATCAGATTAAAATCATGTACAATAACCTATGTCAATCCCCAACCTCTACATATATTCATATTTAATATAATTAACTAACTAATGATCCTGCATGTGTTTGCCCCGAAAGAGACTACTGTTGCGCTCTAACCAAATACAATAGATGAAAGCATTTTTTTTTTATTTCCGAGGGTGTGGATTCTTTTTAAATTGGATGGGGCCAAGATCAAATTTTATCTATTTTTTTAATACTTAGATGCCACGAGCTTGAACCAAATTCCTACATTGATGAATATAAGTACAATTAAAATTCATGGGGAGTTACACATTTGTGTATTGATAAGATCATTTACTCTTTCTTAAAGTTTGATCTCTCCCCCGGATGAACTATATAGCCAAGAGAAACCATAAACAAGAATAAAAGAGCTGGCCCCACCCATGAGTAAATATTTCATAGTAGCCTCATTAGATCGTACATCTTTCTTGGTATATCCAGATAATAGGGCTACCTCTCATTTTGTTCTAGTATTCTTCTTATTCGTGGGTCATTTATGGCACGCGGAAAGAGCTCGCGCAACCGCAGTGAGATTTAAAAAAAAAGATTTGATCGTGATTTTGAGCTTGTTCTTTTCATGATCCCTCTTAATTGAGACAGCAGATCCAATACTTAAAGTAGGAATCAATTGATATTTAAGGTCCTGCCCTTGAGCTTCATGACAGCCCAATCAAACTCAAGATTCCAATTCACCACTCCCCTATTCAAGTTACATACACCAATAATAGCACTCTATGTAGTGTTTGAGTATTCACAACCAAAAAAACAAACGGTTACGAGTCTCAACCACCCTTCCACGTAGTACGCAACCCTCAGCCACATGCATGTCAAATGAAACAAGCCGATCCTTGGTAAGCAGTCTATTGATGATAGTCATCCAAACAATTGTTGAATGCTTAAGAATATGAAAAATATGCCATGTTAGTCTATGCCAAGAAACGGGAAATGCTAAGGTGAGGCACCTTAGGGTGAGGCTAAAATACGGCCCTACATAAATTCTTACAAAAATGGTAAAAAAATTATGTAGGACTAGGTAATAATTTAGGTAGAACCGAAATTCTTACTAACTGAGTAAGAATTTGTGTAACTACATAAATTTTTATCAAATGGGTAAGAATTTGTGTAACTACATAAATTCTTATCAAGTGGGTAAGAATTTGTGTAGATTTTGCCTTAGGTAAAAATTTGTGTAACTACACAAATTCTTATAACCTAAATTCTTACCCAAATGGTAAGAATTTGTGTAGATTGTAAGAATTTGTATAATTACACAAATTCTTACCAACTGAGTAAGAATTTGTGTAGATCCGCCTCACTTTAGTTGCGCCTTAAGGGTGCCTCACCCTAAAACTACCCCCAAGAAACCTTCTCCTTCTTCCACTTTATCTCCGACTCCCAAACCTTTGCAATAGTGAGCTACGAATAATTATATCGAATCTAAATTTATTGGACATAAATTTTAAATTGAAGTATAATTAAGGTATTTACTTTTAATTCAAATATTTTTATTAGTTAATAATTGTATTAAATATTTATTTACCATTAACATTAAAATTTGAGTTAATTGCACCGCACGCCCCCAAACTATGACTCTCATTTTAAACTGGTCAGTAAACTTTAAAACATTTCAATTTCATCCTCAAACTATGACCTTCATTCTAAATTGGTCCCCAAACTTTTGAGCTTTCCAGTTTCATCCTCAAACTATAGCTCTCATTCTAAATTGGCCCTCAAACTTTTTGAATGTTCCAATTTCATCCTCAAATTATCGTTTATATCGCATCATATTATTACATAATACACATAAGTGTTTCATGACAATTAACAATTTTTGTAACGGTTTTATTAACAAAATATATGATTAGCATATATTGATAATTTGAGGATGAAATTAGAACATTCAAAAAGTTTGAGGACCAATTTAGAATGAGAGTCAAAGTTTAAGGATGAAAATAGAATGCTCAAAAGTTTGGGAACCAATTTAGAATGAAGGTCATAATTTGAGGATGAAATTAGAATGCTTTAAAGTTTAGAGACCAATTTAAAATGAGTGTCATAGTTTGGGGGCGTGTGATGCAATTAACTCTTAAAATTTTAATAGTATTATTTAATAAAGTAGTATTTCATCAAACCATTGAATGAAAAGACGCAATACAGTTTAAAACAAACGGCATCACTAACATGTAGGTAATTAATTAAGGAAAAAACTTTGATAAGTTTACACGGCCTTTTAGTTTTAGGGGTTAGGGTTTTAGTTTAGGGTTTAAGGTTTAGGGTTTAGGTTGTAGGGTTTAGAATTTAAGGTAAGTATTTAGAATTTAGGGTTTAGAGTGTGGGGTTTAGTTTTTAGGGTTAGGGTTAGAAATTTAATATTTAAGTTTTTATAGTGTAAATACATGCTTGCGTAAAATTATTTTTTACCCATTAATTAATTAATTGACTTAATTCTAATGCAAACAAACTCTTACGCTATTGTCGTTATCTCGTTACTTCACTCTTTTGAAAAATTCAAACCCTAATCCAGCAATTCCTCAACACAGATTTCAGTGGAACAACGGAGAACAAAAAAAACACAGATTTCAGTGAATGGTGTAGAAAGAGAGAACAATAGCACAGTTTCAATGGAAACGAGAGCTGCGAAACGAAAGAAGTTTTGGTTTGAAGGCGAGAATGGGATTGACAGGATCAGTGATCTCCCTGATGTTGTTCTCCATCAAATTCTGTTCCATCTCCCGATCAAAACCATAGCACAAACAAGCGTGTTATCGAAAAGATGGAGATCGTTGTGGATATCGTATCCCGACCTTGATTTCACCTCCGTTAATACAATCGGAGTTTCATCGACGAAGATCAAGACATCGAGTACGGTGAAAAGGTTATTATCACCGTCGCATTCTTTCTCTACTAAACGGCTGGACTTCATTAGCCAGGTATTAGCTCTCCGCGACAAGCATTCCGATCTAAGGATCCTTCGTTTCCGTGCTCCTTTGAGTTTTTCACGTCTAAATGGCTTGATCCGTCTTGCCGTAAGGCAAAATGTGCAGGAATTAGACGTGGAAGTCGCCACCGATGATTATTTTAATTTCCCAAGAAGCGTTCTCACGAGTGAATCGTTGCGGGTCTTCAAGTTGAGATCCCGTTATCCCGGTTTCCGATTACCGCCTCCCTCGGTTATGAAGGGCGGTTTCCGATCACTCCACACCTTATCTCTGTCCCTCGTCATTTTATACAACCAGCCCTCGCTTTCGGATTTGTTCACGGATGCATCGTTTCCGGGGCTCAAGAAATTTAATCTCGATGCATGCTTCGGGCTGAAACATCTTAAGGTCAGTTGCTTGGCCCTCGAAGATTTGACCCTGGAGAATTGTTTCCAGTTAAATGGCTTGGATGTTTCGGGGGCAAGATTAAAGAGATTGCGAGTTGCAAGCTGTTTTGATGCATCTTGCGGTGAGAGTTGGGTGAATATTAATGCTCCAAGCTTGAGAATTATGGTTTGGGTATATAATGCCATCACCGAGAGCAGCTCGTTGGAGAATTTGATATCGGCGCACGAGGCCTCCATTGGTTTCTTTCTAGTTGGTGAAGATATCAGTGTAACAAAGCTTCGGAGTGTATCTGATCTTTTATCGGGCCTCTCCAGACTACACAGCCTAACTCTTGAAAGCGAATGCGTTGAGGTACATTCACTTCTCAATTCATGGATTGCTTGATTGGAGTAGAAATGTATGTATCCTTTCGGTGCCTACTTATATATGCGTCATCATTAAAATAAATTAAATTTAAGATTTAGGATTAGAGTATAAGGTAGGGGCGTATACGGTTCGGTTTCGATTTAAATTTAATTCGGTAAACTATTTTAGTAACCATCGATTTTCGGTTTGGTTAACCTCTGTTTTCGGTTTTTCCATATTAACGTTAATTTTTGAAATTTTGTATTTTATTTTGACAAAATAGTCTTATTTACTTTTAAACATTAAAAAGTTAGAGTTTTAAAGTATTTTTCATAAATATTTATTAAAAACTTAATTTTTAAGTAAAAAATAATAATTAAAAATGCATCTATAGTATTGTAAGTATAACATATTTATTTTTACATTATAAAAATAACTATAAATTAAATAAAAAATAAAATTCGGTTCAATTCGATTAACCACGGTTCGTAAACTTATGAACCATCCAAACGCCTCGGTTCGGATCGGTTTTCGGTTTTGCGGTTAACCATGCTCAGCCCTAGTATAAGGTTAGGACATAGAGTTTAGAGTATTAGGTGTACGGTGCATAATTTAGAGTTTAGATTTTAAAATATAGAGTTAAGAATTAAGATTTAAACTTTTAATGTTAGAGCATAAAAAGACACAAAAGACAAAAGATTTTTGTCATTTGATTGCCCATGCGGTTGACCGGAGTGTACTATTTTCGAGTACTAAATCTCATGCATGTTAATCATAATGATTACTGCATTAACAAATAATTGATACTAACACCAGTAAGTGTTGGAGCTTATAGTAAGATAGATCAGTAGAACCTCTGTTTGAACTTTGAAAATAAAATTGTTGGAAAAGAAATTCACCAACTCGAACATAATGCCAATATAACCGGCATGGAAGATATTAAAAAAATAAATGATTGATACCAACCAGTAGATTAGATTTAAACCGCACGAGACTTATATTTAGGGATTTCTTATCTGGGCCAAGCTATTCACTTCGAAACTTTAATAGAGGGTTAAGAAAATATATTTTTTATATTGATTTTTAAGAATTTTTAATGAGGTATTAGGGCGTGATTTGTTGTAGGTGTATAGATTCATTCATTGAAGTAATAGATTGAATCTCAATATTTGAAGAGATAAGGATTAAATCCAAACCTAGTCTCAATTTTTTTTATATAATAGCAATTGAATTTTATTAAAAAATTATAGAATATATCATAAATACAGCGTATCCTAGTCCATCAAAATGTCATACTAAAACTCAATAGTGCAAAGCA
This sequence comes from Hibiscus mutabilis, assembly GCA_019671005.1. Classification (NCBI taxonomy): domain Eukaryota; kingdom Viridiplantae; phylum Streptophyta; class Magnoliopsida; order Malvales; family Malvaceae; genus Hibiscus; species Hibiscus mutabilis. Next base: position 27,208,315 of record CM033753.1, on the reverse strand, counting down.
AAATAAATACTTCCTTAGATATTAGCATACCGTCAAAATTCAGAAGCCTTCTTGAATCTCCTTGTCCCTATCTAAACGAGATGCATTACAGGGTGATATGCATGATAGTTTGGTTCAATCACTACTCCTTTTTCACCTAGTCTCAATCTTTAATTTGTAAGTAATCATTTAAATGTTAATTAACAAGCATTTATAAATATGGCTTGTACACATGTAACACATCATAAGTGAATCCTGTTAATATTGATTAGTATATGAAAAGTTATCATGAAGGATGAGTTTATCACTGTATTTAAAAAGCACTTCTCAACCTAGTTTTTGGAGTTGAAAAGTTAATTTTAAACCAAGATTTTAACTCTTTTTTAAAACTATTTTTGGACAAAATTATCTATTTGTCCTTAGTTATATTATGAACCTTATATCTTTTCAAGAACAATGTTTCAAACCAATGCTTTATATTCTCACTTAAATCGTAAATCAAAATTTAAAAATCGCTTTTTTTGCCCCAAATCTCAAACCAGTAATCATTAATGTTGCATTTATTAGTTTTTTTTATGTAGTAATTAGCTGAACAATTGTATTTTTTTTTCTTTTTAGGATGAAATGCAACAATGGTTTTACTTGCATTAACATTGTGTGTGTTTTCTTTTTTCAAGCGTCAATTTCCTTTGTTTGATTTTCAACACTTTTCACTCTAGCAGGTGTTGTCAAGCAGGAATTATATTTCAAACGTAATGCATCCATTCAACCATCTCAAATCTCTGGAGCTGCAAACTGGTTTCAACAAACATAACGCCCCCGGTTTAGCTTATCTTTTTAAGAGCTCTCCTACGTTACACACACTGATTCTAAAGATCCTCAACGACTACAAGATTGAAAGAAGAGTAAGTGCCCACAAATTATTATTTTCTTCTTTTCTGTATCATATATAAGCCTTCTAATTCATGTCTAATTTAATCACATGGTTATTCCACCTATGTTCTTCTTTGTTTCCCTCGTATTCAGAAATGGAATAAGGACTTGTGGGACATGCCAAGCTCCGAGGAAGAACAATTCTGGGAATCCCAAACCCAGGCTTTGAAACCCTTGCTGAACCACCTTAGTGTAGTGAAAATCCATGGGTTCTTAGAATGCGAGAATGAGGTTAGCCTAGCAAAGTTCTTGTTGAAGCATGGGAAAGCCTTGCAAGAAATGACCCTTTTCTCGGGGCACTGCAACTACAGAGATTCCCTACGAAGACAAAAGATTAGGTCACAGATGATGGGGTTTTCCCGGGCATCTTCTAATGCGAAGATTGAGTTTCTCTAAGGCTTATTTGCCAAACCTTAGGAGTCTTACGTGCTTGTATTAACCAATCAAGGTCATTTGAATTCTGTGGGAAACATCAGATGTTTGATGTAGAATTGCAGCATCAATGGATTGGTAACTTTATTGTGACTTTTGCTACTTTCTTCAGCAATTGTTGCATTAAACATTTGGTATTAGTATTTGACACAGTATAGATGAAAGAAAAAAAAGAGACAGAAATGACAGCTTCCTAATCGGTTTTAAATTCAAATTGGAATGCAATGATTAATTCAACAGTGTTTTAAATTATATTGATTAAATATATAAAAATATTTGAATATGAACGGTTTGTTGAAATATGGAAGTAAAATATAAAATCTTATATAGCAATGCACTTTAAAATACACTTTAAAAATTACTTGGAATATAATGATTTGCTTCAACACATACAATCCTTTATATAGGAATAGTAGGTGACTATTGGAACAATCACATCTCTTTATTTACATCTATTCATCATGCAAAATCAAATCAATTCATGTTGAATAGTTACATCCATCCATTAATATATGTTTATGAAGAGTTACGTCTAATCATAAAAGGTTCATGAAGAGTTACACCGAATCATAAAATATTATGTTTAAATTATAATATTCAACACTCCACCTTAATTTGAACATTTCTTCGTCACGTCAAGATTTCCACATCAGAATAGTGTACTTTGGTACTTCTAAAATTTTCAACAGTATTATCGTCTTGAACATCAGGAGATCGTTTCTTTCATTGATTATCTTTGTGTCTAGCTCTCCTCCATTTGTCATGTAACTCATCATAGTCATATTTTCTATCCTTGTCTTGATCATTGTAACGATGATCATATTCTTGGTGTCGATTGCATTGAGAATCACAATCACAATCACAATCATGGTTATGATTACGGCTGCAGTCACGTTTTTTTATCACGATAATGTTCATGCTCTAGCTTGTGCTCTTTGTAATGTTGACGCTCACGGTCTTTATCACAATATTGATTCTTGGACTTCTTCTGCCAAACTTTTACATCATCTTTTCTAATCATTAAATGGTTCTCACTAGACTTACAATTAGCATGTTCACTTGCTAGTCAATCATTTTTCAATTTACCAAGTTGTCATTTGTCATCACAGGTCATGTCTTCTTGATACTTGTCCTTGTATCTTCCATCCTCATGCCTCTCATTATCTGCATGCTCTTGTGGCGAATTTACTATTTTACGCCATCCTTCATCACTGCTTTTGTAGTTAAACTCTGTGTCATCAACCATATCCATCATGCCTCCACCATTCGTGTGGAGTTCCTCGTCGACATTCACCAATACTTGTCCTAAATTGGTCTGTAGAGAATTTTTCATGACTTCGTTCGTCTACGCTAAGTTCCACTATAGCTAGTTTTCAAAACAAAGGTTCCCATTTCTTAAGAATCCAATTTAGCTTCCTCATTCTTTGAATCTCATCGTCTTTCTCCTTTAGTTTTTCTTTCTGTTTTGCAAACATAATGGAGATTTTTTTAGTTGTAAAGTAAAATATTTGTAGTTGTGTTTCTCGAAGCATAATTCTTTCTCTGACATCTTTTAGCATCCTTCTTTTGCAATCAAGATCTCGTATTGTTGTATTTATTTCAAACTCAAGGGCAAAAACTTTAGCCCATGCTTCTTATTGGGCCACCTTCTTAGTCTCAAATTCTTTCCTTAATCATTTTGTTTCATGTTCAAGTTCTTCCACTTCTTTTTCTTGTATTTTTAAGTCATTTTGTTCTTCACACATGTGATTGCTTGCTTCATTATCAATATACGATGTGCTTGCATCATTGTTCTTTTCAGTCTTGAGTGTTAGCAACAATATTTGCTCTCCAATATATTGTTGATCTTTAATAAGATTTACCGTCTCTTCATTTCTATTAAAATCACTTTGGCATTCCCAAGAAAAATGACCAAATTTATGACAATTATAACATTCAACATTGGACATGTTATAGCTCCTTTCATTTACTCTTTAATAATTTATTCTTCCTCTTGATCTTCTCTGATTCCTCGATGATGTGCTTATATCATTGTTGGTACGATCTTCACGATCATCTCTTCCATATCCTTGTTGTCCATAACCTCGACCTTGTCCATGTCCTCGTCCATTTTGATTTTTTTCTTCTCGATTATTTTTCAAAGACACATTGCCTTTGAGGGCTTGTTCAATAGACTCATCTTGTCTCCTATTGAATCTGTCTCCTTGAGCTTGCAAATCACATATAACTTTTTCAATAGTCATAGAGTCTAAATCTTTTGATTCAATGACACAAACCACATAATTAAACTTTGGAGTCAAAGAACGAAGGATCTTTTCTATCACACGAACATCTTCTAAAGTTTCTTTGTATCTCTTCATTTGATTAACAATAGCCACCACCCTTGAGTAATAATCCAAAATTGACTCGGATTCCTTCATCCGCAAGGTTTCAAACTCACCTCACAATACTTGGAGTCGAACTTTCTTCACTTTGTCAACTCCTTGGAGAGAATTTTGCACAAAAGCTCCCATGCATCTTTTGTGGTGTTGACATTCTCCACTTTTACAAACATTGAATAATCCAAATATTGATGGATGAGGGTGAGAGCTTGTTGATCCTTCATTCTTGTTTTCGTCAAAGTCTCATTTTCTTGTTGTGACAATGATGCCTCGTCTGGAAGAGATTCATAGCCTTTGTGAGTGGTTTATCAAGCATTTTGCGCCCCAAGTAAAGCCTTTATACATAGACACCAATTTTCATAATTGTCTTTTGTAAGATGAGGATATTAATGGAAACATACCATTGTTGGCCATCTTGTCTTACTATCAAACCAAGCTCGTGATACCACTTTGTTGGAATATGGAAGTAAAATACAAAGTCTTTTGGAGAGGAAGAAAAATATAGCAATGCACTTCAAAATACACTTTGAAAATTACTTGGAATACAATGTTTTGCTTCAACACATACAATCCTTTATATAGGGATATTAGGTGACTATTGGAACAATCATATCTCTTTATTTACATCTATTTATCATGCAAAGTCATATCAATTCATGATAAATAGTTAAATCCATCCATTAATATATGTTTATAAAGGGTAGCATCTAATCATAAAGGGTTCATAAAGAGTTATACCTAATCATAAAATATTATGTTTAAATTATAATATTCAACACAATTTATATAAAAATTACAATCTGAATAAATGTTAAAAGTAAATAAATATACTTGTTTCTATGTGACTTGTATGATTGGTATTTATATATTTTTGGTTAAGATACTGTTATAATACATATCCATGATTTGTATTTACATTTTAGATGTTATTAGTAGACTTTAAAAGGTGTAATTGAATTAAGGCGAGGTTAAACTAGCTTTGAACACGGTTTCGATTTGAGGTATGAGGTTCAAATTTAAACATGATCGATTTTTAGTTTTTAATTTTAATTTAGATAAGAGCAAACACATTTGGCTGGTTGGCCAAGCTGCTCATCTATGTTCCCTCATTTTCCCTAGGTCATGGGTTCTAGACTAGGAACATTTCCTTTTTTCCCCTAGAGTCCCATTCCTCTCCTCTCTAGGTAAGATTAGGTTTAGATAGAATTTGTCAAAAATTTTATTTAGATAAAAATTAAAACGATCACACTTTTCTAACTAGATTCGATTGAGTTCATTCACCTAATAAAAAAAAAGCTTGATTCCCGTTGATGGACGAATTCAACTAGTTTGAAATGAAAATTTTTAATCGTATATTTATTGATGATAAGAATGAGATGCGATGATTTTAGGTGATTCGTTTCTTTTGATTTTGTGGGAAAGCCATGGTCGATGGTTGAGTCAAAGGAAGGAAGGACAATAAAGGGAAGTTGAGGAAGATGATGGACAATAGTTTGAAAGGCTCCAAAATTCCCCTCTTTGTTAGCCCTCTATGGGTATTTATATGCCTCTGGCTAATGGTTCGTGTTAGTCTTAGGTTTGATAGGTAATAGTGGACTGTAAAGTAGATTTTATTGTTAGGCCGTAGAGTCGGCTAGTAATCCCAATGGGCTATGACAACAATGAGCTTTAATTTTTGGTAGCGATAATGTTAGGCAGGGACGGAGTCAAAATTTAAGGTTTGAGGGTAAATTTATAAATAAACTAATTTTTTAAAAAAATTTATAAATGAACGGTACAACAATATTAATAATAAAATTTACTAGGTTTGTGAATTACTTAAGATGAACATTAAGATACTAATGTTTAATGTGTTTTTTCAACGTTTCAAAGTTGAAACAACTACAAATTATCTGTTGATTTTGCAAGATGAGACAATTGGTTCCTTGTGATTGAGCCAGTTGAATTTAAAGAATCGTTCTATAATTATTTTTTACAATACTCAATCCGAATTAGTCTGTTAATGTAAATGTTTATAAAAAGTTAAAAAAGCTAAATACAATAAGCTAATGGAGAAATATTGACACACCTACATTGGCGATTCACACTGTGCTAAAAGCAATGTATTATTTGACAATTAAAGAGAAGATTATTAAACTCTTTTACAAATACTATTAAACGATTTATTGTATTAACTATTACGCTATTGTAATCTGAGTCATGTTAGAATCCAGCAGTTATGAGCTCTTGTTCGAGCAACAACCGGCACTCTTCCATCAATCCGGGGCTTAATCTGAACATCAACACACAAAATTCCATCTCATTGAGAGCCCCGTCGCCATCGAGATCGCCTTCCCACACCATGCTCGTGAGCTCATCGTCTCTCAAATCCTGCAAGCCCAGCATTGCGGCGTTGCTCTTCAAGCTCGCCGTGGTGATCACCCCTTTGTCCTTGTCCATCAACAGCTTGAACCCATTGCACAATTCCCTCATCAGCCCGTCTCCGCCTAGCTTCTCCGCCATCGCCGGCAACAAGTCCTCGAAATCTGGGGCTGTTTTACTAATCTCCGCCATTGAATCTTGCTAATGACTATGATATGTCTTCAAAGAAACGGGCAATATATACACTAGGGAGATGACAGATGAGGAAATTAAAGAGGTTTTTTTCTTGGAAAGAGGATGGATTATGTTTTCTTGTGTGTGACGGCAAAGGAACACGCATCTTTATTACGGATCGGCTGATTCTTTCAAAGCTGGAAATAGAAAGGAATAAAAAACTCTGTTTCGGAGAAGCTGTTGTCCGGGTGAGCAAAAGTGCAAAACTCGGCTAGACTCGAAAATATCGAATTTTTCGACTAACTCGTCGCAAAAAAATTGACTCATCTTTACTTAATTTGTAATTTTATAAACTCGGCTTGAATCGAAAAAATTCAAATGAAGTTTAAGTTATAAAATGAAAGTTCGAATAACTTGCAATTTTTAGTAAATAGTAAATCAATTTTGAAGTTCGAGTTGAGTCCTTCAATTCTTCCTCATCTATATATATATTACATATGAAAAATATGAAGAAATATATATGTATTGTATTGTATATTGTTATACAAAGCCATTTAAATCAGAATTAATTAGTACCATAAGATTATAAATGTATACAATTAAATTGGAATATAAACTCGAACAACTTTACTCGACACGAATTTTAAAAATAAAACTCGTCAACTCGATTAATAAATGTATTTGTTTAAATTAGAACATAAACTCAAACAACTTTACTCAAATTGACTCGATACAAATTTTAAAAATAAGGCTCGTCAACTCGATTACTTATTTTTTTTTTTTTACTATGTTGACCTCTAATTGTCGGCGCTATTTTCATAATCTTTGGTTTTTTAATGTTGCCCTTGTCTGCTTTAGGAGTGGGTGGCTTCCGTGTGTAAAATTTCATGTCATAAACAGTTGAAGTAGCACATGAAGAATGCAAGTAAACGAATTTATTTTATGTTCAAATCGTTTTGTCTATAATATATATGTTTATTATTAAAGAATTAAAAATATGTATAAATAAATATTATTTTTTAATTACTTTTAGGCTATTAAAAAAAAGAAAAAATTTTGGCCGTGTAAACTTTAGTTTACACGTACCTTTTAGTTTTAGGGGTTAGATTTTTAGTTTATGATTTAAATTTTAGGGTTTAAAATTTTAGGGTTAGAGTTAAAAATTTAAGATTTAAGTTTTTATAGTGTAAATATACATATTTGTATAAAATTAATTTTACACAAGTTATATATAAAAGTTTTACCCTTAAAAAAATATATGTGAACATTTTTAGTATTATTTATTATCAGCGTCAGGAAATGTATACACATGTATTTAAAATAATATGAAGCTTATGGTCTGAACAGCTTGTCGTTCCTTATCCATTACCCAACTTTCCTTTGACCAATACCAACCTTCATCACCCTTTCCTTAATCCTTTTTTACTATTTTCTTTCACCAGATAAATGTTTGTGTCATATTTATATAATTTTATAGGTGAAATTAAAAGTTTTTATTCAAATCGAGATAAATTTTGTTTTTGTTACAATAATTTGTTTCAAATTTGACGATTCAATCATATCTAACAGAACTGGTTTAATATTAATTAAATAAGAATCATGTAACCCACTTGGTAACATCGTCAACCTCATTCAACATTCTGGATTCGAAAGAGGACGGAGACCCTACAAATTGGGTTATAAGTCATCGTTTATGACACAACTTTTAATTTGTTCATTTTTTTTGTTGTCCTCCCGGTTTCTCACTAATCCAGACCGATTTGCGTTGCACATATGGTTTTGGCTCATAGTAGAAATTTTCTACATACACAACGCCTCGAACCCCATTGATGGCCTATGAGCCTCATCATCTAGGATACACCAGCTAGCCACTCTACATATTCTCGACAACTCTTCTACCGGCGCATTGCGATTCAATCTGGGGTCTAATAGGCTAAGGATATCACCATCTTGAGTTATTAGGGTAGCAACACTAGTTGGAAAGAATCTAGCCTTTCCGTCTTCGGATTGTTTGGAGTTTCTCCTTCCCGATACAAGCTCGAAAAGCATCATTCCATAGCTATAGACATCGGCTTTAGCAGTAACGGCGACTCCAAAAATCCACTCTGGTGCAAGATATCCTCTTGTTCCTCTCATTGTTGTAAGGACCCTGCTGAAGTCCCGCCCTACGAGCTTTGCCAGGCCGAAATCTGCGACTTTCAGACATAATTCGGCATCCAAGAGAATGTTTTCGGAATTGATGTCACAGTGAATGATGCAATCTCTGCACTTCTCATGAATATAAGTTAAGCCTCTAGCCGTACCGAGTGCAATCTGGTACCTTGTTTTCCAAGCTAGAGGTTTTGAATTCTTTTCATGGAAAAGATGAGAATCCAAAGAACCATTTGGCATATACTCATAAACCAACAACTTTCTATTACCTTCAGAGCAGAAACCACGAAGCCGCCCTAGATTAACATGTTGGATTGTCCCAATTGTGCTCACCTAGTTGCGAAATTGCTTCTCCACCTGGCTGATACTCTCGAGTTGCTTTATGGCCACAACACTCGAGTTCGGCAACTTTCCTTTGAAAACAGAACCGAAGCCTCCTCCTAGCTTCTCCGAAAAATTCTTGGTTGCACCTTGTAAATCTATATATCCAAAAGCCAGAAGTGAACCTTCAACTACTTTCTGAGTTTTCATCCTTCGCCTACATCTCAAGATCGTAAACATTACAACAACCAGGACTAATACACATACAGCACCTGCAACTGCTCCAATAGTTATTCCCATGTTGTTGCTCAAACTTGAAAACTCGGATGCCGCTAGCCTGATATGTATAGTCTTTCCATTGCCAGCGACTTCGTCGAGCTGTTGCAGATCCAAGAGGTCTCCGATCCAAATTTTACACCCATCATTGTCATAGGCATAACCAGTGCATGAGCAATTCCTAAGGCAGGTTGATTCTATTAAACATAGCAACCACCTTGAGTCTGCAGTATGGAGTGATAAGGATGAGAATTTGAGTGATAAGGAAGTAAATCAAGCTGTTTAAGTGATAAGGAAGTAAATCAAGTTATGGTTATCCTTCCCAAAGATAGAAGAATCGTGAAGAGTAATTCAAGGGGTCTTGTTGAAATCCAATCACTGTATAATGGGAGATCCTTTGAGCAATCTACTCCTTTAAAATAGCTATGTGACAGCATTGAATTACCTGTACAAGTTTCCTAGTTTACTAGTTTCCTTCTTTATTTAGAATATTGCCCTTCCTGTATTTGTTTTTCATTGGTTGTCAATGTCTATATATTGAGGTAAATAAAACTCTCTTCTCACGTCAAGAAAAGAGAAGCTTTTCAACAAATATCGTTCAGTTTATATTTTCTTTATGGTATCAGAGATTCTTATGAGACAAGAGAGTTCTAACCTTTACCAATGTCTTCCACAATTTCTCTAAACGTTGCTAACTTTGTCACCCTCAAACTCATACCAAACAACTATCCCCTCTGGCGTGAGCATATGCTTGCATTAGCTGAAAGTCAAGACATGGTCGGGCTTCTCACAGACGAGAAAATAAAACCTGCAATGTACACCAATGTCACAGCAGAAAAGACATCAACAAGCAACGAAGAAGAAAACCAAATTTTAGAAGATTTTCTCAAATGGAAATAAAACATCGTCTCCTACGTGGATGGATCATCGGGACACTTACAGAAGAGACTTTAGGTCTGGTCATTGGCCTTGACTTATCTCAATTAGTTTGGAATGCTTTGAAAGAAGCATATGCCCAAGACTCACAAGAAAGGGAATTCACTCTACGACAACAACTTACATATCTCAAAAAGGAACCAAGTCAATCCTTAGCAGAACATTTGAGAAAATTCAAAAGTATATGTGATAGCCTAGCTGCCATAGGCAATCCTATACCTGACAAAACAAAAGTTTATTCCTTACTAGCAAACCTTGGCACCAAATATGAATCTTTCACGACAACAATGCTTAAACCTCAAATGCCATCCTACTCAAAAGTTGTTTCACTCTTACAAGGCTTTGAACAACGAAATTTATGGATTGAAGCGTCAAATACTCCATCATATGCGTTCTATGGAGAACGTAACCAGCATCAGCAGCAACAAAGTTACAATAATCAAAATCATCAAAATAATCAATTCACATCAAAAGGAAGATGATTTCAGGCTACAAATAACAGTTTTCAATACTCAAATTTTGCAGGTAACAACTCAAAACCACAACAATCATCCCAAAGGAGTAACAATGGTTTCTCTCGACCATCACCACCTGGTAAAAGACGAATGAACATTACAGAGAGAGAGATGTACAAAAAATGAGTACAGTCAGCTCTGTGGAAAGCAAGGACACATCGCCAAAATCTGTTGGAGTCTTCCAACACAACCAGGCAATGATGAACTTCCTCAAGCACTTGCGGCTCTCACCATGGACACCTCCATTGCTAATACTGAATGGACCACTGACACTGGGGCTTCGAATCACATGACGACAAATTCAGGTATGCTCTCTAATCTCAAAAAATATGTTGGTTGTGATTCTGTATTTATTGGTGATGGTTCTCCTTTGAAGATAGATGCAATTGGCGATACCTTAGTATCTGATGGTAAAAATGAATTAATGTTACGTGATGTTCTATTAGTCCCACAATTAACAGGGAACTTACTCTCCATTAGTCAATTGACAACGCAATATCCCTTGAATTATGAATTCACTAATGAGCTATTTTGTGTTAAGGAATGAGCAACAGGGCGGATCCTACTAGTGGGTCAGCATAAAGGAGATCTCTATGTTTTATCTAAGATGAAGGAAGCAAATTTCTCAACTAGACAAAATTCAGGAACAGAGGAGTTATGGCACCAACGTCTTGGACATCCGCAAAGTTCAGCTGTCAAGATTCTGCACACAAAGAAGTTAATTGATGTTAATTCAAATAAAAAAGTTGATACTATTTGTGAAAGCTGTCAACTGGGAAACCTTTGCAAGTTACCTTTTAATTCATCTAGTTCTGTTAGTACTAAAATTTTTGAGAGAGTTCATTGTGACATTTGGGGACCAGCTCCCATTTTATCTCTTGGAAAATTTCGATTCTATGCATGTTTTGTAGATGATTATTCTCATTATTTGTGGGTAACTCCTCTTTGTGCTAAATATGAATTTTTTGATGTTTATTTGGCATTTGAAAATTATGTGCAGCGACAATTCAACAGGCAAATAAAAAATTTCCATACTGATGGAGGTGGAGAGTTTGTGAATAACATACTAAAATCTCATTTTCAGCAACAAGGAATCATTTATCACCTTCATGTCCTTATACTCCTGAGCAGACAGGAATTGTTGAACGTCGGCATCGCACTATTAGAGAACTTGGCATGACTATGATTTTTCATAGTGGTGTGCCTAAGTTTTTATGGGTTGAGGCTTTTACTACTGCAACCTTTTTAATCAATCGGTTGCCTTCTTCTTCACTAGCATTTGATACACCTTATTTTTGGTTATATGGTTCTCATCCTACATATTCTATTTTACGTGTGTTTGGATCTAGATGCTATCCGTATACTTGGAATATGAAGAGACAAATTTGATGCTAAGACTATACCTTGTGTTTTTGTAGGTTACAGTGACCAACATAAAGGGTATCGTTGCCTAGACCTAAAAACCAATAGGATCTTTGTTTCAAGACGTGTGGTGTTTGATGAAAATTATTTCCGTTGCAGAACTAAAATGCCTCAATCCTCTTCACTCACAAGTTTTACTGGTTTTTTGAATCCTTTCCTGTCCTTACCAACGGATCAGATCACTGTTCCCCCAGTGGATGCATCTCTACCTATCCCAATACCGTGCAATACTTTGCATGACCCTCCGACTATTACTGACCCTGTAATCGAAGATGTTACCTCTGACTCTCTTTTGCCTTGTGATCATGACCAATCCGCTACACCTCAATCACCACATGCTACAGACACTTTGACATATCACAATGATTCTATAGAAATGCCACCTCCATCTCCTGCCGATGACATATTACCTAGTACATGTAGTTCCTTACCTATTTCTTCTCCCTTAAATTCTGACTCTCCCTTACTTGTTGAACAGGTCCAACTGGAGTCCCAACGTATGGTCACTCGAGCTCAACATGGCATATACAAACCCAATCCTCGTTATGCTCTCATTCATGAATACGGTGATATTCCTGAAGAACCATGCAGTGTCAAAATGACTCTACAACATGCTGGTTGGAGACAAGCTATGATTGAGGAACTTGATGCACTACACAAAAATCAAACATGGACCTTGGTACCTCGGGAACCTCACATGAATGTTGTCGGTTCCAAATGGGTGTTTAAAGCTAAATTGAATGCAAATGGTACCCTTGATCGAATAAAGGCCAGGTTAGTTGCAAAGGGGTACCATCAGGTTGATGGCATTGACTATACTGAAACCTTTTCTCCGGTTATAAAACCAGGTACGATACGTTTAGTTCTTAGCCTAGCCTTATTTCAAAGATGGGACATTAGACAACTTGATGTCAAAAATGCTTTTCTACATGGTTTCATAAGTGAAAATATCTTTATGGGTCAACCCCCTGGTATGCATGATTCAATTTTTCCCTCTCATGTTTGTAAACTAAAAAAAGCTCTTTACGGTCTCAAGCAAGCACCACGATTTTGGTTTGATCGTTTTAGCTCTTTTTTGCTTGCCCATGGATTTTTTTTGTAGTTTGGTTGACCCATCACTTTTTATTTTGCACTCATCACTTGGTACGTTAGTTTTACTACTCTATGTTGATGACATGCTTTTGACAGGATCCAATTCGAAGTTACTTGATGATTTTGTTCAACTCTTGCACTCTGAATTTGCTATGAAAGATCTAGGTTCCATACATCATTTCTTTGGGATTGAAATTAAGCGGGATAACAGTTCTTTACACCTTTCTCAGACTCATTATGCTTATTCAATTCTCGATAAGTCACAAATGCTTGATTGTAAACCAATGTATACTCTAATGGAATGTAAGACTACAGGGCTTAATGCTACCACACCTTATCCAGACCCTTCCTTTTATCGTAGCATTGTCGGTGCTCTACAGTACTTGACACTTACTAGACCTAACCTTTCTTTTTCTGTTAATTATGTTTCTCAATTTATGCAATCACCTTCTCTAGCTAATATGAAAATGGTTCGTCATATCTTAAGATATGCCAAAGGCACTATTCATTTTGGTTTACATTTAACTGGTGATACTACACTTGATCTTTGTGGTTTCTCTGATGCAGATTGGGCAGGTTGTCCAATTACACGAAGATCCACTACTGGTTTTTGTACCTTCTTAGGGCGAAATATTATCTCATGGTGCGCCTAAAAGCAACCAACCATTTCTCGATCCAGTACTGAGGCCGAGTATCGTGCTATGGCCAACACTGTTGCAGAATTAACTTGGCTTACCTTTCTCTTACGTGATCTTCATGTTCCTCAATCGCAACCACCAACTCTATTTTGTGACAATTTAAGTGCGTTACATATGACTATTAATCATATTTTTCATGCTCGTAGTAAGCACATTGAATTGGACTATCATTTTGTTCGTGAAAGGGTCTCAATGGGACTCCTTATTACTCGACACATTTCTTCTACTCTACAAATTGCGGACATCTTTACAAAGCCCATGTGTAAAGCTTCATTAAGTCACTTTCGCAACAAACTATGCCTACAGCCTCGGCCTAGTTTGGGGAGGGTATTAAACATAGCAACCACCTTGAGTCTACAGCATGGAGTGATAAGGATGAGAATTGGAGTGAGAAGGAAGTAAATCAAGCTGTTGGATTGATAAGGAAGTAAATCAAGGTTATCCTTTTCAAAGATAGAAGAATCGTGAAGAGTAATTCAAGGGGTCTTGTTGAAATCCAATCACTGCATAATGGGAGATCCTTTAAGCAATCTACTCCTTTAAAATAGCTATGTGACAGCATTGAATTACCTGTACAAGTTTCCTAGTTTCCTTCTTTATTTAGAATATTGCCTTTCCTGTATTTTTTTTCATTGGTTGTCAATGTCTATATACTGAGGTAAATAAAACTCTCTTCTCACGTCAAGAAAAGAGAAGCTTTTTAACAAATATCGTTCAATTTATATTTTCTTTAGATTCACAATCTGAAATTCTCTCAACGATACCGATAAACTGAGCATGTTGAGGCAATACCATGTTGGGGTTTCCAAGAATTCACCACTCTTTCCATTAGAAAAGCTGGGATCTTGGCATTTCAGCTTGGTTTTCCTTTCACATCCACCGGAATAATCATTCAGACTCTAACTGCTTTTCGACTTCGGCTCGAAACCCGTCAAACAGTTACAGAAAGGCAGAGATTTCTCATTGCAGCTGCCAAAATCCCCACAAGCATAAACCTGGCATTGCTGTCTCGGCTGTGACCAGAAAAAATTCCATTGCTTGCTACTTTCCAACCATGAAAGCTGCTTAATCTGCCCCGAAACATCCATAACGAATTGAGATATGGTAGAAGGATTATAGAGAGAATAAGTAAAATAACTCTCGTTTTCATTTGAAACATAGCTGAAGTTGTAGATGTAATTCAATCTCATTTCAGGAACCAAGCTGAAAATCCTTGCCTGTTCATCCCAAGGTCCACTGGTCCAGTAATTGTCTGATTTATTCCACAGTATAAAATATTGATTCGTCCCACTCAGGTCTAGCTCAAGGGAGAAGAGACCCGGAGCCGGATCTTCTGCGTTTTTCCACGAAGTAAGAAACTGGGTTTCATTGGTTCACTTATTTAAGCTGAGCTTACAAACAAGAAGCCATGTGTGTGTCGGGTGAACGAGACTTTGCCACAACAGTGTCGATGAAATCGACCCATCTCTGAGAACAAGATTCCCAGTATCCTCCAAAACTGCTACGATAGAACTTACGCCGGTTGAACTAACATTGTGGACCAAATCGGTACTCGGGAGCAGTGATAGGCGCAATATGAGCGACCACACATAACCCTAAAAAAGAGAGCCCAAAAAATTAATTAAACTTAAATTAAATAGTTACAAAAAATTATAGATTTTATGTTCTATAATTAACAACTTACAGACAATTAATACCACAATCCAAATTTATTATAAAGTACGAATAATTAACAACCTACAAACAATTAATATCACAATCCAAATTTATTCCAAAGACTTTTAGACTTGAATCTTAGAGCTTTTTATACTACATGTGAGTGTCATAGTCTTAACTTGGTTTTGTGTGACATTGCAAACACTTCAATGAAAGCGAGAGACTATTTTAGAATAGTTCAATGTATTTATACTTTATTTGCTAATTCTACAAAGAGATGAAATATATTAAGAGAAAATGTGAAGGTTTAACTCTTTAATTATTGTCGGTCACACGATGGGAAAGTCACGTTGAAAGTACAGAGGCAATAAGATTTTAAAATTCTTGAAATAAACAAGCATTATTTCAAGTAGGTCATACAAATTTTAAAGCCCAGGTTTTGGGCCTAGGAGTTTTCTAGGTTAATTAGACGGTCCGGTGGACCGGATTAGAGGATTCGAGTAAGTTTCAGGATTAATTTGAAATAAGTATTTTTGAGTGAGATAAAAATATGGAAAAATATCCTAAAATCATTATTTAATATGTAGATGATTTTGGTAAAATCAAATTTACAAAAAAAGTTTCAAAAAGTGACATTTTGGGTTAGTGACCAAAATGTAAAGTTATAAAACTATTTTTAGTGACTGTTTTGTAAAAGGGTCAAAACTTAAAGGTGCTATTTGGCCAAAGTCTAATATCAGACTTTTCCCTTTAATTATGATATTTTAAAAGGATTTAAAATAATATAAGTAGGCTTAGAGAATTAATTTTGCAATTAAAGATTCAAAAGAAAACTTTACGTAACTAACTTTTCTCTAAAAGATTTTCTCCCAAATTTTATCCAGCCAAACACTCTTTTCTACTTCAATTTTCTCAATTAAATACTTGATTTCAACATTCTTTTATTTCCAAATGAATTCTTAACAGAACCTACTTGATTTGCTCTTGTTTTCTCAAGAAAACTCATCCAATTACGGGGAAAGCCAAGGTTAGAGGTGAGTTTCATTCTTCTCCTCTAATATAAGGTTCTTTACTGAAATTCCCATGTTATTGATTCTTTATATATGGTTTCTAATGAGTTTTAATGATTTAATTATGGAAAATAGTTAAATCAAGGTTTAATTTATGTATTTGATTGATCTTCATTATGGATCTGTTTTGTTGGTTTCTTGATTTGATTAGAACATGATTTTGATATTTTATAATGTTAATAAGTTGATTTTAACATTAGAATTCCGAAACTAGGTGAATCTCTAATTTTCTAGATTGTTAGTTATGAGTTTTTGAGGAGTTGTAGATGTTTAATGAATGCTGGATGTATAAGGATGATGTTAATGTGCTTTTGGATGTTAATTTATGTATTAAAACATTAGGTTTTGGCTTGGTTAAGTTTGTAATATGTTTGATGTTTTTTTCGGTTGTTGTGGAGTGAAATTGAGTAGAATTTGATGAGGATTTGTGTGAATTGATGTTGTTGGGCTGTTGAATGCATTGAATCCTCTATTTTTTGTGTTTAAAGAAGGAGAGATCGATCCTCAAGCTTGAGGTGAGGTATCAGAAGCCGAGGAGGCTTGGTTTCGCAATCGGCAATCAAAGTTTTGTGTGTCGGTGAGTGAGAACGTGATTATAGTTTTTCAAAGGTTTGGAAGTTGTATTTTGGAGTTTAGATTAAGCTTGAAACGCTGGTCTATGCTCAGAAGTAAGTAAAGGATGATTTCTCTCTCGATCTCGGTTTGGCAATTAATTTTGATGCACTTGTTTTGATAATTTTATTACTCACTGTATATGCATGATTTGAGCATGGTTTAATACTGGAAAATGGTTATATAATGATGATGTTGCATTTGGAAGTAATGCATGATTTGTTAAAGTTTTTGAACATTGGTAATGCATGGTTTAATGCATTAGATAAATGGTTTTGATTGATACATATAAAAACTATGAGTTAATGGTAATGAAATGGATTATATTGGCAAGTGATGTGGTTTAAAATGTTATCAGATATAGTTGGCCGGCCATAGGATTGATAGTGCACTATAAAAAGTCACCTTGGATGTTGAGAGGTTTATGGGTACCAAATACTCTATCCAAGTCCCTAACGGTTGAGGGGTTAAATTGTACCGAAGACTCCCGTTAGTGGATAGTACATCTAACCAATGAGTGGTGTTGAGGGGTTTATGGGTACCGAAGACTCCACCATGGGTGCTACAAAGGTGGAGGGGTTTATGTGTACCGAAAACTCCCGTTGGTGGACCTTTAGATGGTTTTCGGTTGAGATGTGGGAAGTATTGAGGGAACACTTGTTGAATCCATGTATCCGATGTTATATTTTGTAAATTGGAACTTGGTTGATGACCACTTGTAAGCCAATATTGATGATGTATCATGGGATGAATTTTGTTGTATAATGTTGCTTTATACTTGTTTTACTCTTTAAGCCTTGCATTTGGTAGTTATGCATGGGAAAACTTAAATTGAGTGTAGCAAATGGGACTTTGCAGTTAATCCATGATACATGTTGCATACGGTTTAATATGTATGTTTTGGAAGTGTTAAGTTCATGGTTTTACAAGGCATGATGTTATGGAAATGATTTGAAAGGTGTTTTAAAAGTGATTTTCAAAGTGAACTGTTGAATGGTTTTAGATGCATTGATGGTGGCTTATTTTAGAGTACTATTCACTAAGCCTAGTGTGCTTACGCTCTATTTTTCCATCAATGCAGAGAATTAAAGGTTGGAGGCAACAAGCAAGCGAAGGAAATTCCAAATACTTGTGTTTACGAAAGTATGATTTTGATTTAAACTTGTAGTAATAAAGGCAATGTGGTCAATTGTTGTTTGGGAGGGTTGGTTGCTAAACTCCCTATTTGTTCAAGTTTTAAATGTTGTTTTGGAATTGTATGAGGCTTTAAATGCTTGATGCGTGCTTGGTTTTATGTTTCGAAAGTTGATTAGGAAGCATGCCTATAGATATTGTGGACTTTTGATCTATGCTTGTTTGATCCGTTGTAAATGCTTGTATGTTAGCATTTAGTATGCCTATGATGATGGATGGTGTTTAGGTATATGTTGGATGTGTTCAAAGTGAGCCAAAGTGTCATATATTAGACCTAGAGGTCATTACAGACCTTCGTGTACCGGTACGAGTCCTTTGGTTTCGGTACGTGGGGTCTGGAGAGGCTCAAAATCGTGAAAATATACAAAGGGTATCGGTACGCCTAGCCACCTTATCGATAAGCCTCAAAGTACATGAGCTCCCATATCGGTACGCCTCATAGCTACTGGATTTTGGAATTAGAAACATTTTCTTAGGAGATCAGTACGGGGTATCACCATATCGGTACATGTTTGCTCAGCACACAGTCTATGGGAGTTAGATACTTGGATGAGAAGAAACGTGATTTTATGGTCTTGGTTCAGGGCAGTATGTCAGTATCTGAGTACGAGGTATAGTTTGTGAGGTTGAGTTAGTATGCACCTAAGTTGGTGCTGGATGAGAGGCATAACTGTGATCGATTCTGTTACGGATTGGTACATGATGTTAAAACATACATGTTGGCCACTGACTATACAGATTTTGATGTGTTGGTTATGAGGGCGAAGGACATCGAGCAGAGCCTGGGTTTATCTTTTTGTTCAGGAGGTTTGGGCTCTGGGAAGAGAGTTACGAATTTTGGTTCCGGTAATGGCCAGTCTAAGAGACACCGTGATAGGAGGTATCACCTTGAGCAGAGACGAGGTGTAGGTAATGCTGGGCGTGGGCCGTAGAGCCAGAGTACCCAAGTTAGAGCATTACACAATGCTTGTTGGATATGCAGATCACGAGTTTACGTGAGGCGAGATTGTCCACGTTTAGCTAGGAAAGGACAAGCCCCATCGGTTGTTGTTGCTAACTCTTGTTAGAGTTGTGGATCTAGAGATCATATGAGATGTGACTGTCTGTTGCTAGCTAGGGGTAGGCAGACACCTACACCTGTTGTTGTGTAACACCCTTGACCCGGATGTCACATTTGGGCCATAAGCCCAAAAACCTTACTAATAAAATTTTTCATTTTCAAGCCCAAAACATGACAAGTCCAATAAAACATAAGTCCATACATTTTAAAACATAGTTAAAATCCAAGTATTTAAAACAGTATTAATGGAGCTCCAATTACAAATACTTAAAACATTCGACTTGAACACTTAGTACAAAATCAGAGTTACAAATTACATATAGGGTCTTATGAAATACATAGCCCAATACATCTAGCAATTGTACTCAACAACTAAAGTCAGTGCTGAAATCCAAGCCTTGATGGTACTCCTTCAAGCCACACAACAACCTACTTACCTGCGAACGGAAACAACAATTCCGAACGTTGAGCTAACAAAGCTCATTGGATACGCCACCACTCAACCATGCTTTATGCAAATCATAAATAAAGCAATGCAACATGAATGATATCATGGCAAGATAAACGATGGTGCTACCATAATCGCCTAAACACATAGAATCATGAATGTATAATCTCACACACAACATATACCTCATAAGTTTACACATCACCACATAGATAAAACCAATAATATTAAGTGAGGCCCATGTCTACATAGCCTCGGGATCTTACACTACAAGTTAGGCCCACGTCCACAAAGCATTAGGATCTTCTACTCGTGGGGGTGAAGCCCGCGCCCATAAAGCATCGGGATCCTCTATCCATGCTTGAAATATCTCATTAAGCATCTTCGAATGAGGCCCGCGTCCACACAGCATCGAGATCCTACATTCGGGAGTCTTTAAGGTGTTAAAACATACTTCTATGGGTATCCAAATCCCAACAACAAGGGATAACTCAACTATCTAGGCAACCCATCAGCACACAGCAAGAGCCCTAGTCACCACACAGCATCGATCGATCCACTTATGATCCCTATGGGTTTCTACTTCACATAATTTGCCCAATATTTACTGAATCATTAGTCATTTTAATTCACATACGGGGTTTAAATCTCCGTTTCTCAGTTTTAATATTTATTTTATGCCTTAAGAGACCTCTTGGGCCCTTTGCCTCAAATTATAGAATCCCTGAGCGCAAACTCAAATTTCTTGGGCAGTTTACCCAGCGAGTACCGATACTATTATATGGGTATTGTAGCGACCTATGTTTTCCGGACCGCTAGAAAAAGTTCTTTGAAAAATGGGGTTTTGGAAAATCTCGGCGTTTTTTGAAAATGAAAAACTTGGAGTCGCGACCAGCACTAAGGTAGGCTAGACAACATAAAACCAGAGATTCGTAAAAAATAGGTTTGGGAGTTGGTTACGCAGGGGGAAGGATTAGCACCCTCATCACGCCCGAAAATCGTACCAAAATATATGTTACTTTTAGTTGATGGAAATGATTGAAATTTAAACTGAATTTAATTAAATGTTCATGATTTAATTTAGACTTTACTTAGACATGCTTTTGTCGAATTGGTGGGTTCAAATTGGTTAATCATTTAATTAACAAAGGTGACTGTACATCGGACAGTAGATTAAACCGACATCGAATAAGATTAACTGCCGTGTTAATTTACGGTTCGATTTCAAGTACATCACCTTTATGCATAATGCAAACGATTAAGAATGATGTCATGACTTGCCATAATTTTAATCCGAATTAATTTTACCTTTAGACGCTAAGAATTAATTAATATATTTGGTCAACCTCCATTGAGCCAAGACTATTACGACACAAATATCAAAATTAATAAATACCTCCTTTTTAGGATTTAAGTCAATTAATTAATAAAAGGTCCAATTAACATAAATAGGGTCCAATGAATGCCAATTAACATACATGACATAGAATTGCGTAGAAACCTAGGCCCTCTAAAGCCCTAACCTAAAAAGGCCCAAATTATGAAAAATCAATTGGTGATCTAATTATTAACTAGGTTAGTCTAATATTATCCTTAAATTAATTAAATCCTAAAACTAGAAATGTAACACCCTTAACGTATACTTGTAAGCCGAATATACATTAAAGATGTCACAATATTGTTTAGCTAAATTCCAGGCTTGTAATTTTTTTATGCTAAAACAATTCTCGAAATTTATTTTACAGTTTCATCTTTTTCTTCGGTTTTCAATAAAATTTGTCTCAACCAAACACAGCTAGATTCAACCTTGAATTTATTTGTAAAACATATAAGTCAGTTAATAATGTGAAAATATGATTCAGGGTGAAGACTATATGTGCTGCCTAGACCCTTTCTAGATTTTAAATTTTGTTACGCAATAGACGATAAACAATGTTTAAACCGTTTAAAACGTCATATTCGAGTTTACTAACATCATATATCTAAGTCATATTATTAAGGTTAAACATTTTTTGTAGCTTATAGCTAACTTATAGGTTTAATAGTAGAAAAAAATACTAATTAAAAATACGTAAACATGCCCACTAGTCTAGGATGTATAAGTACATACTGAAGTTTTACAAGCAGTAATTTGATCCCCAAAAGTATAGCTCATTTTTCCGCTAATGCTATTCCGAAACCTACGTGTGAAAATAACACACGCTAAGTATAACTTAGTGAGGCAAAAACAATATCATATAATTAAATAACATAACAAGATAACACCGTTCCTGCAAAATGGCAAGCGAGTCTCAAAACAGTTTATATCAACTTATCATATCACTGAGGTACAGACATAGTACAAATAATTATGTTTCTAAACATACCAGAACGTGTCAAGTATATGAGTTTATTCACCTGCAGATTAGTATTTTTTTAAGACAATATCCTAAGGTATACTATATGAGATCAAGGTACGCGAGTCATCTGAAATAGACACCGTAGTGTCGAACTGAATAGGCAAATAAGTACGTACTAGAGGACGCTCTTTGCCTCTCATATAAGCAACTCTTTAGTGCACTTAGCACCATGGGCTTAGATCCCCAAGGTGTATGTGATACAGTAGTAATCACAATAACAGACAGATATCAGAACTGAAAATGCAGCTGCTAAGACTCTATGGCATGCCAACTATACCCGACTCTCATAATGTAATACTTGGGCAACAAAGATAATATGATTAAAGGTTATCAGATAAATAGAATGGGCAGTTTATACTCTAAATAAATCAAATATAATGTATCAGGTAAACATACCGTCTTAAGGACAAAATATTATACATATCACTTGCCATGCCATTTCCATAAATCATAATATAAAATTTCAAGCAATATATTATCATTAATAACTTTTATGGTTGACTTATCGCAAGTCTTCCTAAATACTTTTAAAATCTATAAATGCACTCACCTGAGTAACACAAAACCAGCCTCACTAAGCTTAATTATGTTCTTTTTCCTTGCCTCTTGTACTAGTACCTCCTTTAGAATTTTCGAAAACTGCAGAGTATTAATCAAACACATGGACATTACTTGTTAGATTCACATCTAACATCACTTAAATATATTATAGAATATTCTTAATCAAATATAAAATATTTCCAAACTTTCCTTTATTATTTAGTGATTGCCAAAAAGGTCCTTAGTGACCATTTTGGACAATAAACCAATTATTCAAGTTTGAATAATAATTTCCCCATGTTTCCATTACTATTCATCTACTTTGAACCTTTACTCTTCAATCAATAAAAATATTTCCAAAACTTGGGAATGATTTTTATATTCTTCTTCTATCATATAGTAAAATTTCATAAATTTCCACTTTGATTCGGATACCCGAATTCCACTTAAACTTTGACTGCGATTTCCCAATAATCAAAATATCGGATCAAACTAGTTATTCCACATTCGATCCACACCCTAAGTTGCTCTATCTATTTATGAAATAAAACCCCTAAATTTTGAGAAATTACAACTTTGGTCCTTCAACTTTTCATATTTCGACTTGTACCACCCAAGTTTTGAAAACTTGTCATTTTGGTCACTAAACTTTAACCTTGAATTCTTATTCAAAATTTCCTTGGATTTTCACCAAACTTTACAAGTACCCTAATTAGCTTGCCCTCTATCACATGATGCTTTTAAATCTCAGAAATTCCTTTTTCATAACCCATAATCAAAGAAATCCTAACTTTTGCATTATTGTCATTTTAGTCACTAAGATAGCTTTTAAGCTATTATCTTAGTACTAAATGATATTTAATTAACATAGCAAAATTTGGGGTATTACAATTCTTCATCCTTAAGAAAATTCGTCCTCGAATTTTCAAAATGTACATATTTTGAAAAGTTGTGGATACTGTTCTCTTATTTTCTTTTCGGTTTCCGAGGTGGCTTCTTTTATATTGTGATTCCTCGAAAGGACTTTAACCAATGGAATTTTCTTGTTTCTTAATTTCTTGACTCCGTACGATAAAATTTCTAATGGTTCATCTTTATATGTCAAATCTGGTTGCAGTTCAATTTCCTATGGAGTAATGACATATGATGGGTCCGATTGATACCTTCGAAGCATGGACACGTGAAATACATCATGAATCTTACTCATCTCTGGAGGTAAATCCAACTGATAGGCCACCAGGACAACTCTTTTGAGGATCTCATAAGGTCCAATAAACCTGGGACTAAGCTTTTCTTTCCGACCAAAGCGTAGCACCTTCTTCCAAGTTGATACCTTTAAGAATACTTTATCCCCAACTTCAAATTCAATATCTTTTCTTCTCTTATCCGTATATGCCTTTTGTCGATCTGCAGTTGCTTTGAGATTGTTCTGAATAATCCGTACTTTGTCTTCAATTTCTTGAGTTAAATCAACTTCACTTGTTTTTGGATTATTCAGAACACTTCGATCTTGTAACTTGAACCAATTGAGAGGAGTTCGGCACTTCCATCCATACAGTGCTTCAAATGATGCCATTTTAATGCTTGACTGGTAGCTATTGTTATAAGCGAATTCGGCTAGAGGCAAGTACCTCTCCTAAAGATCCATTAAACTTAATAATGCTGGCTCGGAGCATGTCCTCCAAAATTTGAATAGTCCGCTCTGATTGTCCATCTGTCTATGGGTGAAAAGCTGTACTAAAATTCAATTTAGTACCCAAAGCTTCATGTAAAGCTTCCCAAAACTTTGAGGTAAACCTCGGGTCTCTATTTGATACTATCGATATCGGAACACCATGCAGACAGACTATCTCCCGTACATACAACTCAGCATATCTATTTAGAGAATAATCCATTCGAACTGGAATAAAGTGTGCCGACTTCGTCAACCGATCCACAATAACCCAGATCGAACCCTTTTTGCTTGGAGTAATTGGGGAATAGAGATGGGCTGAAGCAATCCAGAAGGCACTTGATGTTCTGCTTTGACTTGTTGGCATGTTAGACATTTTGTTATAAACTTTGATATTGCTTTTTTCATTACCGGCCACCAAAGTCAGGTCCTCAGATGTTGCTTCCTGGATGCATAGTTAACGCACTATAATGAGTTTCTTTCAGAATCTCTTTCTTCAAATTGCCATCGTTAGGAACATAAACTTTCCCTCGATAATATAAGCAACCATTTGACTTGATTTCATAATCTTGGGCCTCCCCAGATTCAGCTTGCTTTCTCTTTTCAAGGCATTCTTCATCTATCGCTTGTAATTCTTTAATCTGATCCAGCAAAGTTGATTTAAGTTGAAATTCTGCTGCCAACGAACCATCATATCTCAATGACAATTGTGCGTTCATTGCATGCAGAGTAGAGAATGTCTTCCGGCTAAGAGTATCAACTACCACGTTAGCCTTTCTGGGATGATAGTCGATTATCATATCATAATCTTTTAGGAACTTGACCCATCTCCATTGTCGCAAATTCAAATCTCGCTGCGTCATCAAATACTTCAAACTTTTGTGATCAGCGTAAATATAACACTTTTCACCATAAAAATAGTGCCGCCAAATTTTTAGAGCAAAAATCACAACTGTCATTTCTAGATCATGAGTTGGGTAGTTCCTTTCATGAGTTTTGAGCTACCGCGATACATAAGCTACAACACGACTTTCTTGCATCAGTACGCAACCCAAACCATAATGGGATGCATCATTATATAATGTATATTCTTTCCCCGACTCTGGTTGTATTAAAACTGATGCCTCTGTAAAAACTTTCTTTAATTTTTCAAAACTCTCTTGACGCTTCTCTGTCCACACAAATGGAACACCTTTCCGTAGCAGCTGTGTAAGTGGTAAAGCAATGATGGAGAAATTCTGCACAAAACTTCTGTAATAACTGACTAATCCAAAGAAACTATGAACTTCAGAAACAGTTTTTGGTGCCTCTTATTCTAGAATGGCTTGTACTTTCTTGGGATCAACTCGTATTCCCTCTACCGATACCACATGTCTGAGGAAGGTTACTTCTGACATCCAGAATTCACATTTGGAAAACTTGGCATAAATTTGTTTGTTTCTTAATGTCTGCAATACCACTCGGAGATGGTGATCATTATCAGCTTCTGTTTTTGAACACACCAGAATATCATCGATGAAAACCACCACAAATTGATCTAAATAGGGTTAGAAAACCCTATTCATCAGATCCATAAATTCTTAAGTCCAAACGGAATCACCAAAAACTCATAGTGTCCATAACGGGTTATGAATGCCTTCTTTGGTATATTTTCTTATTTAAATTTTAGCTTAAAGTAGCCCGATCGAAGATCAATCTTTGAAAATACTGCTGCACCTCTAAGCCGATCAAATAAATCCTCAATCCTAGGTAACGAATACTTGTTCTTTATGGTTACCTTATTCAACTATCGGTAATCTATACACAACCATAAAGAACCATCTTTCTTCTTTACAAATAACACCAGAGCACCCCATGGTGACACACTCGATCGAATGTAGCCCTGGTCTAAAAGATCTTGCAACTGCACTTTCAGCTCCCTTAACTTAGTTGGCACCATCCTATACAGTGCCATTGATACCGGGTTTTGTTCCAGGATAAACATCAATTTCGAACTGTACCTCTCTATCTGGAGGTAATCTCGGTAACTCATCCGGAAACACATCTGAGAATTCTTGCACAGTCGGGATATCCTCTATTTTCTTGGTTGAAGTTTGCGTATCCACCACTTAATTTAGATACGCCTTACATCCATTACACAACATCCTCTGAGCAATCGCATCAGAGATCACTGAACCCAAACAATCATTTCTTTCTCCCACTACGATCACCTCAGAACCATCGGGTCCTTGAAGTACTAATATCTTCTTTTTACATTTAACATCCGCATCATATGCAAATAACCAATCCATTCCAAGAATAACCTTAAATTCATGGAATGGCAGCTCCATTAAGTCTATCGGAAACTCAACCCCTTGAATTACTAACCGACAATTCTTACATATCTTAGTCACTTTTACACTATGTCCGAGTGGATTACTTGCAATCACATCACTAATAATATTTTCTACCGGAATCTTCCTTTATGTGACCAACTTAGAGCTAACATACGAGTAGGTAGAACCAGGATCTACTAAAACAAGTACAGGTTTACCATAAATTTGGAAAATACCTGCTATGATATATGAGACATGTTTCTCTTCATTAGTACGGATATTATATACTCGAGCTGGGGTCTGGAATTCCCTACTTGATAAAGCTTCAGAAACTCCATGAGATGGTGTCCTAGGTTCCCACCACCTCGGCCTCTACCTCTGGGGAAAGTGGATGCAGATCTTTCAGATTGAATATACTTTCCAACTTGCTTCTCCAGGCAGTCTTTAATAAAATGCTCAGTGCTACCACACCTGTAGCAAGCTCTTATAGCTGCTCGACAAACTCCCATGTGTCATTTCCTACAAAACTCACACTCTGGAACTGGAGGTCTGCTCGATCCAGCAGTCGATGACTGAGCATACTAAAACTTTCATCTTGAAGGATTCTTAGCGGATCCGGATGTTGCCTTACTTTGAGATTGATTACTTTTACCTCGTTTAGACTGCTTTGAGGTAAAAGTCTCACTGGGCCTTTTTGACGCTCTAGAAGTCTGAGCTCTGATGCGTTCCATATAGGTTCTTTTCATGGCCGTTGATCTATTTACTGCATCCTGGTATACTGATAAGTTCATACCCATAGGAACTCTTTGGGCCTCGGTTGAAACCCCTCAATGAACCAATCACAGCGAGACTTCTCAGTTGGCATTAGATTAACTGCATATCAGCTCAGTTTATTGAATTCCAACTCGTACTCGTATACAGTACGTGTACCTTGCTTAAGATCCAGAAATTGTTGCAGCATCTCTCTCATAAACTGTTCGCCAATATACTTGGCGTTAAATGCTTCTTGGAAAAATGCCCACATCACCTCTGCAGCTGGTACTGACGTAATGGCATTAGACCACCAGATGCAAGCATGTTCTCGTAGTAACAATACAGCTCCCTGCAGTTTCTCAGCATCTGTACAATCTAGCTCTTCCAGCATCACCTTAACATCATATAACTATAAATCAGCATCCATCGGACCACCCTCTCCATGAAATTCAAGAGCACCCATTTTCTTGAACTCCTTAGCAGTCGATGCCCTTACAGGTATAAGAGCCAGAACTAGAGTTGGTGCAGGCACTGGAGGTTGAAGCCTTGCAACCATTGCTTCTAATGCCCCGTATTCTTGAGTTGGAGCTCCCTGCTGCGTAGGTGGCTCAGCCGGGGTAGTAGCTGTGGGCGGAACATGTTGCACCTCGTTACTATCACTTCGAACCTCTTCCAGGCCCTCATGCTTCGTCGCATGACGAGATCCTGCAGTGTTCGGCATTATCTACTACAAACATAATCAAGATCATATTAATAAGGAACAACGCCAAGTTATACCAGCAATACATCAGTAACATAACATCCTAGGGGCATGTATACACTAACAAAATCATATCAGACTTGGTTTAACATCTAGAACCGGCTAAACCTGTTGCTATATACCACTAACTGTAACACCCTTAACGTATACTTGTAAGCCGAATATACATTAAAGATGTCACAGTATTGTTTAGCTAAATTCCAAGCTTGTAAATTTTTTTTATGATAAAACAATTCTCAAAATCTGTTTTACAGTTTCATATTTTTCTTCGATTTTCAATAAAATTATGTCTCAATCAAACGCAGCTAGATTCAACCCTAAATTTGTTTGTAAAAATATAAGTCAGTTAATAATGTGAAAATATGATTCAGGGTAAAGACTATATGTGCTGCCTAGACCCTTTCTAGATTTTAAATTTTGTTAAGCAATAGACGATAAACAATGTTTAAACCGTTTAAAACGTCATATTCGAGTTTACTAACATCATATATCTAAGTCATATTATTAAGGTTAAACATTTTTGTAGCTTATAGCTAACTTATAGGTTTAATAATAGAAAAAAACTACTAATTAAAAATACTTAAACATGCACACTAGTCTAGGATGTATAAGTACATACTGAAGTTTTGCAGGCAGTAATTTGATCCCCAAAATTATAGCTCATTTTCCGCTAATGCTATTCCGAAACCTACGTGTGAAAATAACACACGCTAAGTATAACTTAGTGAGGCAAAAACAATATCATATAATTAAATAACATAACAAGATAACACAGTTCCTGCAAAATGGCAAGCGAGTCTCAAAACAGTTTATATCAACTTATCATATCATTGAGGTACAGACAGAGTAAAAATAATTATGTTTCTAAACATACCAGAACGTGTCAAGTATCTAAGTTTATTCACCTGCAGATTAGTATTTTTTAAGACAATATCCCAAGGTATACTATATGAGATCAAGGTACGCAAGTCATCTGAAATAGACGCCGTAGTGTCGAATTGAACAGACAGATGAGTACGTACCCGAGGACGCTCTTTGCTCCTCCTATATGCACCTCTTTAGTTCACTTAGCACCATGGGCTTAGATCCCCAAGGTGTATGTGATACCATGGTAATCATAATAACAGATAGATATCAGAACTGAAAATGCAACTGCTAAAACTCTATGGCATACCAACTATACCCGACTCTCATAATGTAATACTTGGGCAACAAAGATAATATAATCAAAGGTTATCAGATAAATAGAATGGGCAGTCATACTCTAAATAAATCAAATATAATGTATCAGGTAAACATACCGTCTTAAGGACAAAATATTATACATATCACTTGTCATGCCATTTCCATAAATCATAATATAAAATTTCAAGCAATATATTATCATTACTAACTTTTAAGGTCGACTCATAGCAAGTCTTCCTAAATACTTTTAAAATATATAAATGCACTCACCTGAGTAACACAAAACCAACCTCACTAAGCTTAATTATGTTATTTTTCCTTGCCTCTCGTACTAGTACCTCCTTTAGAATTTTCAGAAACTACAGAGTATTAATCGAACACATGGACATTACTTGTTAGATTCACATCTAACATCACTTAAATATATTACAGAATATTCTTAATCATATATAAAATATTTTGAACTTTTCTTTATTATTTAGTGATTGCCAAAAAGGTCCTTAAGGTCCTTAGTGACCATTTTGGACAGTAAACCAATTATTCAAGTTTGAATAATAATTTCCCCATGTTTCCATTACTATTCATCTACTTTGAACCTTTACTCTTCAATCACTAACCTTTGCTAAGTGACATTTTTGGTCACTAATATTATAAATACTTGCAAACATGTACCAAATACTTAATCCAACATTCCTATAAATTTTACAAATTACTCCAACATTTCTTCATTTGACTGAATTGGTCACTAACCTCACAAAGGTTTGATTTTCATTCAAAAATCATCCTAACATATTTAAATTAATTTTCCCATCATATATTCTTCATTTCCATCATCAAACCAAAATTCAAGAATAAACCCTACTACTTTTTACCTTTTGTCGAAATGGTCATTTATTATTCAATGACTTATTTTTGATCCAACTAACAAACTTAAGCTTGTATAATCTTAATCTCTTCAATTCCATCACTAGAATAAAATTTAAAACAAATCTCGTTAATTCTTCCTCCAAGCCAAAATGATCAATTTGGTATCTAATAAAGGATTTTGCATTCCAACTTCATATTCATACTCTATGTTTCATTAAACTCAATTCAAGCTTGTTTTCATCTCTACAACACTTGGTTTACTTAAATCAAGCCTTAATCTTAACATGGTTCATGAAATTCTAAATTCTCTCTCTTCAAGAACATGAATAACTCTTCAAATTACCATGCAAAATTACTATCAAAAGAAAGAGCATTAAGCATAGATCATTTTTTTCCAGAGCAACATACCTTGATTCTAACTTTGAAGACTTCAAAATTGCCAATAATTTTTTTATTTCCCCCAAGCTTCTTGATCTCACGAAATGGAGAGAAAAAGATGAGCAATTTTATTCATCTTTGACTTTTAATATTGAATTTTATCCAAATTTTCCACTTGTAATTAATTAAATGAATTTTAATTTCATTTAATTAATTAATCTTAAATCCAAGGGCTCAAATTAATCCTATCATAAATCAATGGCTAAGATTAAATCTTAAGATGGTAAATTACTAAAATGCCTATGCCACTTCCTAAATATTTCAAAATTGCCATTGGTGGCAAATTGACTAACTTGTCCTCAACTATTCATAATTTCATCTAGTTTGCCATTTTTGTAAAAATTCAACTAAATCTAGTTGAATTCTAACTAGACATATTAAAATATTCATAAAATAATATTTTATGAATTTTCCATAACTTTTGCTGTCTTGAAAATTCTAGTTCGATACGATGTATTGATAATTACCAAGAATTTTATCGGTTACTAAATAAATTCCTCAATCAAAATAAATCACAGGATTCATTCTGAATCGAACTAAAAATATTTCCAAAACTTGAGAATTATTTTTATATCCTTCTTCTATCATATAGTAAAATTTCATAAATTTCCAGTTTGATCCGGATACCCGAATTCCACTTAAACTTTGACTGCGATTTCCCAATAATCAAAATATCAGATCAAACCAGTTATTCCACATTCGATCCACACCCTAAGGTGCTCTATCTGTTTATGAAATAAACCCCTAAATTTTGAGAAATTACAACTTTGGTCCTTCAACTTTTCATATTTCAACTTGTACCACCCAAATTTTGAAAATTTGTCATTTTGGTCACTAAACTTTAACCTTGAATTCCTATTCAAAATTTCATTGGATTTTCACCAAACTTTACAAGTACCCTAATTAGCTTGCCCTCTATCATCTGATGCTTTTAAATCTCAGAAATTCCTTTTTCATAACCCATAATCGAAGAAATCTTAACTTTTGCATTTTTTTTTCATTTTAGTCACTAAGATAGCTTTTAAGCTATTATCTTAGTACTAAATGAACTTTAATTAACATAGAAAATTTTGGGGTATTACAAGAAAACCCTAATATTTTATGGATTATCTTGAATCAAAATAATTAATTTGATTAATTTTAAACTAGCATCCCATTAAGCAAAGGATTCTATTTAAAATGAATCAAATTAATTAATTATGATTTTAATCATGTTTCCATCCAAGTCAAGTGCAAATTTTAACCTAAAAGGTAATTAAGAGACTTCCAACTAATTTAATGAATTTAACATTTATCCCAATGAGCCAAGGACAAATTTAAATTAATTAAATCAATTCGAATATGAAGTCTAACTAAAGGCTCCCAAAAATCTAATCCTAAATTTAATTTGAAAAATTTAAAACTTATGTCCAATAAGGCAGGAGCATAATTCAAATTAATTAAATTAAATTAAACCCTAAACCAACCTAAGGAGATAGACACGTATCCACATATTTAATTCAATGGTGTAATATATATAATATACATATATTGTGTTATATATATATATATATATATATATATATATATGAAATAAAGCTTTTATAAATAAAGTATAAATAAGGAAACCTATAATGTATAAATAAAGTTTATAATATATACTTTATAATGTACGAATGAAAAACAATTATATTTTTATTATTTTTTAGAAGTTATATACATATATATTTTTTATAAAAAAACAATAGAATATTCATATATTCATATCATATATAAAAAGGTTTAGAAATACATATAAAACCTAGCTTATGCCATATACCTATCAAACAGAACAACAATGCGAACAAGTAAAACACAAGTATTATCAAGCACACATGAACAATTAAGCATACAAAAGACCAAAATGTAAAGGAAATAAAGTACAAGGGCAAAAATTAAATATGCATGCAAGGGATCAAAACGAAGGCCAAAACAAAAAAAGAAGGAAAAAAGAATTTTGACACTGGAATCAGGACTCAATTAAAACCTGAAATGAAGCTTCAGGGACTAAATAGGGTATTAAACAACTTAAAAATCAGATTAAATCCAAATTAAGGGCGAAAATAAAAACTTTTCAAAGTGCTAAGGGCGACAGTCTTGGTTTTAGAATGAGGAAGGGCTGTAAAATCATCTTAAAAACACGGAGTGGCTTCGGGGTAATAAAACCATTTTAAAAGAATGAATCTGAGCGAAATCGGGGATGAAATTGAAATCTTTCGAAGACTTGCAAGGACCAGAAATGTAGTTTTAAAACACAGAAGGTCTTAAGCATGCAAATACGGAAGGGCGAAGGGTTTTAAAATGCCATAAACCCATTTTTTTGTACAAGGTATAAATACTAAAAATGAATAACAGGAATCATTTATTCTCCTTCTCAAAACAGATCAAAATCCTCTTTTAAAAATTCTCTGAAAATTATTCATTGGAGCTCATCATGAACTCCTCCTATTTCCAGAAAATCGGTGGTGGACAACCATCTCGACCGCCGCAATCGACCGCCGGTCGTCGCTCATCGGCGCCGGCAAACTACGAAACAAACATAAAAAATGCCGCCTCCCCCATCCAAATCCAAATCTAACCATAAAATTTCCAAACACGACCTCTTTTCTTTTTAAAATTAAAAAAAACATAAAAGGAAACCCTATCCACCCCTTCGCTCCACCCGAACCACCGGTCTTCAAACCTCTCTGTGGTTCACCATGGAAACCCCTCAAAGGCTTCGAGGATTATCACCAGATGCAGAGGTTCGAAAGACCGACGTCCCCCGCTTCGAAGGTATAAAAAACCTAAACCCCCATTATTATTTTTTACATGCAATCTGAAGACTGAAGAGAATACCTTAAAACATCTGGGTGTTTCTTTGGTATTGCTTCCATAATTCCCCGTTAGGGTTGCAAAATGGTGTAGGGTTTGATTTTATAACCAAAATTACATAGATTTAAGAAAAAAGAAAAAAGAAAAAAGGAAATTTGTGGTTGGTTCCCCTTTGCCGTACATAGTTTCTGAATTTCTGATGTATTTGTCTTTATGCATGCGTGCTTTCTGCCATTTTTGATGTTTTGTTTTTTCTTTTTGCATGCATTGTCGGTTGCTGGAGAGGATGGGACCGGAGGAGGAGTAGGGAAAGCTGCTGTGATGGCCGGTTGGTGCTGCATATTGGTCATGGCAGATGAGGATTCGGACGGTCATGAGGGAGCAAGATCATCTTGCGCGTGAGCGCGTGGCGATTCTAGAAGGCCGCCTCAGCTTCAATCTCGACCGTTAGATCAAGATCAGATCAGATCTAACGACCCTTGTGTGGCTGCGCATGAGAGGATAAGATATTAGGGCAAATCAAATTTTAGGGTTTTTTGTTTAAGTTTGGGCCTCATCGGGCCAAAATGTAATATTAATACATTTTTTGGGGTTTTATAATTGTAAATGGACTTTGATAATAAATATTGGGCTTTTTGTTTATTTTAATACTATTTAATTTTCTATTTTTTGTTTATAATAATAATATAATAAAAAATAATAAAATGAAAATAGTAATAAATCGAATTAATAATAGTAATTATAATAATAATATAAATAATAAATAATAATAGTAATACTAAAAACAAATAATAATAATAGTAATAAGTAAAATAATTATATCAGCTTAACCAAGTGTACTAATAGAAGAAATAATACCAATTATATAGTGACATATACCATATAATATTATGATAGTATTAATACCACTATAAAAGTAACATTGTAACAACCCGGGTTTTAGAACTCGAGAGTCGGGTTAACCCGAGGTATGGGCTTCGCGTTTGGGCCAAGATATTGGGCCTTAAGAGCCTTGTTAGGCTTGAAGGAAAGCTTTTGGGCTTGTGTTGTTGGGTTGTTGATGGGCTGAGGTGAAAATAAGAAGGGCAAACGGGTAAAAGCGTAATTGAAGGCAAAAGAGCTGATGTGGGACTTTATTTCTGCAGAAAATAGAGGGAGTGAGATCATCTTGGTCCCTCTCTCTCCCATTCCTATCTATCACTCAAACTTCTTCATGTTAAAGGTCAAATCTTTGAGAGTTTAAGTAAGAATCTCATTTGGGGCAAGAAGGGAAGCTTGTTCAGCTTTGAGAGATCTACCAATCAAGGTAAGGATGGCTAGTTATGGTGGAGATTGAGGTTTTGGTAGGGTTGGTGTGGATGAACGGGAAAGGTCTTTGAAGGCTTCTTCCTCAGCTCTAATTCGAGGTTAGTATACTACTAACTCCTATTGTTTCCTGCAACTCATAAAAATAAGCTTTGTACATGTTTTGGTGTTTGTGGTTTGATAAGCTTTGGGTTGACCCCTTTAATGGTAAAATGAGGATTTGATGTTGCTAAGGCTTAAAATTGGTAGAAACCCACTTAATACCTTCATAATAACTTATAGGATCTATTTAGGGTTTAACTATAGGGGTTAAACAGGGTTTTTAGGTGAAACCCGCACACAGAGTTCAGAAATTAGGCTCACGTCTGATACTGGGTCTAGGGTATCGGTACACCTTAGTGTAAATGGGGGAAGAGTTATGAGAGGAGTATCGGTACGCCTCCCCGTGTATCGTTACCCATTGCAAGGTAAGAATTCCAGTAACGCTATCGTGTACCGTTATGCAAGGGGTGTATCGGTACATACTGTTTCATTGCCTGGAAAGGCTTAACGCACCGGTACGGGGTGGATCGGTACGAGGTAATCCTAGTATCGATGATGAGTACCGGTACAATACGTAGCGTATCGGTACGACTTGGGGTTTAATTCTTTCGAACCTAATTGGAGTATCGGTACTCATGAGAGAGTACCGATACCTATAGTGGAGTATCGATACTCACCTTGGAGTATCGATACTCGCTGGGCAATTTGCCCAAAAAATTCGAGGTTACGTTCGGGGATGCTATAATTCGAGGCAAAGGGCCATAGGGGTCCGTCAAGGTGTAAAATGAAGATTAAAACTGAGAAATAGAGATTTTTAACCCTGAATGAGAATAATGGGCTAATAACATGATAAATATCGGGTAAATTATGTGTGATGGAAACCCATAGAGATCCTAGGTGGATCGTTGATACTGTGTGGTAATTTAGGCCCTTACTGTGCGGAAGGGGCGCCTATAAGGTTGAGTCTTATCGGATAATAAGATAAATTAATAAGAATGACTAATGTGTACCTTCATAACATACTAATAATAGATAAGCTTAATAGGGCAGTTTAATAACTGATAAAAACCATAAGGCTATGGTAAAGGTGTTAGAGTTGTGTGTGGTAAGACCCTTGTGTCGAGGTTTAGAGCTGTGTGGTTACTAGGGTCCTTGTTGTGTGCTGATAGGACGCCTAGATAGTCGAGTCATCCCTTGTTGTTGGGATTTGGATACCCTAAGTATGTTACAACACCTTGAAGATTCCCGAATGTTGGATCCCGATGCTTTGTGGACGCTGGCCTCATTCGAAGATGCTTGATGAGAGATCCCGAGCATGGATGTATGATCCCGATGCTATGTGGATGCGAGCCTCATCCCTCGAGTATAGGATCCTGATGCTATGTGGACGTGGGCCTTGCTCAGAGTATAGGATCTCGATGCTTTGTGGACGCGAGCCTTACTCGTAATGTAGGATCTCGATGCTTTATGGACGCGGGCCTCACTCAAGTGTAGGATTTTTGATGCTTTGTGGACGCGGACCTCACTTAATATTGTTGGTGTTATCTGTGTGATGCTAGGTAAACGTATGAGGTACTTGTATGAGCTGTGTGCGTGATCATACATTCATAATGCTATGTGTTTAGGCGGATATGGTAGCGCCATTGTTATCTTGCCATGATATCATTCTTGTTGCATTGCTTTATTTATGATCTGCATGAAGCATGGTTGAGTGGTGGTGTATCCACTAAGCTTTGTTAGCTTAGCGTTCGGAATTGTTGTTTCTGTTTGCAGGTTAGTAGGTTTGGCACGTTCTTGAAGGAGCACCATCTGGGAAGAATTTTAGTGCCTCGTCTCTTCAGAGTACAATACTTAGGTCTTTGGTATTTGTATTC
Source organism: Hibiscus mutabilis (assembly GCA_019671005.1). Classification (NCBI taxonomy): domain Eukaryota; kingdom Viridiplantae; phylum Streptophyta; class Magnoliopsida; order Malvales; family Malvaceae; genus Hibiscus; species Hibiscus mutabilis. The sequence continues at coordinate 27,171,622 of CM033753.1, read as the reverse complement.
GTAGGAACCTATTGTATATTGTAAATCGTATTTGGATTTTCAAACTATCGAATTAAGGGTTTATAATGTAATTTTAAAAGGAGCTCCATTGTATATGTTTTTAAATATTTATTATATTTTATTGGGTTGTAATTAAATGGATTATCATAATGGATTTGTGGATTAGACTAAACTAGGTCAGAATTTTATGGTAATGGTTTGGGCTTGAGGCCCAAATGTGTCATCCTGGTCGAGGGTGTTACATTTAGTGGTATCAGAGCCTAAGTTTAGCTGGTTTTAGGAAAACCCCGGGGTGGTTAGGAGTCGGGAATAGGTGTCTAGTGAACGAGCTCGCGTGTCTAAGTTGTACTCTTCAATACTGGAATCTGGATAGTGTGTCATGTGTTCGCGTGTGTCGCTGGTTGCGACAATAAGATAGTTCGATCATGGTCGTGAGTACTGTGATTTTGGCTGATTCTTTTGAGGTTAATTTTGAGATCGGAGTTATCTCAGACGCTAAGCTTTGACTTATGAATGTATGGAGGAGTTGAGGGTGTGCCCTCCTCCCATCGCTTAAGGAGTAATCATATTTATGTGCTGTAAGTTACCTTAAGGCCTTGGGTTCATGGTGAGAACCTCTAGTGGTGAGATTCTACGTGTTGGTAGATGACCCTTATAGAATAGATAAAAGGGTTTACTTTTGATTGACCCGTGATAGAGTGTCGATCGGGGGTCTCATCATTCATAGTCAGTGAGCTTTAATGGTGGGTACCATGTGAGGGGGATGTAGCTCGCCTGGCAGATATGCGTTTTCGTCTAAGGTACAAAAGTATATGATGGTTGCGAGGTCTCAAGTATGATCTTAGTAGGCTGGATGCCCTGAGATCTCGAGCAAGGTATGCTTGTTACGGTTGTTTATAGTAGTGGTCAGAAGGACATCGTGGGTTTTGCACGAGGTGATGCTTGAGTAAAGCTTGAGAATACGTGGTTGACAGATACAACAGAGTTGTCTCATAAATGAGTAGATATGATCTTGGCCACCGGTTGTTGTTCGGTCATGAGCTAGCTTGAGATGACAAGTGTAGTGTTGGAAGCTTCGAGGTTTCGAGGGAACCAAACCCAGGGTAGTGAGAAAGACAACTACTATCTTCTGAATGTAGTTCAGGTCAGTTGGGTCGACGGCGCGAGATTGACCAAGGAGAGTTGTGAAGGGAGCCATGTTCTTTTAAAAGGAGGAGCATCATTGTTACGAATCTAATTATAGAAAAAGGGGTTGAGAAAGGATGACCTAATCGATCATATTGATGGTTAATAAACACTCAGAAGGATCTGAGGATAGTCTTAAGGGAATTCTTACTGTATCGTCTTTTTCCTAAAGGTAATACATATGAATGGTAAGAGACCGTATAGTCGGGTCTACAGCCGGCGCTCTCGACATGGGATATCTTTGTAGATGAGTTCGGAAGAGATACATAAGTAAGGTACATATGGATGAAGTGAGGACCAGTTTCTGCATCTGGTTCAAGAAGATCGAACGGTGTTTGCTTATGAGCAAGAGTTTTTGCGTTGAGCCGTTATGCCATAAAGTTGTCGTCACGAAAGAGTTGAGGTGCAAGAGGTTCAGAAAAGCCTTGAATGTTGACTTTCAGTTGCATGTGACAGCGAGTCCGCTTGGGACATTCTCCGAGTTAGCCAATAGTGCGAAGGTACTTGAGCGACTTCAGAGTTCAGCGTTTGATAGGTTCGAAGATTCTAGAGGTCATGATGTGGAGACCCAGGATATCATTGATTTATCTCCCTATCTGCATGAGGGGTTTTGTGCTTCGAGGAGTTCGAAGAGAGTTGCTTCGAATCAGTCACCAAGAGTCGGTTCAGAAATCTAGATCGAGGGTTCGAAAAGGCTCTTTGATTCATACTCTAGAAGGGAGTATTGATGGTTTTGTTAGAGCATCGCTTCCATCGGTATGTGAGCATTGTGGCCGACATCACCTTGGGGTATGTGTTTTTTTGCTTCGGAGGGTTGCTATCAGTGCCGAGCACTAGGGCATATGGCAAGAGACTGCCTGATTGTGGATGAGGATACATCAGTTTAGTCTCAGAGGTTGGCTACTTCCCGACATAATTATAGTTTTGTTAAAGGCAGAGCTAGGGCACCGTCAGGTCATCGAGGTAGAGGTCTTGTGAGATCCACTGCTAGGGTTGGCGCGAGAGGTGTTGCGAGGCAGTCTGCTGCTCAGATTAGAGTTAACAGCATTGCGACCGAGGATAAGTCAGTTAATTAAGTTTAGTGTTGGTTTCAGCTATTGTGTTAGCCGATTAGCTCTTTGGTTGTGTAATAGACTGGTTCTTGTGAGGTGCATCTTGGTAAATCTTGGGTTTGTTGTTGCTTTAGATGGTAAAATAGAATTGCATCATTTGCTAGATAAGGTTTTATCGTAGACGGTTGTTGAGAGTGCATGGGTACCATATAATGTAAGTTAGGAGCCGAGAAGTTTTAGATTGCTTGAATCCAATTGTTAGTGTTAGATGAGAAGAACCTTAACCTCTCTAGAGTGAATGTTGTGCTCCGTAGTGCTAGCTCGAGGAAGGTTATGTATGTTGCAAGATGTTCTTAGCTTGCATGGTAGATGCAAGGGTTGAGAGTCCCTGGTCTTAGAGTTGTGGGTATTTTGAGGGCATAGAGGCACTCTTGGTGAATGAGAAATCTTACCGGTTGATTATGGTTTAGAACGATGATAAAAGGTAAGGTTGAGTTTGTGTTAGTGTCCATCGCCCTGTGGTATGGTACTTAACGAACTCTTTGTTGGAGGGACACTTGTGCAAGTGACCGATTGGGTGTCGTTGCTAAGTGGTTTGCCGAGAATCGTGGCTGCGTGAGAGTAGCATGTAGGGTGGCTTTGGATGTGTGAGCCGTAGTGTAATAGTGGAAGACCGTTGTCGGTTTTGCGTGAGTTTGGTGACCTTCTTGTGGCCATAGAATGTGACAGCTTCACGTGTTGTTGTCGGAGTAAGGTACCGTAAAAGAGGGTAAATGAAGGTTGTGATGAGCGTGGTTGAGACCTTAAGGGCAAATCGCGATGATAGTTGCTCGGCTTGTACACCTGTTGAGCTAGATCTCAGGGAGTTAGAGGATAAAAACCTAAGTACTGTACTCTGAAGAGACGAGGCGCTGGAATCCTTCATAGATGGTGCTCCTTCAAGAACGTGCCAAACCTACTAATTTGCAAACGGAAACAACGATTCTGAACGCTAAGCTAACAAAGCTCAATGGATACACCGCCACTCAACCATGCTTCATGCAGATCATAAATAAAGCAATGCAACAAGAATGATATCATGGCAAGATAAAAATGGCGCTACCATATCCGTCTAAACACATAGCATTATGAATGTATGATCACGCACACAGCTCATACAAGTACCTTATATGTTTACTTAGCATCACACAGATAACACCAACAACATTAAGTGAAGTCCGCGTCCATAAAGCATCGGAATCCTACACTTGAGTGAGGCCCGCGTCCACAAAGCATCGGGATCATACACTACGAGTAAGGCCCACGTCCATAAAGCATCAGGATCCTATACTCTGAGCAAGGCCCGTGTCCACATAGCATCGGGATTCTATACTCGAGGGATGAGGCCTGCGTCCACATAGCATTGGGTTCCTACATCCATGCTCGGGATCTCTTATCAAGCATCTTCGAATGAGGCCCGCGTCCACAAAGCATCGGGATCCAACATTTGGGAATCTTCAAGGTGTTGCAACACACTTAGGGTATCCAAATCCCAGCAACAAGGGATGACTCGACTATCTAGGCATCCCATCAGCACACAACAAGGACCCTAGTAACCACAAAGCTCTAAACATCGACACAAGGGTCTCACTGCACACAGCTCTAACACCTTTACCATAGCCTTATGGTTTTTATCAGTTATTAAACTGCCCTATTGAGCTTATCTATTTATTAGTATGTTATGAAGGTACAAATTAGTCATTCTCATTAATTTATCTTATTATCTGATAAGACTCAACCTTATAGGCGCCCTTTCCACACACAACAAGGGCCTAAATTACCATACAACATCAACGATCCACCTAGGATCTCTATGGGTTTCCATCACATACAATTTACCCGATATTTATCACGTTATTAGCCCATTATTCTCATTCGGGGTTAAAAATCTATATTTCTCAGTTTTAATGTTCATTTTACACCTTGACGGACCCCTAGGGCCCTTTGCCTCGAATTATAGCACCCCCGAACGCAACCTCAAATTTATTGGGCAGATTGCCCAGCGAGTATCGATACTCCAAGGTGAGTATCGGTACTCCCCCATGAGTACCGATACTCCAATTAGGTTCGAAAGAATTAAACCCTAAGCTATATCGATACGCTACGTACCGTATCGATACTCATCATCGATACTAGGATTACCCCGTACCGATCCACCCTGTACCGGTACTCCCGCATACGCGTACCGATACGCCAAGCCTTTCCAGGCAATGAAACAGTGCGTACCGATACACCCCTTGCATATAGGTACACGATAGTGTTACTGGAATTCTTACCTTGCTAGGGGTACCGATACACAGGGAGGTGTACCGATACTCCCCTCACAACTCTTCCCCTATGTACACTAAGGCGTACCGATACCCCAAACCCAGTATCGGTACGCAAGCCCAATTTCTAAACTCTGGGTGCAAGTTTCACCTAAAAACCCTATTTAACCCCCATAGTTAAACCCCAAATCGATCCTACAAGTTATTGTGAAGGTATTAAGTGGGTTTCTACCAATTTTAAGCCTTAGCAACATCAAAACCCCATTTTACCATTAAAGGGGTCAACCCAAAGCTTATCAAACCACAAACACAAAAACATGTACAAAGCTTATTTTTATGAGTTGCAGGAAACAATTGGAGTTAGAAGTGTATTAACCTCGAATTAGAGCTGAGGAAGAAGCCTTCAAAGACCATTCCCGTTCATCCACACTAACCCCACCAAAACCTCAATCTCCATCATAACTAGCCATCCTTACCTTGATTGGTAGATCTCTCAAAGCTGAACAAGCTTCCCTTCTTGCCCCAAACGAGATTCTTACTTAAACTCTCAAAGATGTGACCTTTTACATGAAGAAGTTTGAGTGATAGATAGGAATGGGGGAGAGAGGGAACAAGGGGACCAAGATGATCTCACTCCCTCTATTTTCTGCAGAAATAAAGTCCCACATCAGCTCTTTTGCCTTCAATTATGCTTTTACCCATTTGCCCATCTTATTTTCACCTTAGCCCATCAACAACCCAACAACACAAGCCCAAAAGCTTTCCTTCAAGCCCAACAAGGTTCTCAAGGCCCAATATCTTGGCCCAAACGCGAAGCCCATGCCTCGGGTTAACCTGACTCTTGAGTTCTGAAACCCGGGTCGTTACAACTCTCCCCTCCTTAAAGAAAATTTTGTCCTTAAAATTTAGATGGATGCAAGAGAGATGTAACCAAAACAGACCTAACCACCTCACCATTCAAACAAGATCACCTCGATTAGGGAGAGTCCCCCAATCTACCTTAAACAGAACTATAGCATTAAACCACATGCTCTCAACACTTATCTTGAGATTTCTCACGACTATTTTTCAACAGCCAATGACACTTACGACGATCCACTAAGCATGGTAACACCACCAACCTCGAGCCACGTTGTTTAAACATCAACTTAAAGAACTCACCTTTAAGGGATTCTATCTCGGTTAACCAACATTTCTATTAGCATTCGACCGCCAAAACTAAACTTAGACTTTATCTACGTCTAAAACACTGCACCACATTCACAAGACATTGTCAGGAACGCATCACGCCTAACAACCATATCCCGGTCAAACCACTAAAGGACAAGAAAAACCCTAACAATCAGTTATCAATATCAATTTACCTTGAACTAAAAGCTCATTTCTCCAGACTTGACCCACCAAGTCAGAACCTAGAACTTCACTTTATCCAAACTTACTTTCAACAGGATCGAAAACTACTTACGATTCAACTACTTGGTTTCGAGAGATGGCCACCGCCACTTATGAACTCGCACAAACAACCCAAAACTAACCATTCTATTTGTGAAGATCTAAACACCTTCTTCAAACCCTTGACTCGGTCCAAACAATCAGACGCGAAGAGCTATCTGTCTGCTCTCAAAGATCTCTAACTGGCCCGTCTAAAAATATTTCTTTGCACCACAACCATTCAGTTACCCTCAACACAGCTATTGATCCACGTTTTTGTTGCGCTACTCTGATAACTTCCACCTTGTTTGTCTTAACCGATAATAACTTTGGTCGAACTTGATTGGGCAATCTCCATTTTATATGTTTTTAAATATTTATTATGTTTTATTGGGTTGTAATTAAATGGATTTTCATAATGGATTTGTGGATTGGACTAAACTAGGTCATAATTTTATGGTAATGGTTTGTGCTTGAGGTCCAAATGTGACATCTGGGTCGAGGGTGTTACAAATATATTAACAATAAATAATAATAAATAGAAAATTATAGATAAAGTACAGTAATACTAATAATTTTTTGGGTTTTTCATTAATAAATAATAATTATAATATTAACTAATAATATAAAAATGTAATAATAACGAAAGCCTATTGTTTTAAATATTTACAAAAATAAAAAACAGGTTAACACCCCAGATAACATTAGTGATTACAAGTATTGGTATGACTCTCTAGGTATAAATACTCCTCCACGAGTACCGATACTCAAATTAGGTTCGAAAGATTTGGTGCCTCAAGCCGTGCTGATACGCTAACATCCGTATCGATACCCATCATCGATATGTGATCTATCTCGTACTGATCCCTACTCGTACCTGTACTTCCAACTTTGCATACCGGTACGCGAAAGCCTTCCTCAATCAATAGAATAGTAGTACCGATACGACCTCTAGCATTTTTGGTACGCCTCTCACAAACCACCCCCTTTATAACATATGTGTAGCAATACGAGACACCTAGTATCGGTACGCGAGCCTAGAATTTCAAAGTCTGGGTTTGGATTTCACCTAGAAATCCCACTTAACCTATATTGTTAAGCTCCAAATCGTTCCTACAAGTTATGGTGAAGTTGTTAGGTGAGTTTCTATCAATTTTAAGCCCTAACAATATCAATTTCACATTTTACCATTGAAGATCACCCAAGGCATACCCAAACCACAAATACCAAAATCATGCATCAAAGCCTATTTTTATGAGCTTCAGGAATTCATAGGAGTTAGTGGTGTACTAACCTTGATTCCACAGCTGAGAATGAAGCTTTTAACACAACTTCAAGCCTTGCTCTTCCCTTGGTCCTTGGAAGTGTTCCCAACCTCTTTCACTTGGAATGTAGATCTTAAGAGGCTGAACAAACTTTCCTTCTACACCCAAATGGGATTTCAAAAGAAAAGGGTAAAAGATGGGACTTTTTCTTGATTGTGGATGAAGGAGGAAATAAGAAAGATGAGAGAAAAATGATATGAGCAATGAGGTCAGCTCTTATAATGAGCAGAAAATTAAGCTTCTTCCCCCTTGATAAGTGTTCAAAAGTACTATTTTTCTTACCCTTTTTACTCATATTATTGTTAGACTTAGGCTCATATTAGTTGCATAATTAGCCATTCATGCATTAATCCATGTTTCCTTCCATCGTTGAGCTTGATTACATAACTTGGTAGTTTTTGTGGGAAAAGATGCTGCTTTGGTGTGTTTTGTGTGTATGTGCAGGATCACTTGCCAAAGCAAGGCTAGAGCTAGTTGCCAGGGCAATGCATGAAGGATATGCCGAGCTAGTTGCCAGGGCAATACATGAAGGAGACGCCGAGCCAGTTGCCAGGGCAATTGTCGACAAGAGAAAAGGCGATATGGTAGTCGAAATTGATGACTAGACAAGCCTAAGATGACGTGGAGCAAAGCCCAAACCCAAAGGAATTTGATTTCCATGAAGAGATTAAAGAAGAATTAAATTCCAAGAAGATAGGAGAAGTTCTAGTAGGAATATAATTATAATAAAGAATTATATTCTTTAAAGATAATTTAATTCCAACTTAACTTCCTCCTCAAAGAAGGACTTTGCCCTAGCCCTATAAATAAGAGGGAGATTTCGACAATCCATAGAGAGGAAGAGAGGGGAATTTCGACAAGTCCAAGGAGGGCAAGAGGATAGAATTTTCGACAAGCATTTAGGGCAAGGAAGATTTCGACAAGCCTCCTTCTTCATCTTTTTCTTTCTTGTTCGATTGGGTTCATGCTAGGGATTATTTATCTTGTGTTTCTTTGGAACCTAGCCATGAACTAAATCTATTTGGCTATGGTTATTGTGTTTTGTGGTTGTGAGAAACTATTGGTTTTTGTTTAGGTAATAAGAGTTTGCACTTTTCTATTCAAGGTTTATTCATTCTTGGTTCTTATTCTTGTTTACGAGTGAATTGGGAGAGGATCTCGTAACTTCATATATTTATCTAATATCGGGAGAGTTAGATTCAAGAAACGAATGAATATGATCTTTATTCAATCTATTGATGGTGAAGATTAATCCGGCTTAGGAATAAGTTAAGGATTTCAACGGCTAAGAGGAGCGCAAGATTGGTTGTTGTTCACCTTTGATTCACGCAGGGATGTATTATCAAGGCATACACAAGTAGCTAGAGTTTCGACTTAGGGATAAGAAGAAACCATTGAAGAACGCTCTGTCGAACCTTGAAGGTTGCTGCCCAGACGCCCAAGTAGTTGCCTAGGCAACCATCGATTAGTTGCCAAGGCAACCCTGTTGTGCAAGTTGCCACGACAACTGAGTTGCCCGTGCACTCTTTTACCAAGACGATCCAATCGGCTATCACACCTCAACTCATGATAACCTGGCCTATCTCTCTCTCAGTGCAAGAGACTAGATTCTTGAAGTGGCACCAATCCCTATGGAGACGATATCTTTTATACTATAACTTGCAACGTGTATACTTGCACAATTGCGTAGCACTTATTACGCGCAACAAGTTTTTGGCGCCGTTGCCGGGGATTGGCAATAGTGACTTTGTTTTTATTTTCTTGCACTTTCTTTTTACTTTTCTTGTTTAAGATTCAAAGGGCTAACAAACTTTGGTTTTGCATTGGTATATGACCAGGGCGAGACCGACTACACCAGAATATCCCTTTGATCCAGAAATCGAACGAACCTTACAAAGACTTAGATGAAGGATAAGAGTAGCAATGGCTAATCAAGATGGAAATATGAATCAAGATGTTCGAGCAGGAGGAGGAGTGATTCTTGCACGAAACAGAACTATTCGAGACTATCTTGAAGAAGATCTTGATGGACTTAACCCAAGAGTTGTCGCACCTGAAATTGAAGCCGACCACTTTGAGTTGAAACCGATAATGTTTAATATGATCAACACAATAGGTCAATTTGGCGGCTCAGCAACTGAAGATGCACGGCAACATCTGAAATCTTTCCTCGAGATTTGCAACTCGTTCAAAATACACGGAGTCACCCCCGATGTCTTACGATTAAGATTATTCCCCTATTCACTGAGGGATAGGGCGAAAGCATGGTTGAATAGCATTCCTGCCGGATCAATAGCATCTTGGACTGATCTTTGTCGTGATTTCCTTGCTCGGTTTAATCCTACAAATTTGACTTATAAGCTTCGTAACGACATTACTTCTTTTCGGCAGGCAGATGATGAATCCATGTACGAGGCTTGGGAGCGATATAGAGAAATTCTACACAAATGCCCCCTACACGGATTCCCGATGTGGACTCAAGTAACAATGTTTTACAACACCGTGAATACACCAACAAGGATGATGCTAGATGCCTCGACAAACGACATACTCCTAGATAAGTCGCCGGAGGAAGCAATGCAAATTTTAAACAGGCTGGCCAAGAATGATTATCAATTCCCATCTACTAGAAGAGGAGGAGTTAGACGCCAAGCCACAATACATGAACTAGGATCATTAGATTCAATTTCGGCATAATTGGCCACTTTAACCAAGATGGTCCAGAACATGCAAAAACCAAACAACACACATGAGGTCAAGGTAATGGATTCTTTTTGTGAGTTATGTGGTGATAACCATAATTCTTCTGAATGTATGCAGAATCCAGCTTCTATGTGGGGAATTACAATCGGAACAACAATGTGATGTCTAATACATACAATCCAGCTTGGAAGAAGCACCCGAATTTTTCATGGAGTAATCCCAACAATGCTCTAAACCAGAACAATCAGAATGCACAAGCATCGGGATTCCAGCAGAATATGCCACGACAACAGTTGCCGCAGCAACAACCGACAACATCCAGTTCTTTGGAAAATTATCTAAATGCTTTTATGATGAAAACTGAATCTTATATGGCTGAGAATAGTAACTTCATAAAAAGAACTGACGCTTTTATTAACAGGACCGAGATGAGATTGCAAAACCAAGAGGCGACAATCAAATCATTGGAAAATCAAGTTGGACAGTTTGCTCAAAATCTGAATACTAGACCGCAAGGAGGTTTACCTAGCGATACTGAAGTCGCAAGATGAACTGGCCACGAGCAATGTAAGGCGATCACCACTAGAAGTGGCCAACAACTTAGAGAGGCTCAAACCCGCTCATCAAACAAATCTCCACAAAAAGATCAAGACGAACCTAGCAGCAAAGCCTCAGATGCTGAACCAGGAATTACCGTGACAATCGGCAATAAGCATGCCTCAGCAACCAACGATAAAGATGCCTCGACAACTTACGATAAGCATGCCTCGGCAACCCCAGTTGATAACGCCTTGGCAACTTCAGATGTCCCGACAATGCCGTCAATCAGGTTTCAAACTAATGAAAGGATCGAAGATATCCGACTTCCACCACCATTCCCACAAAGGTTGAAGCGACAAAAGGAAGAATATCAATTCAAGAAGTTTCTTGATATCCTAAAGCAAGTCCACATCAACTTGCCATTGGTGGAAGCAATTGAACAAATGCCAAACTATGCCAAGTTTCTTAAAGACATTGTGTCCAAGAGAACAAGGCTAGGAGAGTTTGAAACAATTGCCGCAACAGAGGGATGCATGGAAATGTTGCACAATCGTATGCCACCCAAGTTGAAGGATCCCGGAAGTTTCACAATACCCTGTTCCATTGGAAATCACTATGTCGGGAAAGCATTATACGACCTTGGGGCTAGCATAAACTTGGTGCCTAAATCGGTTTTCCAGAAACTAGGAATCGGGAAGGCAAGACCTACAACAGTTATGCTACAGCTAGCAGACAGATCCTATGTGCATCCAGAGGGAAAAATTGAGGACATACTGGTAAAAGTTGATAAATTTATTTTTCCCGCTGACTTTATTATTTTGGATTGTGAAGCAGATGAGCATGCACCCATCATTCTCGGGAGACCATTCCTAGCAACAGGAAGAACCTTGATCGATGTTGAAAAGGGAGAACTCACAATGAGGGTGAATGACCAGCAAGTTAAACTAAATGTGTTCCAAACACTAAGGCATGCTGATCATCTAGAAGAATGCCAACTTCTTCATGCCACGGTAGAGTTTAACTTCGACGAGGAATTTAGTTACCTCGGCAACTACATTGCCGATCAAGAGGAACCTGAGGAGTATGAAGAACCGGTCGATGAGGAACAACAAGAAGAGGCAAATTGGCTAGTCAATCGACCAGGTACATACTTTGAACCACTGGATTACTCAGGTAAAGAAGGTAAGCTCGAAAAAGCCTCTATTGAACAACCACCAATTCTTGAGTTGAAACAATTGCCAGAGCAACTAAAATTTGCATACTTAGGAAACGATAATACATTGCCTGTAATTATTTCTTCTAAGTTACAGCCTGAGCAGGAAAAGAAGCTGATCAAGATGTTGAAGCTACACAAAAAGGCAATAGGGTGGACAATTGCCGACTTGAAGGGAATTAGCCCGGCAGTGTGCATGCACAAGATTTTGTTGGAAGATGATCACAAACCTTCAATTGAGGCCCAGAGGAGACTGAATCATGCCATGAAAGGGGTTGTAATGAAAGAAATCATCAAGTGGCTTAACGCCGGCAATATATACCCTATCTCTGATAGTACGTGGATAAGTTCGGTACAATGTGTACTGAAAAAGGAAGGTATAACAGTGGTAAGTAATGAAAATAATGAACTCATTCCAACCAGGACTGTGACCGGTTGAAGGGTTTGTATGGATTATCGAAAGCTTAACAAAGCCACCAGGAAATATCACTTCCCATTACCCTTTATTGATCAAATGCTTGACCGTCTTGCAGGTAAACCCTTTTATTGTTTTCTTGATGGTTATTCAGGTTACAATCAAATTGCCATAGCACCAGAAGATCAAGAAAAGACAACCTTCACATGCCCATACGGTACTTATGCCTTCCGAAGAATGCCGTTCGGATTGTGTAACGCCCCGACAACCTTCGAAAGATGCATGATGGCACTCTTTTCAGACATGGTCGAAGACTTCCTTGAGATCTTCATGGATGATTTTTCTATTTTTGGTAATGACTTCGACAGTTGTCTCGGAAATTTAGAGAAGGTGTTGGCAAGATGTGAAGAAACTGATTTAGTCCTCAATTGGGAGAAATGCCATTTTATGGTAGATGAAGGAATAGTGCTCGGCCACAAGATTTCATCCAAGGGAATTGAAGTAGACAAAGCCAAGGTGGATGTGATCGAGAGATTACCCCCACCAAGTTCGGTTAAAGGAATTCGAAGTTTTCTTGGACATGCAGGTTTTTACAGGAGGCCCATTCATAATTTTTCTAAAATCACTAAACCCTTGTGCAATTTGCTTGAACAGGATAAAGTCTTCGATTTTGATGATTCTTGCACCCCAAGCATTCGAAACCCTAAAGAAAAAGCTTGCCTCGGCACCCATTGTCGTTCCACCAGATTGGACGCTACCTTTTGAGCTCATGTGTGATGCAAGTGATTTCGCGATAGGAGCAGTCATAGGCCAACGCACAGGTAAGACCTTCCATGTGATATACTACGCTAGTACAACTCTTAATAGTGCTCAAGTGAATTACACAACAACGGAGAAAGAGTTACTAGCTGTAGTTTTTGCATTTGACAAGTTCCGATCCTATTTGATTGGTAGAAAGGTAATTGTTCATACGAACCATTCGGCAATCAAATATCTATTTGCTAAAAAGGATGCCAAACCTCGTTTGATTCGTTGGATATTACTTTTACAAGAATTTGATATTGAAATTAAGAACAGAAAAGGAACAGAAAATCAAGTGGCCGATCACTTATCACGTTTAGAACGCAATAGAGAGGATGACGCGGATCTAGAGATATGCGATGCATTCCCAGATGAACAAATTTTAGTTGCCTCGGCAACCATGGACGCACATGCCTCGGCAACACTCGATGCCTCGGAAACCATGGACGCGCACGCCTCGACAACTCTCGACGCCACAACAGCCTTTGACGCGCACGCTCGGCAATTTTGGGAGCAGTCACCTCGGCAATACCCTGGTACGCGGATTTAGTTAATTTCCTTGTTTGTGGTATTTTACCTTATGGCCTTACTCACCAAGGGAAGAAGCGGTTCCTCAATGATGCTAAGCAATACTTTTGGGACGAGCCTTTTTTGTTTAAACAATGTGCAGATCAGGTTATACGCCGATGTGTCCCTGAAGAAGAGCAACATAATGTACTCCGGCAATGCCATTCTTCACCCTATAGAGGACATTTTAGAGGAACTCGTACCGCGGCCAAAGTTTTGCAATCCGGTTTGTATTAGCCAACATTGTACAAAGATGCCCAAGACTTTTACAAGCAATGTGATCGTTGCCAGAGGACGGGCAATATCTCTAGACGACATGAGATGCCACTCCAGAACATCATCGAGGTGAAATTGTTCGATGTATGGGGGATCGATTTTATGGGACCTTTCCCATAATCATTCGGCAACCTCTACATTCTACTTGCCGTTGACTACGTGTCTAAATGGGTTGAGGCAGCTGCAGTTCCCAACAACGATTCCAAGACCGTGCAACGATTCTTGCGAAAAATATATTTACACGGTTTGGGATGCCGAGAGCAATTATCAAGCGACGAAGGCAAGCATTTTGACAACAGACTAATTGCCAAGATGTTGCAACGCTTCGGCATATCACACAAGATCGCCACGGCATATCACCCACAAACCAACGGGCAAGCAGAAATTTCCAACCGGGAATTGAAGGGTATACTCGAGAAGGTTATAAATCCCTCTAGGAGGGATTGGTCATTAAGACTAGACGATGCACTTTGGGCATATCACACTGCATTCAAAACACCCTTAGGTATGTCCCCCTTCCGACTTGTCTATGGCAAGACATGCCATCTACCGGTGGAAATCGAACACAAGGCATACTGGGCAATCAAGACCGTGAATATGGACTGGGAAAGTGCCAGACAAAAGCTTTTGTTGGACCTCAATGAGATAGAAGAATTCCGTGCACTCGCCTATAACAATGCACGAATCTACAAGGAGAAAACAAAGCAATGGCATGACAAGAAACTATTGCCGCGACAATTCACGCCAGGGCAACTAGTTCTCTTATTCAATTCTCGGCTAAAACTTTTCCCGGGAAAGCTGAAATCAAGATGGTCGGGACCATTCGAAGTCGTCAAACCATTCTCCCATGGTGCTGTGATAATCAAGTCCATCTCTGACAACCATGAATTCAAAGTTAATGGACAAAGATTGAAGCACTACAATGGTGCCCATGTGGAACGTAACAAAGAAGTGGTCAACTTAGGAGATGCATGAGCATGCTCTCCTTTCAATATTTTATTTTTATTTTTATTTTTATTTTTAGGAGATATTTTATTTTTCTTCATTATCTTTAGTTTCCAGGTTTTCTTTTCCACAACAAGACTCACAACCACCATGCTAAGGAAATTTACTGCCGACTACTTGCCACGGCAACCACAAAAGATGATGCCGCAGCAACCTACATCGTGCCTGCACAAGCTGATGCCACGGTAACCAACCCTGAATATGCCACGACAACCAAAGCTAAAGATATCCCGGCAACCATTGCAAAAGCCAAAGGTAAAGCACCTATGCCCGAATCAACTCCTAAGAAAACAACCATCGCGTTCAAGCAAGAGAATCAAGACACCGACCAAAAGGAAACTAATCATCTACGATGACGAACTCTCGGAGTAAGTCCTCGTATGCATTTTATTTTTTGTTATTTTTATTCTTCTTTAATGCATGCATTGAGGACAATGCCTCACTCGAGTTGGGGGGGATTGTTATTAGTAGTTACCATGTTTAGTTACATTCATCTTAAGTATTACATTTAGGATACATAAATTGCTTGCCATGCCTTTAGTTGGAACAATAATTGCTTAGATTTGATGAATATCCAATGATGACTTTGCCAATGCACTTAATTGATAGAAATTTTATTCTAGGATAACCATGGAAAAACTTAGAATTTTACTATGATGCTAATTTTGATGAAACACTATTGTGGTTTGATTGATTTAAGGAATTCTAGTGAACTTAGGTTGATAATTAACAAATTGGGGGATTAGAATAAAAATTGGATGAATGCTAGAGGTGCCCGAAATTGGCTCTAGCATGTGCTAAAAAAATTGATCGCTAGAGGTGCCCGAAATTGGCTCTAGTATGTGTTAAAAAATTTAATCGCTAGAGGTGCCCAAAACCGGCTCTAGTCGAATAAATTAACTTAATAAAACTAAAAACAAAACACTAGAGGTGCCCAAAACTGGCTCTAGTTAAAACATGTTAAAAAGAACCCAATGAAGTAATTTGAAAACCTATTGTTTGCATAGAATCCGAAAAATCAACTTGCACACAACTCTGCACACACTCACAAGCATTATAGTTTGATTCCGAGTAACTCCTAAGTTTTCTGAAAAATAAAAAGCCAATCATACTTTGTGCCCCGGGTTCAAAGAATTGAAATCAAGTTCAAAGCTAAGTTTGTGAAAATTGAAGTCTTGGCAGGTAATTATGAGTTTGCATTGCTTGAGGACAAGCAATAGTTCGAGTTTGGGGGTGTTATAAGTGTTCAAAAGTACTATTTTTCTTACCCTTTTTACTCATATTATTGTTAGACTTAGGCTCATATTAGTTTCATAATTAGCCATTCATGCATTAATCCATGTTTCCTTCCATCGTTGAGCTTGATTACATAACTTGGTAGTTTTTGTGGGAAAGGATGCTGCTTTGGTGTGTTTTGTGTGTATGTGCAGGATCACTTGCCAAAGCAAGGCTAGAGCTAGTTGCCAGGGCAATGCATGAAGGATATGGCGAGCTAGTTGCCAGGGCAATACATGAAGGAGACGCCGAGCGAGTTACCAGGGCAATTGTCGACAAGAGCAAAGGCGATATGGTAGTCGAAATTGATGACTAGACAAGCCTAAGATGACGTGGAGCAAAGCCCAAACCCAAAAGAATTTGATTTCCATGAAGAGATTAAAGAAGAATTAAATTCCAAGAAGATAGGAGAAGTTATAGTAGGAATATAATTATAATAAAGAATTATATTCTTTAAAGATAATTTAATTCCAACTTAACTTCCTCCTTAAAGAAGGACTTTGCCCTAGCCCTATAAATAAGAGGGAGATTTCGACAATCCATAGAGAGGAAGAGAGGGGAATTTCGACAAGTCCAAGGAGGGCAAGAGGAGAGAATTTTCGACAAGCATCTAGGGCAAGGAGGATTTCAAAAAGCCTCATTCTTCATCTTTTTCTTTCTTGTTCGATTGGGTTCATGCTAGGGATTATTTATCTTGTGTTTCTTTGGAACCTAGCCATGAACTAAATCTATTTGGCTATGGTTATTGTGTTTTGTGGTTGTGAGAAACTATTGGTTTTTGTTTAGGTAATAAGAGTTTGCACTTTTCTATTCAAGGTTTATTCATTCTTGGTTCTTATTCTTGTTTGCGAGTGAATTGGGAGAGGATCTCGTAACTTCATCTATTTATCTAATATCGGGAGAGTTAGATTCAAGAAACGAATGAATATGATCTTTATTCAATCTATTGATGGTGAAGATTAATCTGGCTTAGGAATAAGTTAAGTATTTCAACGGCTAAGAGGAGCGCAAGATTGGTTGTTGTTCACCCTTGATTCACGCAGGGATGTATTATCAAGGCATGCACAAGTAGCTAGAGTTTCGACTTAGGGATAAGAAGAAACCATTGAAGAACGCTCTGCCGAACCTTGAAGGTTCCTGCCCAGACACCCAAGTAGTTGCCCAACTAGTTGCCCATGCAACCATCGATTAGTTGCCAAGGCAACCCCATTGTGCAAGTTGCCCCGACAACTGAGTTGCACGTGCACTCTTTTACCAAGACGATCCAATCGGCTATCACACCTCAACTCACGATAACCTGGCCTATCTCTCTCTCATTTGAATTCATCTTTTCTTTTACTTTATTGTATTCTAGATTAGTTATTAGTTAAACTCCTATAATCCTTTATTTGTGTTTTTACTTTTTACAGTGCAAGAGACTAGATTTTTGAAGTGGCACCAATCCCTGTGGAGACGATATGTTTTATACTATAACTTGCAACGTGTATACTTGCACAATTGCCTTGGCACCCCTCTTTTTCATCCTTTCAACCCCTAACCATTCAAACCCAACCACAAGCCCAACACATAAAGCTAGCCCAAAAGGCTCCTATAATCCCAAATAACACGACCCAAATATGAGGCCCATGCCTCGGTTAAACCCGACCCTTGGATTTTAAAATCTGGGTCCTTACAACTCTCTTTTTTAAAAACAATTGTCCTCAAAATTTACCCGATGGAAAAAGATACAAGGAGAGTACTCTCATGTCGTCCTCAACTTCCCATATTGCCTCCTCAACACCGTGGTTCGTCCATAACATTTTCACCAAGGGTACACACTTTTTGCGAAGCTCATTGACTCCCATGTCAAGTACTCTAACTACTTTTCCTCTAACGTCAAATCGACATTAACCTCAATTTCTTCAAGTAGAACAATGTGTGAAGGATTAGAGCGGTAACACCTCAACATGGACACATGGAAAACATCATAGATACGTGCCAACACCGGAGGCAAGGCTAACTAGTAAGCCACTGGTCAAACTCTTTCAAGCAACTCATATGGTCTGATGTACCTTGTGCTCAATTTTCCCTTGCGTCCATATTGAATGATCTTGTAAAATCCCATTCCCGTATTTGTCACCAAACACGAGTCGGTGATGGTACAAAACAAAGTTAAAACAGTTTCCATTATCGAAACTTAAACTGGTAGCCTGCACTGTTCATGAACAATTTTTTTTAAATTTTTTATAGACATCAAAAATTCATTCCATAAATTTTTAATTAAACTAGATTCACTAAGCTTTTTACCCATATAAATTAATAAGAGAGATTCACTATACACAATTATGAAAATTTCTCAAAGTCACGGAACAGTGCAAAATTTTCAGAAAATCTGTTGCCCTTTTTTCTGACCATCCATCGAATAAAAAATCATATTTTTTTGTATAGACCTTGAAATCAATTGCCGTTTGTTTTAAAAGAATCTAGACTCAATTTTTAGTTCATACATATAAGATTCACTTCCTAATTCAAATCATGGAATTTATACTGATTTTTCAAACACATTGCATCTGCATAACTCACAGATTTTAACTCTCTCTACCATGAGCACATTAATTACTAATAACTTAGTCATTTATACCTTAAAAACATAACATCCACATCATATAAGTTACTAGACCAACCATATTTTAGTTATAAGTTAATACAAACCATAACTAATTATACATGCCATCTAGTATATCCAAGTAAAAAGGATAAATATCATTACTGTGAATATAGTGATATACTCCCAAAATATGTAGATGATGCCCAACTACTCTCCCCTTGGAACTCCGTTTAAACCTACGCGTGGAAATTCATCACACGCTAAATGTATACTTAGTGAGGCAATAATCCATAATCAAGTGCAATTTGACATAACAATCAATATAAATGAATAACAATGCATATAATCACCTTACCCTTTTTATGCATGTTAACATAAGTAGTAACAAATATAACAACATATATCAAAGTAATAAGTTTTAGTCCTTGCCAATATCGTTGCCATTTCTATCAATAAGCTTTCAAGCTTACCATCCTATTTTTCAATTTATTTAGCCCAAAGTATTGAATTAAGAGAATCTAAGTGCACGAGTCATCCTCGTATACCCAAGCTTCCTTGAGTATACATATACCCAACCTTCCTTGAGTATATATGAAATTTGCACCGAAGTGCTTTAATATGTACCGAAGTAGTCCCGTATACTCAACCTTCCTTGAGTATACATAAATGTTACACCGTAGTGCTTAGAATATTTATACATATGTTTATGACTCTATGGCTAGACAACTACACTTTTAAATCTCTAAATCATACTCGGGCTTTATATCATCCAACATTTCATCCATGACAATTTATATCAGTATCTATCAACATTGGGCAATTCATACCCAAAATAACATTCATAATATAACGTCATATGTAATTAGTGATCCATGCATTTATATTCACCTTTTGACATATTTAAAATATGTCAATCATATGCTTCATGACATAAGTATAATGACAATAAAACTTGGGCAGGCTCATCGCAAGCCATCCCAATTATTTATAAAACATCAATGTGTCATGATATGTATGCAATTGCACTCACCTGGACACTTTGTGAAAGTGAAAATTTTAATAGCCTCACTAAGCTTGGATTATACTTTTTATCTTCCTTCTTCACCCGTTTGGTCCCAAATTTGCTTGTTATCTGCATGTATATTAAATACATAACACAAGCAATCTTAAGTATATGTCCAAGCCTTGTTAACCCATGTACATACCAATTTGGAAAATTCAATATTTTCAACCAAATACTACTTTGTAATAACAATGCTCTTACACTTTATTCCAACTTTGAATTGCACATTACAATCACCAATTTGATAATTTCACTTTAAACCCTTAAATATCTCTCTTAGTGCTTATGATCCAAAAATTGGAAACTTTCATATATAACCTCAAATTTCAAAAATTTTAACACCATAATGATCCTTGAACAATGACAAACAACATAACTATATTTCTTGAATATTTTGATATTTCTCACTTATATCACCCTAATTGCCAATTTCACAAAATAATCTCGACATGATGTTTTCTTCATCCAATTGTCATAATTAAACATGGAAAACATCATTCTAATCATTCTCATCATCGAAATATTTTTTACAAAATTTTCCCTAAACTTCTCATAATAACCGAATGGTCCCTATATGTT
Source organism: Hibiscus mutabilis (assembly GCA_019671005.1). NCBI lineage: Eukaryota > Viridiplantae > Streptophyta > Magnoliopsida > Malvales > Malvaceae > Hibiscus > Hibiscus mutabilis. Next base: position 27,151,299 of record CM033753.1, on the reverse strand, counting down.
CTTCCATGAAATTTTCATCATTTCAAGCATAGAAACAATACCACAACAACATTTCCAACATGATTGAACCTTAAAACATGAAAATCCAACATGTCCTTCATCCACCTTAATCACCAATACCAACTTAGAAGCATGAAAACCATGCAAAACTTATACCAAATGAAAGAGAATTTCATGGAGAACAAATCTCTATTTAATGTCTTATCTCTAAAATCAACCAAATCAAGCCTAAAAATTGAAATAAAATTTTCTTACCTTGCTTGGGGAAGTTCACGGCAACTAGGAGAAAAGATGAGAGAAATTCTACACATTTCTTTAATTTAATTCCATGCCAAATGGCATTATATAATCTTAATTAAAAAATCCTTTTAATAGTCAAATGACTATTTTATCCCTTGATTTTCTCCAATAACATGTTGCCACTTATATATCTTCTTTTTCCATAATCAAGGATATTTAAAAAGTATATGCAAAATGACTATTTTTGCCATTAATGAATCATCATATCTTCAAAAATGCCATTTCACACACTACACAAAATACTGCATACAATCGAATCTAAATTAATCAGAAATGATTCAGAACCATAAAGTCATTCTATTCTTTTCACTTTAGCCACCAAACTTTAAAAGTTTATGTTTTAGTCACTGAACTAAAACCATCAACTTTTAATTTCTTGCCATTTAGTCACTAACCAATTATCGGGGTATTACAAGAATTGTTTTAGAACATACCTGGATTAAATAAATGTGGGTACTGCTCTTTCATACTCTTTTTGGTTTCCCAGGTAGCTTCTTCCACTTTATGATTCTTCCAGAGATTTTAACCGATGAAATTGATTTGTTTCTCAATTGCTTAACCCCATGATTTAATATCTTTACTGGTTCTTCTTCGAATGTCAAATCAGGTTGTATCTCAACTTCTACAGACGAAATGACATGTGATGGATCTGATCTATATTTGCGAAGCATCGATACATGAAAAACATCATGGATCTTGCTCATTTCTGGTGGTAACGCTAATTGATATGCCATCGGTCCCACTTTTTTCAAGACTTCATACGGGCCCATAAATCTGGGACTTAGCTTCTCATTCCTTCCAAATCTCATTATTGTCTGCCAAGGCAAAACTTTCAAAAATACATTGTCTCGCACTTGAAATTCAATTTCTTTTGTTTTCAAATCAGAATAAGATTTTTGTCTATCGAAAGCTACTTTTAGATTATCTCAGATTATTCGTAATTTCTCTTTTACTTCTTGAATCAGACCAGGCCTAATAATCTTGCGATCTTCTAACTCAAACCAATTTAATGGTGTCCGACATTTTCTTCCATACAGAGCTTCATAAGGTGCCATTGTAATTCTTGACTGATAACTGTTATTATAACCAAATTCAGCCAATGGTAAGTACTTTTCCCATGAGCCTACAAACTCGATGACACAAGCTCTAAGCATATCCTCCAAAATTTGAATAGTCCTTTCGGATTGTCCATCGATTTGTGGGTGGAAAACAGTACTAAAATGCAATCGAGTACCTACTACTTCATGCAAAGCATTCCAAAATCTTGAAGTAAACATGGGATCTCTGTCAGAAACAATGGAAGTAGGAATCCTATATAGTCTAACAATCTCCCGAATGTATAACTCAGCATGTTTACTCATAGAGTAATCTACTCTGATTGGTATGAAATGTATTGACTTGGTCAATCGATCCACAATCACCCAGATTGAATCTTTTCTACTTGGCGTCAACGATAATCCGGTTACAAAATCCATAGTCACTTTTTCCCATTTCCACTCTGGAATAGCAATTGAATGAAGTAGACCTGATGGCACTTGATGCTCTGCCTTAACTTGCTGACAAGTTAAGCATTTGGATACGAATTTTGTTATAGTTCTTTTCATTCCTGGTCACCAAAATTGGTTCTTCAAATCTTAATACATTTTATTTCGTCCCGGGTGCATAGTTAAAGGACTATAATGTGGTTCTAAAAGAATTTCCTTTTTCAATTCCTCATCATTGGGAATATAAGCACGTCCTTTATAGTATAAACATCCATTAGACCTCAATTCGAAGTCTGAAGATTCTTCACTTTAAGCTTTCTTCTTTTTCTCTAAACATTTTTCATCTTTTTCCTGCGATTCTTTTTATTTTGTCTATTAAAGTAGACTTGATGTTCAATTCAGCAAGCAAAACACCATCATTCATTATCAATAATTGAGCATCCGATATTCGTAGGGCTAAAAACATCTTTCGGCTAAGTGCATCTGCAACCATATTAGCCTTTCCTGGGTGATAATCAATAATCGCATCATAGTATTTAATTAGCTCAATCCATCGTCTTTGCCTTAGATTCGGCTCCTTTTGCGTTAGAAGATATTTCAGGCTTTTATGGTCTGTGTATATATAACATTTCTCACCATATAAGTAGTGGCGCCAAATCTTTAAAGCAAAAAAACAACTGCAGCCAGCTCCAAATCATGGGTAGGATAATTCCTCTCATGGGTTTTAAGTTGTCTAGAATCATAAGCCACCACTTTTCCGTCCTGCATAAGTACACAACCCAAGCCATTATGTGATGCGTCACTATACACTATGAAATTCTTCCCAGATTCAGGTTGAACTAGTACATAAGCTTCTGTCAAAATTTTCTTTAACTTTCAAAGCTTTCTTTACATTCATCAGTCCATACAAATGGTACATTCTTTTTGAGTAGCTTGGTAATAGGAGCAGCAATCATCGAGAAATCTTTCACGAATCAGCGGTAATATCCTGCGAATCTAAGAAAACTTCTAACCTCAGCAACTATTTTAGGAGGTTTCCACTCAATGATAGCTTGAAATTTTTGAGGATCAACCCGAAATCCCACAGTCGATACTATATGTCCAAGAAATGTCACCTCAGAAAGCCAAAACTCACATTTAGATAGTTTGGCATATAATTTCTTTTCCCTCAAAATTTGAAGAACTATTCTGAGATGGACATCATGATCTTCCTTGGTTTTTGAATAAACCAGGATATCATCTATGAACACCACCAAAAATTGGTCCAAGTATGGCTGAAAAATTCAGTTCATCAAATCCATAAAAGCTACTGGGGCATTAGTTAATCCAAACGGCATTACCACGAACTCAAAATGTCCATATCGAGTTTTAAAAGTCGTCTTTGGAATATCTTACTCCTTAATCTTCAATTGATGATAGCCCGATCGAAGATCAATTCTAGAGAACACCGTTGCTCCCTTTAACTGTTCAAAAAGATCATCAATTCTTGGCAATGGATATTTATTCTTTATCGTCACTTTGTTAAGTTGACGATAATCAATACACAATCTCATCGATCTATCCTTCTTCTTTACAAATAATACGGGTGCTCCCCAGGGTGATATACTTGGCCTTATAAAACCTCGATTCAGTCATTCTTGTAACTGTGACTTGAGTTCCCTAAGTTCGACAGGTGCCATATGATACGGTGCTATCGATATGGGTGTTGTACCAGGTAACACATCAATTCCAAATTCTACCTCTCTATCTGGAGGTAAACCTAGTAATTCGTCGAGAAATATATCTGGAAATTCTCGCACTGTAGGCATATCTTCTATCTTCACTTTTTGACTCGAAGTGTCATCTCGGGGGGTCAAATAGCTTCACAGCCATTCACTAACAATTTATTTGCAGTGATGACCGAAATAACATCACTATGATAATTTAGCCTTTCACCCACAAATAAAATCTCAGATCTGTCTGGTGCCCTTAAAGTTAATATTTTCAATCGACACTCTACAATAGCATTATATGCAGACAACCAATCCATCCCCAATATTATTTCGAACTCATAGAATGGCAATTCCATAAGATAAGTAGGTAAATCCACATTCTGAATTTTGATAGGACACTTTCGACAAATTCTTTTTACCTTGGCACTCTAGCCTATTGGATTGGTTGCTACCATGTAACACCCCGGTTTTGGGCCTAGCGGTTTTGAGGTTTGTTAGACGGTCCGATGGACTGGATTAGAGATTCGAGTCAGATTCAGGACCGTATATTTTTCGGTGAGATAAAAATATGGAAAATGGTTAAAAATCATGTTTTAATATATTATTAATGTTGGTGGAATCAATTTTGGAAAATGAGATTTGGAGGTATGACATTTTGGATAGTGACCAAAATGCAATTTCTGAAAATTGTTTTTAAAGTGACTAAAATGAAAAAGGGTCAAATTCTTTGAATCCTTAAGGAGCTATTTTACCAATTTTTTTCTGGTGATTTCTCCCTTCAATTAAATCATTTTAACATGTGTTTTACAAGTTAAATAAAAGGGATTTTAGATATTAAAGTTAGTTATTTGGTTTTAATGAAAATTGACGTAACTTTTCTCTCCACTTCTTTTCTGCCAAACACTCAAATTTCATCAAAAACCAGAGGTGAGATATCAATTTTACTTAGATTCTTGATCTACAATTGATTATTTAACATTGATTTACAAAACCTTACTGAAATCTTGTGTTTTCCTAGCTTTAAACAAGCCAATTGAGGGAGAAATCACACAATACGGATAAGGTCCGTGATCTCCTCTATTTAATGGTTCTTTATTGATATTCCCAACTATTTGATCCTTGATTTATTGTTTATAATCTGATTTTGTGTTTTTATATTGAATTAATTGATTTAATTGGGTAAAATTGATGAAATAGCGAAAGATCCGAATTGGATCTATTTTCCAGTGATGTAGATTGATTTTAAACATATTATGGATGTATAATAATTTTGATAAGTTTTTTTTAACAATGGAATCCTGAAACTCTTGAATCTCTAATTGTTTAGGTTGTTAGAATTGTGTTTTTGTGGAGTTGTGGTGGCTGTTTGGTTGCTGGAGGTGTTAGGTTGTTTTGATTATTTTTTTAGATGTTATTTGATGATAAAAAAGTGGTGTTAGATTGAATGGTTGTGGCTGGGTTGTGTTTGGAAAGGATTAGATGGTGTTTTCGGTTGTTGTGATTGAGTAATTGTGAGGTGAATGTGTGAATCTGTGAGGATATGTTGTTGCAGTGTTTTAAATACATGGAGATGCAATAATCCTCTGTTGTAATGTGGTTAAAACGGGGGAGATGGATCCGGAAGTGATCAGGGAAGCTTTGGAGGCTTCGAACGCTTGTTTTCGCATCGGCAAATCGAGGTTTCGCGTATCGGTGAGTGAGAACGTGGATTCCAACTTTGGAATGTTTTAAAAGTGGTTTATGGGAGTTTAAACTAAGCTTGAAACGCTAGTTTAAACTCAGAAGTAAGTATAAAGTGGTTTTCTCTCTCGGTCGTGCTAGTTTCAAATGGTTTTATGCACTTGTTTTAATTTACATGTTTTAAAGTATTTGATATACTGTTTTAAAGCATGAAATGCTGAAGGATGCACATGGTAAGTGATCCTTGTAAGTATGTGGCTTATACTTGTGTTTAAAGCATGTGATGTTGCTTTGGAAAAATGGTTTGGTGAATGCTTGTTAAAACAGTGAGGTAAATGGTTAATTATATTGGCAAGTGATGTGGTTTTAAAATTATTATCGGATATAGTTGGTCGGCCATAGGATTGAGTGCACTATAAATAAGTCGCCTTGGATGTTGAGGGGTTTATACGGTGTACCGAATACTCCATTTAAGTACCCTAACAGTTGAGGGGTTATACGGTATCGAAAACTCCCGTTAGTGGGTTAAGCATCTAACCGATGAAAGGGGTTGGTGTCCCCGTGGGTTGAAAGTGTACCTGGTTGTTAATGTACCACGATTGTGATTGTATCGCTATTCCGGTTGAGATGGCTTGAAGTGTTGGTTGAACACTTGTTGAATCCGTGTATCTGGTGAACTCTTTTGTTAATGGACTTGTTTAATGATCACTTGTAAGACAATATAATTGTTAATGTATCATTGAAAGGTTTGTGTTGTATAATGTGATTTATACATGTTTACTCTTTAAGCTTTGCATATGGTTGTTATGCATGGGAAGGCTTAAATTGAGGTTAGCAATGGGATTTGCTGTTGGTTAATGATACATGTTGCATATGGTTTAATATGCTGGTTTTGAAAGTGTTAAAGTGCATGGTTTTAAAGGCATGATGTATTATATGATGATAAATATGGTTTGAAATGGGAATTTCATAGTGTTGATGGAAAATAGTTTTAAATGCATTGGTGGTGTGTTGTTTTTGAGCGCTCCTCACTAAGCCTAGTGTGCTTACGCTCCTTTTGTCCATCAATGCAGAGAACTAAAGGTTTGGGAGGCAGCAGGAAGCAAGGGATCTCAACAAGATTTGGTAATCAAAGTATGTTTTTGGAATTAGACTATAAGTAATAAGGGCAATGGGGTTTCCGTTGATGTTTCGGGAGATGGTTGTTAAACTCTCTGTTCGAGCAAGTTTGTTTAGTTGCTCTTGAATCGTAAATGGCCATTATAAAGTGTTTTTGGTGATGGTTTGAAGTTTCATGCGTTGCTTGATTGGTTTCTAGGAAGCATGTCTATAGATTTTCATTTGATGCAAGATGCTCCTGAATCGATGTCTATTTATAATGGCATTTAATGTCTGCAGGAGCAGTCCACGGTCCTGAATTGGCATGTCTTTTTGCCCTTGAGCAGGTGCCTCATCCTGATACTGACCCTGAGGTACATTTCGATTTACCTCGTTACTCCCACTCTTAGTAGGAGCATCTTGCTCAAAAGCATGTCTAGAACCCCAATGTTCTGACATCTGAACAGAACAAATATTCAACAATTTTTTTTAGTAAAGAGTAGCATTACTAATTACAGAGCATCAAAGTATATACACATAGTCATTAGTAATTTATGACATCCTAGTGGCATGCATACAATTTCGACTCATTTCAAGCTCGATTTCTATCAAGAATCGACTAAACCTGGCTCCGATACCAATCAATGTAACACCCCCTTCCCGTATTTGTCACCAAAAATGAGTCGGTGATGGTACAAAATAAAGTTAAAACAGTTTCCATTATCGAAACTTAAACTAGCAGCCTGCACTGTTCTTGAACAAATTTTTTTATAAATTTTTATAGACATAAAAAATTCATTCCAGAAAATTTTAATTAAACTAGATTCACTAAAATTCTTACCCATAGAAATTAATAAAAGAGATTCACTATACACAAATTATGAAAATTTCTCAAAGTCATGGAACAGTGCAAACTTTTTAGAAAATCTGTTGCCCTGTTTTTCTGACCTTCCATTGAATAAAAATTCATATCTTTTTGTATAGAACTCGAAATCAGTTACCGTTTGTTTTAAAAGAATCTAAACTCAATTTTTAGTTCATACATATAAGATTCACTTCCTAATTCAAACCATGGAATTTATACTGATTTTTCAAACACACTGCATCTGCATAACTCTTGGACAGATTTTAACTCTCTCTACCATGAGCACATTAATTACTAATAACTTAGTCATTTATACCTTAAAAACATAACATCCACATCATATAAGTTACTAGACCAACCATATTTTAGTTATAAGTTAATACAAACCATAACTAATTATACATGCCATCTACTATATCCAAGTAAAAAGGATGCCATTACTGTGAATATAGTGATATACTCCCAAAATATGTACATGATGCCTAGCTACTCGCCCCTTGGAACTCCGTTTAAACCTACGCGTGAAAATTTATCACACGCTGAGGCAATAATCCATAATCAAGTGCAATTTGACATAACAATCAATATAAATGAATAACAATGCATATAATCACCTTACCCTTTTAATGCATGTTAACATAAGTAGTAACAAATATAACAACATATATCAAAGTAATAAGTTTTAGTCCTTGCCAATACCGTTGTCATTTCTATCAACAAGCTTTCATGCTTACCATCCTATTTTTCAATTTATTTAGCCCAAAGTATTGAACTAAGAGAATCTAAGTACACGAGTCATCCCTGTATACCCAAGCTTCCTTGAGTACACATATACCCAACCTTCCTTGAGTATATATGAAATTTGCACCGAAGTGCTTTATTATGTGCCGAAGTACTCCCGTATACTCAACCTTCCTTGAGTATACATAAATGTTGCACCGTAGTGCTTAGAATATTTATACAGCTGTTTATGACTCCATGGCTAGCCAACTATACTTTTAAATCTCTAAATCATACTCAGGCTTTATATCATCCAACATTTCATCCATGACAATGTATATCAGTATATATCAACACTGGGCAGTTCATACGCGAAATAACATTCATAATATAACATCATATGTAATTAGTGATCTATGCATTTATATTCAACTTTTGACATATTTAAAATATGTCAATCATATGCTCCATGACATAAGTATAATAACAATAAAATTTGGGTAGGCTCATCGTAAGCCATCTCAATTATTTATAAAACATCAATGTATCATGATATGTATGCAATTGCACTAACCTGGACACTTTGTGAAAGTGAAAATTTTAATAGCCTCACTAAGCTTGGATTATACTTTTTATCTTCCTTCTTCACCCGTTTGGTCTCGGATTTGCTTGTTATCTGCATGTATATTAAATACTTAACACAAGCAATCTTAAGTATATGTTCAAGCCTTGTTAATCCATGAACATACCAAGTTGGAAAATTTAATACTTTCAACCAAATACTAATTTGTAATAACAATGCTCTTACACTTTATTCCAACTTTGAATTGTACATTGCAATCACCAATTTGATAATTTCACTTTAAACCCTTAAATCTCTCTCCTAGGGTTTATGATCTAAAAATTGGAAACTTTCATATATAACCTCAAATTTCAAAAAATTTAACACCATAATGATCCTTGAATAATGACAAACAACATAACTATAATTCTTGAATATTTTGATATTTCTCACTTATATCACCCTAATTGCTAATTTCACAAAATAATATCGACATGATGTTTTCTTCATCCAATTGTCATAATTAAACATGGAAAATATCATTTTAATCATTCTCATCATCGAAATAATTTTTACAAAATTTTCCCTAAACTTCCCATAAAAACATAATGGCCTCTATATGTTCTTCCATGAAATTTTCATCATTTCAAGCATAGACACAATACCACAACAACATTTTCAACATGATTGAACCTTAAAACATGAAAATCCAACATGTCCTTCATCCACCTTAATCACCAATACAAACTTAGAAGCATGGAAACCATGCAAAACTTATACCAAATGAAAGAGAATTTTATGGAGAACAAATCTCTATTTCATGTCTTACCTCTAAAATCAACCAAATCAAGTCTAAAAATTGAAATAAAATTTTCTTACCTTGCTTGGGGAAGTTCACGGCAACTAGGAGAAAAGATGAGAGAAATTCTACACATTTCTTTAATTTAATTCCATGCCAAATGGCATTATATAATCCTAATTAAAAAAATCCTTTTAATAGTCAAATAACTATTTTATCCCTTGATTTTCTCCAATAACATGTTGCCACCTATATAATCTCCTTTTCCATAACCAAGGGTATTTAAAAAGTATATGCAAAATGACCATTTTGCCATTAATGAGTCATCATATCTTCAAAAATGCCATTTCACACACTACACAAAATACTGCATACAATCGAATCTAAATTAATCGAAAATGATTCAAAACCATAAAGTCATGTTCCTTGGGTCTTCCTAAGACTTCCATAAAATTTCCGTAGTATTCTAAGTTCAAACGATCACCCAAATTACACACTGAAACTTATCCTTTTATAGCTTTTCATACAAATCTCGTACTAAAAATATGATTCCCATAAAAATTATTATACCGGGATAAACTATTCATTTATGGAATAAAAATAATATATGGGAAAATTACCATGTTTGTCCTTAAACTTTTCTATTCTTTTCACTTTAGCCATCAAACTTTAAAAGTTTACGTTTTAGTCACTAAACTAAAACCACAAAATTTTAATTTATTGCCATTTAGTCACTAACCAATTATTGGGGTATTACAGATCCCTTTCCACGGAGATACCTTGAGGAACATTTTTTCACCAACATCATACTCAATGTGTTTGCGTTTTCGGTCTGCATAGGCCTTCTGACGATCAAAGTCCGCTCACAACCTTTTCTTGATGATCTAAAATTTCTCTTCGGTTTGCCTAACCAAATCGGACCCCACAATCTTCCTCTTATTAAGCTCGGCCCAACATAAAGGTGTCCTACACCTACGCCCATACAAAGCCTCAAAAGGGGCCATATTTATGCTCGACTGCTAACTGTTATTGTAAGCAAACTCTACAAACGGCAACTGGTCTTCCCAATGCAAAGTCCAAAACGCAACATCGGACCATATCCTCAAGAATCTGGATAAGACGCTCAGACTGACCATCGATCTGAGGGTGAAAAGCTTTACTGAAATGCAACTTAGTGTCCAAAGTATTATAGACTTTCTTCTATAACCTAGTTGTGAAACGTGGGTCCCTATCCGAAATGATTGATGATGGCACTCCATGCAACCTCACTATCTCCTTGATATACAGCTGAGCCAACCTCTCAAAGGTGAAATCTAAATGTACAGGCAAGAAATGAGCGGACTTGGTCAAACGATCCACTATCACCCAAATAGCATCATGTTTTATTTGAGTCAACGGCAAGTCGGTGACAAAATCCATGGTGATCCGATCCCACTTCTATTTTGGAATATAAATCGGTTGAAGCAAACCTGATGGAATTTGATGTTCCACCTTCACTTATTGGCAAGCTAAGCATCTTGCCACAAATTTAGAGACATCTCTTTCAATACGAGGCCACCAATAAAAAGGAAAAAGGTCTTGGTACATCTTGTTGCTCCTTGGATGTACGGTAAAAGGACTACGGTGTGCCTCCCTCAATATCTGATCCCTCAAATCCTCCAAAGCCGGAACACACAGTCGACCCTTGAAGTACAAGTACTCACCATCTCATACCTCAAAGTCTGAGGCTTCGCCTCTCTTAACCGCCTCAATTTGTGCTACCAAGTCTTCATACAAAATTTGAGTCCTCTTTATCTCTTGTACCAACGTAGGCTCAACTCTTAACTCAGCTAAAAGACCACCATTCTTTGTCATCCTTAAGCGAGCGAACATGGCTCTTAAATCAGACATAGACTTATGACTCAAGGCATCAGCTACAGTATTTGCTTTATTGGGTGATACCCAATGACACAATCAGAACCTTTTAACAACTCGATCCAACGATGTTGTCTCAGATTCAACTCCTTCTGAGTAAGGAGGTACTTCAAACTCTTGTGGTTCGTATAGATATAATACTTCTCCCCATAGAGATAGTGCCTTCAAATCTTTAATGCAAAGATCACTACAGCGAGCTCTAAATCATGGGTAGCATAATTCTGTTCATGTGGATTAAGTTGCCTCGAAGCGTAAGCAACCAGCTTACTCTCTTGTATAAGGACACAACCAAGCCCATTCAAAGATGCGTCACTAAACACAACATAATCCTTCCCCGATTCGGGTTGTGTCAAAACCAGGGCCTCTGTGAGGTAAGCCTTTAATTGCTCAAAGCATTGTTGTCTCTTCTCGTTCCATTCAAATGGAACCCATCTTTTTGCAACAATTTGATCAACGGTGCAGCTATAATGGAGAAACCTTTAACAAACTGCCTATAATACCCGGTAAGGCTTCAAAAACTACGAACTTCTGAAACATTCCTTGGGGGTTTCTACTCCACCACAGCCTGAATTTTCTGAGGGTTCACGTAGATCCCAACCGCAATAATTATGTGGCCAAGAAATACCACTTCTGAGAGCCAAAATTCATGCTTACTGAACTTGGCAAAAAGACGTCTATCTCTAATAGTCTGTAGAACCACACACAGATAATAATCGTGCTCTTTTTCCGAGCGCGAGTACACCAAGATGTCATCAATGAAGACCACAATGAACTAATCCAGACACGGTTGAAAAATTCAGTTCATTAGGTCTATGAAAGCCGCAAGTGCGTTAGTAAGACCAAACGGCATTACTAAAAACTCATTGTCCCCATACCGCATCCTAAAAGCGATTTTCTGAACATCCTCATCCACCACCTTCAATTGGTAGTATCCCGACCTCAAGTTGATCTTAGAAAACACACGGGTACATCTCAACTAGTCAAACAAATCATCAATCCTCCGAAGAGGATAACAGTTCTTTATCGTTACCTTGTTAAGCTGCATGTAATCAATACACATTCTCATAGACCCATCCTTCTTTTTGACAAACAGGACTGGTGCTCCCAAGGCGAGATGCTCGGTCGGATAAAACCTCTCTCTAGTAACTCCTAGATTTGCTTTTTTAATTTTTTCATCTCCGTCAGTGCCATCTGATACGGTGTGATAGATACCGATGTTGTACTAGGCATCACATCAATCCAAAACTCTAACTTACGATCAGGAGGTAGTTTGGGTAACTCTTCCAAAAACAAATCGATAAACTCGTTAACAGTCTGAAGATTCTCAAGCATCAAACCCTTAATCATCGCATCAACAACTTGAGCCAAAAAAAGCTTTACAGCCTTGTTGCATTAACCTCTGAGCTGACAAAGCCGACACCACACTAGGAAGGCACATGTTTCTTTTGCCTCTCACTACAAGCTTAGAACCATTTGTAACACGAAACTTCAAGCTCTTCACTTTGCACCCTAAACTAGCATCATGCTCGAAGAGCCAATCTATCCCCAAGATGCCATTAAAATCTTGAAACGGTAGAACCATTAAATCTGCTAGGAAATATGACCCTCGAACCTCAATTGGGCACCTCTGATACACTTTATCTACCAACACATCATACCCTAAAGGGCTAGTCACATGGACTCCTATATCAAGATCCTCGGCAGAAATACTCTACTACTGAGATATTTCACTACGGATGTAGGAGTGAGTAGATCCCGAATCCATAAGAGCAACTATAGAAACCGAAGACAAGGTGAACGTACCTAAAATAACATCTGTAGCTGTGCAGTCCTCATGAGCCCTAACCATATACTGTCTAGCTAATGCTCTCTAGTAGACTGAAAGGTGCCTCCCAACATATGGCTCGCTCCTCCTCGAGCAAGGCCTCGACCCCTTTGGGCTGGATATACAATCCTCTGAACCTAGTCTAGAGAGGTCACAACAGCTACTGGATAATCTTTCACGAAGTGGTTCGGTGATCCACACTGGTAACAAACTCTTATTGCTCCCCAACACTCACCTTTGTGCTTGCGTCCACACTGATTGCAAGCTAGTGCTTCCACACTCTTCTGTTAACCCTCTGGGCTTATCATGGATGAAAACGAAAATGGTCTCCTACGGCCAGCTGACTCAGATCTTCAGTTCAATCTTGAACTCTGATTCGAGGCTGCTCTATTATGGTTCTATCGGTTTTTACTTCTTCCATAGTAGGTTTGCGAGTTGTTGGAGGGATTCTGGGTCCTCCCACCTAAACTTCCTTTCCCACCAGATAGGCTATACACTAAGCCTTGCACCTACTCAAGAGACTTGGCACTCGAAGTCAAATCTGAGAAGACCTTCGGTGGTGTAGTAGTTAGATAAGTCTGAATTTCTTTCCTCAAGCCCTTCAAGAACATCTTACACCTCATCTTTTCAGTGGTGACCAACTCTGGAGCATATCTACTCAACTGGAGAAACTCTTGCTCATACTCAAAGACTGGTCGGTTCCCTTGCATAAGATAATTAAACCGATCCCTCAAGGTATCAATGTGAGCCTTGCCCACGTACTTCTTCTCGAACTCCTCGAGGAAGTTATCCCGAGTTGGTTGATTGGGGTACCACCCAAGCTCTACTGTTTCCCACCATTCTCTAGCATTTCCTTTCAACAAGGAAAAACACATGACAACTTATCTTCTAATCTCAATCTCATCTGTCTCATAATCTAATGTGTATCTTGCAACCATTGTTTCGCTTGCACAGGTTTATCTTACCCCAACCCATGAAAGTCTGTAGCACCCTGCCTTCTCGCCCTTTCAATAGGTGCCTCTCGAGAGGTAGCAGATGCCCTCGGTATAGCTCTCATAATTTGGTGCAACGCTCGGTTCAAATGTAAGAAATAGTTGACCCTACGATTAATTGTATCCTCTGACACTTCCTCCGCGTCGGGCATATATTCCTCATCATAGCTCCCTTCTCGAGAGCCAAAACTTTCCTCACGGTCTCTTGCCCTCTTTGGCACGACTCTATTCTGTACGAAAAACAAATGAGGTCACAACATCGAATTTCAGCATTAAAACAAGTACGACTTCGACTTATGGGTATGTATTTGCTAGACATCTATATACTCTTCTAGACTTCCCCGTGGACATCCTAAAACTGACTAAACATAGGCTCTGATACCACTAAATGTAATACCCTTGACCCGGATGTCATATTTGGGCTCTAAGCTCAAAACCCTTACTAATAAATTTTTTTTCAAGCCTAAAACATTATAAGTCCATACATTTTAAAACATAGTTAAAATCCAAGTATTTAAAACAATATCAATGAAGCTCTAATTACAATTCAACTTGACCACTTAGTACAAAATAAGAGTTACAAATTGCATATATGCTTCTACGAAATTCATAGCCCCAATACATCTAGCAATTGTACTCAACAACCAAAGTCGATGCTGAAATCCAAGCCTTGATGGTGCTCTTTCAAGCCACACAACAACCTACTTACTTGCAAATGGAAACAACAACTGAGCTAACAAAGCTTAGTGGATACACTGCCACTCAACCATACTTCATGCAAATCATAAATAAAGCAATGCAACATGAATAATATCATGGCAAGATGACGATGGCGCTACCATAATCGCTTAAACACATAGCATCATGAATGTATGATCTCGCACACAGTATATACATATACCTCATAAGTTCATACAGCATCACACAAATAAATCTAATAATATTATGTGAGGCCCGCATCTATATAGCATCAGGATCCTACAATACGAGTTAGGCTCGTGTCTACGAAGTATCGAGATTATATACTAGTAAGGATGAGGCCCGCGTCTACAAAGTATCGAGATCCTTCATCCATGCTTAGAATCTCTCATCAAACATCTTCAAATGAGGCCCGCGTCTACACAACATCGGGATCCTACATTCAAAAGTGTTTAAGGTGTTCAACACACTTCTATATGTATCCAAATCTCAACAACAAGGGATGACTTAACTATCTAGGCAACCCATCAGCACACAGCACGGGCCCTAGTCACCATACAACACCGATCGATCCACCTAGGATCCCTATGGGTTTCTACTTCACACAATTTACCCAATATTTACCGAATTATTAGTTTCTTTAATTCACATACGGAGTTTAAATCTCTATTTCTCAGTTTTAATATTTATTTTATACCTTAAGAGCCATATTGGGCCCTTTACCTTGAAATGAGAATCCCGAGCGCAAACTTAAATTTTTTTAGGTAGATTGCCCAGCGAGTATTAGTACTCTTATATGGGTATCGGTACGTCTCTCTAGGTATCAATACTCCTGCATGAGTACCGATACTCAAATTAGGTTCGAAAGATTTGGTGCCTCAAGCCGTTTCGATACGCTAACCTCTGTATTGGTACCCAATATCGATACGTGATCTAACATATACTGACCCTACCCGTATCGGTACTTTTACCTTTGCATACTAGTACGCGAAAGCCTTCTTCAGTCAATAGAACAGTAGTACCGATACGCCTTCTAGCATACCAATACGTAAAAATACTACTAGAATTCTCATTAAGCAAGGGGTACCGATACGCGTCCAGTAGTACCGGTACGTCTCTCACAAACTGTCCTTTTATAACATGTGCGTACCAATACGGGACACCCAGTATCAGTACGTGACCCTAGAATTTCAAAGTCTGAGTTCAAATTTCTTTTAAAATCCCACTTAACTTATATGATTAAGCCTTAAATCATTCCTGCAAGTTATGGTGAAGTTATTAGGCGAGTTACTATCAATTTTAAGCCCTAACAACATCAATTTCACATTTTACCATTGAAGATCACCCAAGGCATACCAAAACCACAAATACCAAAATCATACACCAAAGCCTATTTTTATGAGCTGCAGGAATTCATAGGGGTTAGTGGTGTACTAACCTTGATTCCATAACTGAGAATGAAGCCCTTAGCACAACTTCAAGCCTTGCTCTTCCCTTGGTCCTTGGAAGAGTTCCCAACCTCTTTCACTTGGAATGTAGATCTTAACAGGCTGAACAAACTTTCCTTCTACACCCAAATGAGATTTCAAAAGAAAATGGTGAAAGATAGGACCTTTCTCTTGATTGTGGATGAAGGAGGAAATGACAAAGATGAGAGAAAAAATGATATGAGCAATGATGTCAACTCTTATAATGAGCAGAAAATTAAGCCTATTCCCCCTCTTTTTCACCCCAAGAGTAAATTTACACTCTTATCCCTTCAACCCCAACCATTCAACCCCAACACATAAGGCTAGCCCAAAAGGCCCTCATAAGCCCAAATAACACGGCACAAATACGTGGCCCATGCCTCGGTTAAACCTGACCCTTGGATTCTAAAATTTGGGTCGTTACATATTGTACCACAAAGAGGCCGTAGACGCAGTCGAGGTAACTTTCAGCAAAGGGAGGAAGGACATAGGACTATGGCTCATATAGTGGCAGTTCAACTCGATAGTAGTAGACCCGTAAGGATTTATGCGTATCGCGAGGGGAAGAATAACACTAATGTGATAGTAGGTACTTTTACCTTGCAGTCTATGTTGTTACTTTCTCTGATAGATTCTGGTTCTACGTATTCATATATTTTGTATGGGCATATGTATTTGCTTGATATACCGGTAGAAATGTTAAATGTGGGTATACAAGGAACAAGTTCTTTTAGAGAGATGGTTGTTACGAGGAGGTTGTATATGAGATGTCCTTTGATGGTTCAAGGTTAAGTGTTTGCAGCTGATTTGATGGAGCTGTCGTTTCATGGTTTTGATGTGATCTTGGGTATAGATTGGTTTACTGAACATGGAGATGTGGTCAAATTTGTAACCAAGTGAGTTTTGTTGAAACTTGCCGATGATTATGAAGTGATGGTTGTGGGTGAGAATGTTAAGTTCTTATCCAATGTGATTTCGGCTTTAGAAGCACAAAATTTGCTGAAGTATGGGTGTCAAGCATATCTGGCTTATGTTATGAACCCGAATATGGAAGAAGTACAGACTAAGGATATATATACTGATTTTTTGGGGGTGTTTTCAGAGGAGTTGCCTGGGTTACCTCTAGATAGATAGGTGGAGTTTTGTATTCAGACGTATGCAGATACAACTCCGGTGTCAATTGTATCATATCGCATGGCACCGAATAAGTTGAAAGAGTTAAAGACGCAACTTTAGGAGTTGTTGGACCGTGGTTTTGTCCGACTTAGTGTATCACTGTGGGGAGAATCTGTGTTGTTTGTGAAAAAGAATGATGGTATTTTGAGGATGTACATTGATTATCAGCAACTGAACAAGTTGATGATTAAGAATAAGCATTCTTTACCATTAATTGATGACTTGTTCGATCAATTCCAGGGTACTATGGTGTTTTTAAGATTGATTTGAGATTTGGATACTATCAGTTAAAGTTAAGGATAAGAACGTGCCGAAGATTATTTTTCATATGAGGTACAGACATTATGGATTTTTAGTGATGCCGTTTGGATTGATGAATGTGCCTGCAGTATTTATGGACATGATGAATATGGTGTTCCATGAATTCTTGGATCAATTCGTAGTAGTGTTCATCGATGACATTCTCGTGTACTCTTGTATCGATGAAGATCATGATCGACACTTGCGGATTGTGTTGCAAACCTTTTTGAATAGTCAGCTTTATACCGAGTTGAGCAAGTGTGAGTCTTTCTTGGTTATGTTGTTTCGGCAGAAGGTATACAGGCGAATCCGCAAAAGGTTGAGGCGGTTGTGAATTGGAAGTAACCTAATTCGGTGATGGAGGTTCATAGTTTATTGGGGTTGGCAGGTTATTATCATTGCTTTATGGATAGGTTCTCAAGGATTGCTGCTCTGTTGACCAAGTTGTTACAAAATGATGTGCATTTCGAATAGACAAAATCTAGACAACAAGCTTTTGAAAAGTTGAAGGAAGCTTTGACAGAAGCTCTGATCTTGATTCAACCTAAGTTAGGAAAAGAGTTTGTGGTTTATAGTGAAGTATCCTACGTTGGTTTAGGGTGTGTTTTGATGCAAGACATAAAGTTGTGGCTTATGCATCGAGGCAATTGATGGTGCACGAGCGTAACTACCCTACACATAATCTAGAGCTTGCAGCGGTGGTGTTTGCGTTGAAGATTTAGAGGCATTATCTTTATGGTGGTGTAGAACGGTAAGAGTTTAAGTATTTGATGTAAAAAGGAGCTAAATCGGATCATAAGAGTTTCAAGATTATTTGATGTATCGGGGTAAGACAAATAAATGCTTTGGGTAGAGCTAAATCATGTTTTGAGGTTGAGTGTGACGCGTGATGGAGGTTTGGTTGGAGTTGCTCAAGCTATCCTTATCCTAGTTGATTGACCTTATGATGAAACATCGCATGTATCATGTATGGGTAAGACAAATAGGGTGTTATGTGGATTGATGCTTTGGGTTAGGAACTATTTTGACCGAGGCTCATGCTAGAGTTGAGAGCCATGTTAGGTGTTTGAGGTTGAGTGTGATGCGTGATGGATTGTGTATTTGTATGTTGCTAAAATTGTGAGGTTGATCACCATGAATTTTTTGGGGGTTACCTTTGACACCAACTAAAAAGGATTCTATTTGGTTGATTTTGATCGACAAATGGATTTTTTCCACGATTTTACAATGAGGTTTTGACAATGTTTGCATCGAGTTTTGGACATGGATCCAGTAGGTTTTGACAATGTTTGCATCGAGCTTTGAGTACTCGCTTGAGTTTCAGTACTTCGTATCATCCTCAGACGGATGGCCAGTCTAAATGTGTGATTCAGATCTTGAAAGATATATTGAGGTGTTGTATCATTGAGTTCCAAGAAACTTAGGAAAGACAGTTGCCTTTGGTGGAGTTTGCTTACAATAACAGTTATCAGGCAAGTATAAAAATGGCATTGTATGAAGCCTTGTATGGTAGGAAGTGTCGTATGCATTTGTGTTGGGCTGAGTCTGGGGAAAAGTATGTTTCCATGCCTGATATGTTGAAAGACACGAAAGAAAAAGTGAAGCTTATTTCTGATCATTTGAAAGCAGCCTCGGATAGGCATAAATCCTACGCGAATCTGAAGCGTAGAGAGGTTGAGTACGTGGTTGGTGAAAAGGTATTCTTGAAAGTCTCACCTTGGAAGAAGGTGTTGCGCTTTGGGCGTAAAGAAAAGTTGAGTCCAAGGTTTATTGGACTGTATGAGGTGCTGGAACGTGTAGTTCTTGTGCTTTACCGGTTGGTTTTACCTCATGAGTTGGAGAATATTCATGATGTGTTTCATGTATCCATGTTGCGGAGGTATCGTTCGGATCCGTTGTATATGATACCATTAGAGGATGTTGAGTTGCGACCGGATTTGTCTTATGATGAGGAACCGATCGAGATCCTTGATTGCAGTAGTAAAGTTCTTCATGACAAGACAATTGAGCTCATTAAGGTGTTGTAGCGACATCGCGGTGTTGAGGAGGACACGTGAGGAGTAAGTTGGACATGATAGAGCAGTTTCTGCATCTGTTTCCATCAGGTATATTTTGAGGACAAAATTTCTTAAGTTGGGGAGAGTTGTAACGCCCCAGTTCTGGGCCTAGGAGTTTTCAAGGTTGATTAGACGATCCGATGGACCGGATTAGAGGATTCGAGTCAGTTTCAAGATTAATTTGAAATAAATATTTTTTGAGTAAGATAAAAATATATAAAAATATCCTAAAATCATTATTTAATATGTAGATGATTTTGGTAAAATCAATTTTACAAAAGGAAGTTTCAAAAAGTGACATTTTGGGTCAGTGACCAAAATGTAAAGTTATAAAACTATTTTTAGTAACTGTTTTGTAAAAGGTCAAAACTTAGAATCTTTAAGGAGCTATTTGGCCAAAGTCTAATATTAGACTTTTCCCTTTAATTTGGATATTTTAAAAGGATTTAAAATAATATAAATAGGCTTGGAGAATTAATTTTGCAACTAAAGATTCAAAAGAAAACTTTATGTAACTAACTTTTCTCTAAAAGATTTTCTCCCAAATTTTCTCCAGCCAAACACTCTTTTCTACTTCAATTTTCTCAGGTAAATACTTTATTTCAATATTCTTTTATTTCCAAATGAATTCTTAATGATTTCCCAACAAAACCTATTTGATTTGATCTTGTTTTCTCAAGAAAACTCATACAATTAAGGGGAAAGCCAAGGTTAGAGGTGATCTTCGTTCTTCTCCTCTAATATAAGGTTATTTTCTGAAATTCCCAAGTTATTGATCCTTTATATATGGTTTCTAATGAGTTTTAATGATTTAATTATGGAAAAAATGGTTAAATCAATGTTTAATTGATGTATTTGATTGATCTTCGTTATGGATCTGTTTTGCTTGGTTCTTGATTTTATTAGAACATGATTTTGATATTTTATAATGTTAATGAGTTGATTTTAACATTGAAATCCCGAAACTAAGTGAATCTCTAATTTTCTAGGTTGTTAGTTAAGAGTTTTTGAGGAGTTGTGGATGTTTAATGAATGTCGGAGGTATAAGGATGAAGTTAATGTGATTTTTTGATGTTAATTGATGGGTTAAAACATTAGGTTTTGGCTGGATTAAGTTTATAAGGTGTTTGATGTTGTTTCCGGTTGTTGTGGAGTGAAATTGAATATAATTTGATAAGGATTTGTGTGAATTGATGGTGCTGAGATATTGAATGCATTTTGATGCATTGAATCCTCTTTTTTTGTGGTTAAAGCAGGGAGGTTGATCATTAAGCTTGAGGTGTGGTATCAAAAGCCGAGGAGGCTTGGTTTCGCAATCGGCGATCAAAGTTTTGCATGTCGGTGAGTGAGAACATGATTAATGTTAAGTGTTCAAAAGTACTATTTTTATTACCCTTTTTATTCTTATTATTGCTAGAATTAGGCTCATATTAGTTGCATTACTAGTCATTCATGCATGTTTGCATCGTTTCCTTGGTGGACAAGCTTGATTTCATATCTTGCTCAATTTTGTGGAAAAAGGTACTACTTTGGTGTGTTTTTGTGTGTGTGTGCAGAATCACTTGCCAAAGCAAGGTTGGAACCATTTGTCAGGGCAATGCATGAAGGAGATGCCGAGCTAGTTGCCAAGGCAATGCATGAAGGAGATGCCGAGTAAGTTGCCATGGCAATTTTCGACAAGCAATAAGATGATATGGTAGTCAAAATCGATGACTAGATAAGCCCAAGATGATGTGGAGCAAAGCTAAATCCCAAAGGAGTTTGATTTCCATGAAGAGGTTAAAGAGAAATTAAATCCCAAGAAGATATGAGAAGTTCTAGAAGGAATTTAAATATAATAAAGAATTATATTCTTTAAAGATAATTTAATTCCAACTTAACTTCCTCCTCAAAAAAGACTTTGAACTAGCCCTATAAATTCAAGATCGTGCCATCAACTCCAAGGGGGAGAGAGGAGAGAAATTTCGACAAGATCAAAGGGGGAGATTTCGACAAAGAGGCTTCAACCATTCTTCATCTTTTTTCTTCTTTGTTCAATTAGGTTTATGCTAGGAATTCTTTATCTTGTGTTTCTTTGGAACCTAGCCATGAACTAAATCTATTTGGCTAAGGTTATTGTGTCTTGTGGTTGTGAGAAACAATTGGATTTTGTTTAGGTAATAAGAGTTTGCACTTTCAATTCAAGGTTTATTCATTCTTGGTTTTTATTCTTGTTTGCAAGTGAATTGGGAGAGGATCTCGTAACTTCATCTATTTATCTAATATCGGGAGAGTTAGATTCAATAAACGAATGAGTATGGTCTTTATTCAATCTATTAATGGTGAAGATTAATCCGGCTTAGGAATAAGTTAAGGATTTCAACGGCTAAGAGGAGCGCAATATTGGTTGTTGTTCACCCTTGATTCACGCAGGGGTGTATTATCAAGGCATGCATAAATAGCTAGAGTTTCGACTTAGGGATAAGAAGAAACCATTGAAGAACGCTCCGCCGAACCTTGATGTTGCTGCCCAGCCGCCCAAGTAGTTGCCCAGCTAGTAGCCCAGGCAACCATCGATTAGTTGCCAAGGCAACCCCGCTGTGCAAGTTGCCACGGCAACTGAGTTGCCCTTGCACTTTTTTACCAAGACGATCCAATCGGCTATCACACCTCAACTCACGATAACTTGGCCTATTCTCTCTTATTTGATTTCATCTATTCTTTTACTTTATTGCTTTCTAGTTTAGTTGTTAGTTAAACTCCTACAATCTTCTACTTGTGTTCTTTTACTTTTTACAGTGCAAAAGATTAGATTCTTGAAGTGGCACCAATCCATGTGGAGACGATATCTTTTATACTATAACTTGCGATGTGTACACTTGCACAATTGCGGAGCACTTATTACACGCAACAAGTTTTTGGCGCTGTTGTCGGGGATTGGCAATAGCAACTTTGTTTTTATTTTCTTGCATTTTTTATTTTTCTTGTTTAAGATTCAAAGGGTTAACAAACTTTGGTTTTGCATTGGTATATGACCAAGGCGAGATCGATTACACCAGAATATCCCTTTGATCCAAAAATTGAACGAACCTTGCAAAGACTTAGACGAAGGTTAAGAGTAGCAATGGCTAATCAAGACGGCAATATGAATCAATATGTTCCAGCAGGAGGATGGGTGATTCTTGCACGAAACAGAACTATTCGAGACTATCTTGAAGAAGGTCTTGAAGGACTTAATCCATGAGTTGTCACACCTGAAATTGAAGCCGACCACTTTGAGTTGAAACCGGTGATGTTTAATATGATCAACACAACTGGTCAATTTGGAGGCTCAGCAACTGAAGATGCATGACAACATCTTAAATCTTTCCTCGAGATTTGCAATTCATTCAAAATACAAGGAATTACCCCCGATGTTTTACGACTAAGATTATTTCCCTATTCACTGAGGGATAGGGCGAAAACATGGTTGAATAGTATTCTTGCCGGATCAATTGGATCTTGGACCGATCTTTGTCGTGATTTCCTTGCTCGATTTAATCCTACAAATTTGACTGATAGGCTTCGTAACGAAATTACTTCTTTTCGGCAGACAGATGATGAATCCATGTACGAGGCTTAGGAGCGATATAGAGAACTTCTACACAAATGCCCCCTACACGGATTCCTAGTGTGGACACAAGTAACAATGTTTTACAAAGCTGTGAATACACCAACAAGGATGATGCTAGATGTCTCGGCAAACGGCATACTCCTAGGTAAGTCATCGGAGGAAGCAATGCAAATTCTAAACATGCTTGCCAAGAATGATTATCAATTCCCCTCTGCTAGAAGAGGAGGAGTTAGACACCAAGCCACAATACATGAACTGGGATCATCATACTCAATTTCGGCATAATTGGGCACTCTAACTAAGATAGTCCAGAACATGCAAAAACCAAACAACACACAGGAGGTCAAGGTAATGGATTCCTTTTGTGAGTTATGTGGTGGTAACCATGAATCTTCTGAATGTATGCGGAATCCAGAATCTAGCGTTTATGTGGGGAATTACAACCGGAACAACAATGTGATGTCTAATACATATAATCCAGCTTGGAAGAAGCACCCAAATTTTTCATGGAGTAATCCCAACAATGCTCTAAACCAGAACAATCAGAATGCACAAGCATCGGGATTCCAGCAGAATATGCCACGGCAATAGTTGCCGCAACAACAACTGACAACATCTAGTTCTTTGGAAAATTCTCTCAATGCTTTTATGTTGAAAACTGAATCTTATATGGCTGAGAATAGTAATTTCATAAAAAGAACTGATGCTTTCATTAACAGGACCGAGATGAGATTGCAAAACCAAGAGGCGGCAATCAAATCATTGGAAAATCAAGTCGGGCAATTTGCTCAAAACCTAAATACTAGAAGTGGCCATGAGCAATGTAAGGCGATCACCACTAGAAGTGGCCAACAACTTAAAGAGGTTCAAGCTCGCTCATCAAAGAAAACTCCACAAAAAGATCAAGACGAACTCAGCGGCAAAGCCTCAGATGCTGAACCAAGAATTGTCGCGGCAACCAGCGATAAGCATGCCTCGGCAACCGACGATAAGGATGCCTCGGCAACCAACGATAGGCACGCCACGGCAACCCCAGTTGACAATGCCTCGGCAACTCCAGTTGCCTCGGCAATGCCATAAATCAGGTTCTAGACCAATGAAAGGATCGAAGATATCCGACTTCCACCACCATTCCCACAAAGGTTGAAGCGACAAAAGCAAGAATATCAATTCAAGAAGTTTCTTGATATCCTAAAGCAAGTCCACATCAACTTGCCATTGGTTGAAGCAATTGAACAAATGTTGAACTATGCCAAGTTTCTTAAAGACATTGTGTCCAAGAGAACAAGGCTAGGAGAATTTGAAACAGTTGCCGCAACAGAGGGATGCATGGCCATGTTGCACAATCGCATGCCACCCAAGTTGAAGGATCTCGGAAGTTTCACAATACCTTGTTCCATTGGAAACCACTATGTCGGGAAAGCATTATATGACCTTGGAGCCAGCATAAACTTGATGCCTAAATCGGTTTTCCAGAAACTAGGAATCGGGAAGGCAAGACCTACAACAGTTATGCTACAGCTAGCCGACAGATCCTATGTGCATTTAGAGGGAAAAATCGAAGACGTACTGGTAAAAGTTGATAAATTTATTTTTCCCCCTGACTTTATTGTTTTGGATTGAGAAGCAGATGAACATGCACCTATCATTCTCGGGAGAACCTTGATCGATGTTGAAAAGGGAGAACTCACAATGAGGGTGAATGACCAGCAAGTTAAACTAAATGTGTTCCAAACACTAAGGCATGCCGATGATCCGGAAGAATGCCAACTTCTTCATGCCACGACAGAGTTTAACTTCGACGAGGAATTTAGTTGCCTCGGAATAAAAATTTTCAAGGTGCTACACCAGATCCAATGAGTGATCCAATAAAAATTTTCAAATAATTAAACCATTTAAAACAAAATTTTAAAACATAAAATAACTTAATTTAGAAATAGTTAAGTAATTAAACAGTTTTACAAAGATGAAGCTCCAAAGCATATTCGTAAATATTGTCATAAAAAATCAAAATATAAGTGCAGAGTTATTGGCTCAAAATAGACTGACACAATGTCATGATATACAATGCCCCTAACAAAAATAAAAAGTACTCTAAAACAGTAGCACTGGAACTCGAAGGAAAGGATGTCAATACCTGAGCAAGTCCACAAAATCCTACTAACCTGCTAAGGGAGTTAAAATGAATCATGAACTTGGAGGCAAGTAATACAGAACTACCGAAAAGAATATATATATATAAAGCAAGTTAATATGAAGATAAATGATAAACATAGCATAGTAATGTGCAAAATAATTAAATCATTTAAACCAGAATCGTAATCGGAAACAATCCTTCGTTTCCATAACATACCTGAATTGCAGGTTTAATCGTAAAATGTTGGTGTTAGTGTGCTACGATAGAATCACATAATATATATGTGCTAATATTGGTCGACCAAAATAAAATATATATAAATTGGTGTTATTAGGAGGGTATCGAATCGAAATCGTGTACATACATACGTCATGCATTCAATCGCTAAAAACATAATCGTAGAATCTCATAACATAGCATCTCTCGAGTGAAAACTACTCGAGTCCAACCCATTATTACCTTGCCTAAATAGATCCATAAGTCCCTTAATACTTTAAGTAACCTATTCTTAACTCTCTCAATTACTTAAATGTTATAGTTGATTATAGTTCAAATCCCATTAGATTTTTGGAGTTCAGTGCTTGATCCCTCTTCTTCCTTTTAGCATCGTTCAAATTTTTTATCATAAAATATTTTCAATTTTTAATATTTTGTGGGGGTCATAGTCCTAATACTCCCTGTACACTTCCGCCACTGCCCTAGAGTTACCCTGAACCTTAATGATCTCCATCCCATCTTCCATATTGCCCGAGTTTCCCAATTGCTGGTTTGAATCTAGTGATGGCCCTTTATAATTGACAAAGTTAAAAAAATACTAATAACGTTTGACTCAATAGTCACTTTAACTTTTATTTTTTTGAGCAATTCAACCCACAATGTTTTATTTTAGATCAAAATAACCTCCCTGCTGATGAAAATTATTAAAAATCTGACGATAAACAGTTTGAAATGAATAAGTCAGCAGAAAAAAAAATTTATATTTTATATAATTTTATAAAAAAATTGGTGATGTAACGTTTTTTCAAGTTAACACATTTGTCTATATGATACTGTCATGTCAGCATGCACTGTCATATATGTTTGTCATGTCATTTAAAGCCATTTACCTCAGTTGACTAACAGTTTTCATCCGCAGGAGGGCCACTTTGACCTTCAGTCAAATGTTAGGGATATTTTTTGGCTTTATAATTTACCAACGTAACATCTTCCTTTCTCTCTCTCTCTTTTAACTGTTGCGTGATTAGAGACATTCGGGTCTGTCTCATCTGATGGAAGAACCATGAAAGTCAGTCTTTCCAAGCTCGAATGTTGCATGGGTTGATGGCTTCTACATCCGAATCATTATCACTTCTTGAGGCCAGAAATTGAGAATGATCAGTTATCAAAATCTTCGGGTCTGGCCTATCGAATTAAAAAAAAGGCTATGTCCTAGAATTGCTTGAGTTAACATCTTCATTACCGGATTTTGTAACAACCCTAGAGCCCGACATCTGAATCTAAATTTAAAGATTCTATTTCTAACACCACCCTATCTTCTTCCTCAATTATTTTTGCTATGTTGTGTCATTTTCCGGTGTTGCATCCACCTTTCTCTTCCACTCTATCTCCCCCACTTCAAGCTGTATAGTATCGTCTGCTTTTTCAGGTTGATTGATCGAAATCAATAGGTTTACAACTTTACATATAAAAAGAAGCCATTCAATTCAATCTACTGATGGCTCTTTGAGAATTGAGCATCCTCCGTCTTAGCATATCTCACGAATCTGAAACGAATGCCACTCTTGCTTTTCTTCTCCAGTAAGAAAATGTCAATCACCTCACCGTGGTATCTAAATATTGCCCACAACCTCTTCCGGTGTAAAGATGTCGGAATGTTATGCACGAAGAGTGTTGCCGGAAACATTGGGGTCTTGATATGTAGCTAAGGACTTCAAATATTTCCTTAAACGAAACTACATTTCTCTACAACTATGAAAATGTGTTACAATTAGAACTCTTTATTTATACTAAAAAGTTCATTTTAATTCCTCTATAATATAAAGAAAAATTTAGTCCCTTCATTGTAAAAACTGACATTTAAGTCCTTGCACGTTTGAAAAGCGAATATTTTAGTCTATAATTTTAAAGTTATAGTTAGTTGACTCAAATATTTTGATTTGAACACTCTTTTCAGTTACCATTGTACGCCATCGTGGCCATATTAGTGGTCCTTCCAGCTGATGTGGCTCGGAGTGGAAGAGGCACAAGGGGGTGAGGCGCATGAGGAAGCAAAAAGGTCAGGCCGTGGAGTCCACTTGTGCGTGAAGAAAGCTGGTCTGTCTTCTCAGGATCGATCTGGACCGTTGGATCTAATCCTGATCCAACGACCTTCATTCGGCTGCACAAGAATAAGGGCACCATATTAGTTTAGGGTTTTTGATGTTAGATTAAGTTTAGGGTTTATTTAATTGGGCCTTATCGGGCCACCTTCTAATATATATTTTGGGTTTTAAAACTATAAGCAGACTTTTAACGGACTCTTTTCTTTTAAAAAACATTTTGAACGTGAATAAATAAGAATGATTTATGCCGATGTTAACATTTTCTATCAGTATATTACACATGTTCAAATGTGATTGGATAATTTTTTGAATAAAATAGTAAATGATTTTTAAATATTTTTATTATATTTTTTCATAACTTTGAAAATTTTAATGAAAATTTATTTGTTTTTATGATTTTTATTATCCTTTTCAATTCGATGTGCATTTATTTATTTTTTGGCTTGTAATTGTAATTACTGTAAGTAAAGACATCGGAATTTAGAATTAGAATAGGAATTAAGTTTGAAGTTAGATTTCATATGTATTTAAAAATTTTATGTAAAAATTCACAAAAAAATAAGTTCAAAATTGAAAGGAACCTAAAAAGTGTTTAAATCAAAAATATTTAAGTCAACTAATAATAATATTAGCATTTTGGACCAAAATGTTTACTTTTCAAACGTACATGGACTAAAATGAATTTTTAGATATAATAAATGTATTAAAATGTTATTTTTAGAGTAGAAAAACTAAAAATAAATTTTTTGAAATAATACAAAGAATTATAATAGACTTTAACCAATGAAAATGCTATTAATTAAATTTGCTACAACTCTCATGGCTAAAGTAATAGACAACTCATATGAAACTACATTTCTATACAAATATCCCATTACTTGTCTTGCTGGAATAGTTTGTCATTGTTAGAAAAATATGCTTGCTTCATCCTTCAGTACATCTGCCGCAAATTGAACCATGGTTTTTTGACCTGTTATATTCTCATTGTATAATTGAATTAATGACACTTAGTAGACCCGGCAAATTTGACCCGAAACCTAAACTGATTTACCCAATCCGAAACTGGCCCGAATTTTTGTTGAACTGAAATGGACCCGAATAGAATGTAACCCGAAATAAAGAAAAAATATTAAAAGAAATAAAGAAAGATGAAATGTGAACTACCGCACAACTCACCAAAAAGCCATATATAGGGTAGAAAAAACTGACCAGACCTGAAAAACCGACTGAAACCAACTGATCTAAAGTTTGATATGAATAAAAAACCGACCGATCTCCTATTTACTCGGACTGAAATCAACGACTCGAAAATTAACCGACCTAAAATAACCGTACCCGAACGGAAACCGAATGTAATCAGGCCCGAAATAACCCGACGCGAACGATCCGTTTGCCCCCTCTAACTCTTAGTTTTGAATGTCATTTATACATATAGTTTTTTTTCTTGGCTAAGTCGAACATTATTCAAATTCAGAAAGGGTTCTGTATATAGCAATGTCGAAACTAATTAAAGATGAGAAAAGTGCAGCACCAACCAGACAAAAACACAACAAACCTCCAAAACATGACAAAACAACGAAGACGAGATACTATTAATCCGACCAAAACATGGCAAAGCATTTTTAATGAGTTGTAGAAGAAGATAATTGGAAAAGGAAATACAAATTTATAAAAAAAGGGGATACTTTCTTTAGTAAAATGATATTTTAATATTAGCCATAGATTTTAAGTTTGATCCAATGAAAAAAACGAACCGCAGGTACAATCTTGAAATCCGAAGTCCCCCGACTAATAAACTCAAGATGTTCTACGCTTGCATCAAGTCGTAGAGAAAATATGCGGAATCATCGTAATACATGTGGTCAAAAGGCAATGGCAGCTCAAATCCACACTTCTCCATGAACAATGAATAACCATCTTCGTTGTAGATATTGTCTGCAACAAAGGGCTGACTCCAGAAATCTACACTGCTTTGAGCTTCATATATTTCCGAAGAAGGAAGACAAGTATCTTCTATACCCCCAATAACATTAAATCCGTACATACCAGCACTTTCGGAACTAGACGATGTTGCCGGAGGCAAAGCAGAACTCTCTAAGATCATGTTGGGCGGGGTATCAATAAGGATGCTTTCAGCTTCACCTTCAGAACTCTGGGTGGCTTCTAAGTTGACACATTTCCCTCCTCTAAGTTATAGGTTGTGGATCCAGTAGGAACAAATTTCACTTTCCCCTTCTTCTAAGTATGAATTGTTCAAAAAAAACTAATATTTTTATTTTTCTGGTGTAAAAATATTATATTTTATTGAACAATAATTTATAGTAGAGATCTATCTATTTATCTATAACCTGCTAAAAATACATGTCGTAGATTATTTTACATTAATCGTGGACCAAAATGTGTGAAATGGAACTACTTAACAGACTAAACAAACACTGATATGCTATATCACCCACACACAAAAAGAAAATATCTGGCTACAACTGGGCAATTGTTACGCTATGAATCACTGTCACATATGTACCCAAAGAAAATGCATAAATATAAAAGCTTGATAAATTATGTCGCAAGCTAAGTGTAAAGCAATCATAGGTGGGTAAAAACTCGTATCTTAGACGTCATCTAACTGCTTTCTTCGACTAATCACCGTGTAAATGGTTTGTAAATATTGCTTTTAACTCTTTATAAAATTAATGACATGTCTAGCGCTAGACTTGGTGATTTACCCTTATTAAAAGTTATACTAAAGGTTAGTCACTCAACTTATTCTAATTTTTTTTTATCAAAAACTTGTTCCGATAAATACTTTAAGAAATAACAAAAAAAAGGGTAAACTACAATGGAGGTCATTCAATTATGAGTTAGGTTATATTTGGGCCACTCAATTATTAAAAGTTACATTTGAATCACTCAATTATGAATAAGGTTATATTTGGGTCACCCTTCATATTTAAAATATATATATCGATTTGTGTATTAGATTAAATAATAATTCCAAATGAAGTACTCTAGTGTTAACAACAAACAAGGGTATACAAGTAATTTGGAAGAAGAAATGACGAAATTGATGTATTTTTTTTAAAATAAGAAGGTGACTCAAATGTAACCTTACCCATAATTGTGTGACCCAAGTGTAATTTTTAATAATTGGATGATCCAAATGCAACCTTACCCACGATTGAGTGACCTTCGTACATTTTACATCCCAATAAACTAAAAACGGATTATCAAAGAAAATCAAGCTTTCAATTCACTTTTTTTTCAACATAAAATTCATCAACCCAAAGAAAGCAAGGCAACGAAACGTTTAAGAAAAGATCATTTTTTCTGTTTAATCACTAGTATCTACTGATGTTATTGAGCCAACTTTCGCAGGAATAAGCTCCACTTTGCACCCAGCTGAGTATAAATGGGTACAAATATTACGGGTGGTGATGTGAGAATGGAGACAAAAATTATATTTTTCGTCGGTAGTGAAGCAGGCGTGAGTATGATCTCGTACCCATTTAATCCCATGAACCTCATCCCTATCCGTCCCACCGCATCCTCGTTTGTCTCATATCATCCCACTCACTCAGTATACATAATAAGTACATTTAAAAAAATTATTCATCAGTCCATCCAATTTTTAAGAGACTATCAGGCCCAACTCCTTAGTTTCTCACTATATCTCTTTTACATAAAACTCTAAAATTGCTCATTATTAGCCAATGCCGCAACTCGCAAGCCCCTACTTCATCAATACAGTCTTATTCTCGTTCAATTCTCCCTCTCTTTACGAGATTCATCTATAGCAAATCTATTTGATATGTTTTCTATAATAATTGAATGTTAGTTGTTGAGTTTTTTACTTTTATTCTTATTTTGTCAAATTACAATTTTGTTTTGTACTTGTTTTATCTTTTTTAATTGAGTGTCAATTGAAAAAATAACATATATGTTGTGGAAGTCGAGAGAACAAATATTATATATTTTTTCATAAAAAATGGTTTGTATTTATTTAACTAATACTTATAAATATATTATATGAAGTGGGTATAGAGGAAATTAAATGGGTCTTAGGACCCACGTGGGTGGTGGAGCAAGGATAGTTTTAATTTTATGAGTCGTGTGACAGGGATGATTTTGATTTTTGTACCCCCAATGGGTTGCGGGACGGGGATAGGTATGAAAATTGTTGGTGGTGATGGGTGTGGGGAGATCACCCTTCGCAAATGCCCCGCTCAATTGACATTAGGGGTGGGCAAAACTCGACTCAAAAAATTAAATTATTCGACACGACTCGACGCAAAAAAATATTGTCTCGTTATGACTCGACTAGTAATTTTATAAACTCGACTCAAAAAATTTCAAATAAAGTTTGAATTATAAAATGGAAATTCAAATAACTCAAAATTTTTATTAATTAGTTGATTAGTTTTCAAGTTCGAGTTGAGTCTATCAATTATGTTTGATGTGTTATGTATAATATTGAATATCACATGTGAAAATATAAAGAAATATATATGTATATCGTATATGGATATAGAAAGCCATTAAAATTAGAATCAATATGTATTATAACATTATAAATAATTACAATTAAATTTTTACATAAACTCGAAAGTCGACACGAATTTCATAAACTCGACTTGATTCTAAAAAAATTCAAATAAAGTTTGACTCGTAAAATAGGACTTGTAAACTCGAATAACTCAAAACTTTATGACTCGACTTGATCGAACGCTCAACCCTAATTGACATCCCTATTAGTATCTAACTCATTAATCAAGATCGAGTTTTGCAAAGATCTAATATGGGGGCAAATTGATATAAACTGACTCGACTTGATCGAACGCTCAACCCTAATTGACATCCCTGTTAGTATCTAACTCATTAATCAAGATCGAGTTTTGCAAAGATCTAATATGGGGGCAAATTGATATAAACTGACTCGACTTGATCGAACGCTCAACCCTAATTGACATCCCTGCAAAGTGGAGCTTATTCATTTTTTATTGTTTACAGAAGCAAATTGATATAAACTGACTCGACTTGATCGAACGCTCAACCCTAATTGACATGCAAGTATCTAAGCTTATCGATTTTTATTGTTTGCAAAGATCTAATATGGGGGCAAATTGATATAAACTGACTCGACTTGATTGAACGCTCAACCCTAATTGACATCCCTGTTAGTATCTAACTCATTAGTCGATTAATCAAGATCGAGTTTTGCAAAGATCTAATATGGGGCAATCCCAACCCATTGACCCTGTTTTTCTAATTTACAATGCGAGTTTTGCAAAGATCTAATATGGGGGCAATCCTACCAACCCAGTTTTCTCTATTTACAATGCTAGGATTCGAACTTCTGACCTTACTTTAAAGACCTAACGTCTTATCATGCTAGATCAACTGGTTATTAGTAAAGATCATTCTTTTTTTAACATAGTTTGATACAAAAATGTTTATACTACACAAATTCCTTTATATTCATAAATTAAAAAATATAAAATATTTAAATAAACTATATTAATAATATGTCAACCAAACCAAATTCAATCTATATTTATTTTCAAGGAAATATAATTCTTAAATACAAACAACTTGCGATTTATTTTAACCATGGATCTAGAAATAATATAATGAACATTATATATTATATCTAAACTGACGCTAGCAAAAGGAAACGTGTATGACGCAGGCACATGACATCAGCAGCTCTGATATAAGCTTCTTAGTAGGGACAACTTTTTTATTGTTTACAGAAGCAAATTGGTTGGAATAGTACTAACTTATAATCTCACATATGTACCCAAAGACAACATTTAATTTCACATCCCGATGTGTTCTGTTTGCATTTAATAATAGTTTTTTAACCAAATTTAATAGTAATAGTTATATGTATATATTTTTTAGAGTGTTGTTTTATATTTATTTTTTTCAGATCAACTATATTATTTCATTTGATGCATTTTACATTTTTAAAAATAATTTTTAAACAATTCATCTAGTAGTTTCAGTAAAAAAAAGAGTGTCGTTATCTCTAAAAGATTCGGTTTGTGCAGTCCGTTTTTACAGTTTGTACAGTTTTAAAAGATTAAGAATAAATATCATATACTATGATGTAATTACGCCAAAATTTCAAAAAAATTATGTTCAAAGAACAGTTATAATAAAATATAATATATTTAAATAATTATCGGAGATGTTATTTTTTAAATTTTTTATAGATAGTGTTATAATTATGACAAGTGTTTTTATAGTATATTAGAAAGAAAATAGTGGGTGTACTGATATTATTTAAATATTGTAGAAATTTTTCTATGAAAACGTATATATGATAATAATCTATATAAAGTTAATAATAATAATAATTGTAGGTTTTGCTTGATTGAGTAGAAAAATAGAAATGAAAAGAAAAAATATTATTTTTGAGTATGTTCGGTAAAAAAAGAAAGGGAAAATTTTGTAAAAAAAAGGGAAAATCAAAAGAGAGGATGATCATTTTTCATATTAATGTATAAAAATAAATCACTCCCGTCCAAAAGAAAAATATGAGGTATATGAATTAGTTCAAATATAGTTTTCAAAAATATTTTCATTTCTCCTATTTTCAACTCTATAAAAAATGTATTTTTCTTTTAATTTTCCTACCCTCCTGCCGAAGACCCAATGGAAAAATAATTTTTTAATCTTTTTAATATTCTACCTTTTAATTTTCAGTCTTTCTAATATCATTTTCATTATAATGTTGTCTATCAATTATTTTTTTTTGAATATAAGCAGCTAGTCATATTAAAAAGAAAAAATATTTAAAATTACAATGAGGGTTTATAACCATCATTGTAAACTAAATACATAATTTGGCATTTTTCTATAACAGTGACACAAGAAACTAACCACTTTAGGTCATATAAGGACCATACATGAAAAATGTTAAAAAAACCCAACCAAAAGACCCGAACAAAATATAGATACGAACACATTTGACTGTATCGACAAACGAACTACAAAAAGACATCAAGCTACTAGAAGACCATCGAGAACCGCAAATCAGAGCCAAGCGTGACGAAAAACTATCCACGAACGCAAATTGCGTATCCAAATTCAACATGAGGTTCCAATAAAATGAGTTTTTATATTTCCCTATATTACTATTCGAAGGAATTTGGGTCGTATACTGCTTAGTTTGTGATTGCTTTTGAAAAGTGCGGCGAAAAAGTGATTTTGAAAAGTTGGGTTTAAAATTTTAGTGTTTGTCATTGATGTCAAAAAGTGATTTTGAAAAGATAAAATGTCTATTTTAGACAAGATATTATAAAATAAAATAAGTGAACTTGGGTTATGTTCCAATTCGCTAATATTATGATATATGAAATAAATCAACTTAAATTATAATATATATATATTTGTAAAATTTAATTTAAAAATATAAACTATATTATAGATAATTGTAATACCCGTATTTTGTCCGGGATACACCTTATATTAGTAATTTGATATAAATAAGACCAAAAATATACAATATAATAAATAAATAAACAGCCCAAATAAATAAATAAAATCAGTCTCAAATGTCCAAATAATGTTCAATAACAAGTTGAAAGCCCAAATTATATTAGATACAAGCCCAATCCGATTTTGTCACCCATTTACAACAAAATTCCCGCCCATTTCATATCCAAAGAAACACAAATAATCTGGAAATAAATTTCCCGCCCAATTTGCGCCACGTGGCAAGCACCTATCGGCCAAAACAAGTTGCCATGGATTATGGTTTTCTTTCCCTATTAGCTGGATCCAGCTTTCCACGTGACGTCATCGTCTGCACCACCTATAAATAGGATGAAAGAGAAAATGCCAATTTCAAGGATGATCAATTAATAACAATCATTAAATAATAATAATAAAACTAATAAATATAAAATATAATAGAGGAGAGAGAATACCTCGGGAAGGTAAACAGTCGTGGGAAACTCGAACTGACGTTGGTGCTCGTCGAAAAAGATGACCGGTCGCCGGAGAGGACGCCAGAATGTTGGAGAGACGCCGGTGATAGTTGGAGACGACGATCGGAACCGCATTCGAATCGTTGGGAGGTATATTTCCTTTCGAACTTTCCACTTTTCTGCAAGAAAACACACTAAGTTAGATCGAAGCCAAAATCATAAAAGCGGTAAAAATAAAGAGAAATATTGGAATTTATATGATGGTGGCCGGAGAGTTAGGTCACGGAGAAGTTGGCGAAGTTAAAGATGATAGTTGGTTCGGGTAGTTTTAGCAGGGTGAAGTGGGTAGATTCTTTCGAATCGGGGTAGATCTAGGATATTAGGGTTCAAAAATAGAGTTTTTGAGGATATTTTAGGGTTCGGTATGGCGGTTGGCTGTGGCCGAAAATCGCCTCATGGCGGCCGAAAATCACTTTACGACGGCCGGCCGAAGTGAGGCGGTTGCCGGAGTTCAAGAATGATGGCAGGCAAACATCCAAAGGTCATCGAAGGATAGGGCGGTTAGTAGTCGGGATGTGTGGGGTTCATCACGTTTGTGAAGAACAGTGATAAACACCAAGTTAAACTTGGTGATTTTGATCCATTGTGGGCTAAATTTCTAGGCAATTGAGTGTTTGTGGGTGAGAGAATAGAGAGAAATGAGAGAGACTGGGGTAAGGAGAGTGAGTGAGTTGGAAAAAATGAAAGAAAGAGTGAAATTTGGGTTTATATACCCTAGCTGAAACGCAACGTTTTGTAAGGATGAGGACCCGCGTGTTTCTAAAGCGGGTCGGGTTCGACCCGCATTTTTTTGTTTGGGTCATTTGGGCTTTGGGTCATTGCAGTTTGTAATCCATTTCAATTTAGTCCATTTTTGAAATAAAATTAGTTTTAAGGTTTGGTTTTCTTTCACTTTGGTCCTTTACAGTTTTATTTAATTTAATATTAATTGCTTAATTATATTTGTGATGCATACTTTAAAAATTAGCATATAGTTTTAATTGCTAGATAATTCATACACTTAGATATAATTGTTTAGAGCCTTAGTCTAGGTTATTTAATTAGGATTCAATAATTAAATAGGATAGATAATTGTAGTAATTAAATGTATATTAAATATAAGATTTAAAATTCAAATTTGGATGATGTTCTATTGTTTACAATGGGGTGTTATCTCAACATTGATATTAAATGAATTATATTTAATATGTGTTTTCACTTATAATTGAATATTAACTTAGTTATTTAATTAATATTAAACAATTAATTAGGATACATTGTAGTTAATTAAGTGTATATTAAATAGAATCTTTGGGGCTCAAATTTGGATGGTGTTCCATTGTTTACAATGGAGTGTTATCTCAACATTGGTTTTAAATGTGTATATTTAATATACATTTTGACCTATAATATTGACTTAATTAATAGATTAGGGCCTTAATTAGGACTAGAACTTTAATTAACTAGAAAGATTAATCAATTAGGAATATGATTAATTTAAAGGCTTTAAATATATGGATTGTGTTCAAGAAATTGGATTTTCTCATAAAAGCCATTAAATTAATTAATATTCATAGTTTTAAATAACTAATTAATTAGAGGCTTTTAGGATTAATACTTAAAATCAACAAGACAATAAAAGGACATTCATTAAAAACCATTAATTTTACGTGGCATTCATGGCCACCGTAAAAGAGGTATATTTTTCCTCTTTTCCTTATTTCTGCAAAAATAATAAATATGTTAGTTTAAAAAAAAAGTAATAAAAATAAATAAAAAGGAGATCGAAAATCGTTTATGTTTATGGTCGGAGTTTGATTTCCATGGCGGAGTTGAAGAGGTTGAGTGTGGTTTAAGTAGCTTTAGGGCGGGGAAGAAGGGTGGTTTAGTCGAACCGGGTTAGATCTAGGTTTTTGGGTGAAAAAACAACATTTTGGGGTTTTTAGGGTTCGGCCACGGCGGAAGATGGCGGCCGAAAATCGCCCTAGGGCGGTCGGCAATCGCCTGCGGCGGCCGAGATTCGAATCCCGGTTGCCGACGAACGTCTGAGAGTTGGTTGAAGGTGGAGGAATAAGATTTGGTAGAGGTTGGCACGGCGGTTCATGGCTGGAGCGAATGATGTTCATCCGGTCTTGAAGAACACGGATGGACTTCATCCGAAATTGATGGATTTTGATCCAAAATGATGAGGTTTCTGGAAAATTGGGAGTTATGGCTAAGAACATTTGGGAGAGAGAAATGGGAAGAGAGAGAGAACTCTAGCCAAATGACCGAGTTGCACTCGGATTAGGCCTTTTATGGGCAGAGTGAAATGGTGCAGTTTTACCACCGGGTTAACTCAGGTCCGCGTGTTTTCGTGCGGGTCGGGTATAACCCGTGTGTTGTCATCTGGATACCATTTGGTTTTGGCCCAAGATTTTGCATGCTTTCAATTTAGTCATTTCCTCTCTTAATTTGTCCCCTAAGCTTTGCAATTAATTCAATTTAGTCCCCGAACACTATGATTTGTACCCCTTAGGTTTGTGTAATTCCAATTGGGTCACTGTGATTTGTAATTGGGCGTTTAGTTTTGTAATTTTCCCAATTTAGTCCCATATTAATAAAATTAGTTTTAAAATTCAATTTCTTTTAATTTATTCATTTATTTTAATTGTTCTATTTAATTAAATACAATTAAAATTCAAATTTGGATGATGTTCCATTGTTTACAATGGGTTTTATCTCAACATTGATTTTAAATGAATTATATTTAATATGTGTTTTCACTTATAATTGAATATTAACTTAGTTCTTTATTTAAAATTAAACAATTAATTAAGATACATTGTAGTTAATTAAGTGTATATTAAATAGAATCTTTGGAGCTCAAATTTGGATGGTGTTCCATTGTTTACAATGGAGTGTTATTTCAACATTGGTTTTAAAGGTGTATATTTAATATGCATTTTCACTTATAATATTGACTTAATTAATTGTTAGAGCCTTAATTAGAACTAGAACTTTAATTAATTAGAAAGATTAATTAATTAGGAATATGATTAATTTAAGGGCTTTAGATGTATGGAAGGTGTTCAAGTAATTGACATTTTCTCATAAAAGCCATTAAATTAATTAATATGCATAGTATAAATAATTAATTAATTAGAGCCTTTTGGGATACTACTTAAAATCAACAAGACAATAAATGGTCATTCATTTAAAACCTTTTACGTTGGAAATTTATTTTTAAATATGAATAGGGGTGCCACCTGACATGGTGCTTTTAATCTCATATTCGAAAAAAATGAATTTCCTTATAAAGGATATCCGCATTCAGAATTTAAATTCAATTAATAATTATGAGATAAATTAAATTTAAATAATTATTCGAAATGTCAAAATGCCACGTAAAATTAAAGGTAATGATAACGAGCGTTCGTAGGGGTGCTAATCCTTCCCTACACGTAACCGACTCCTGAACCCAATTTTTAAGATAGAACTTGTGGTTCGTTTTTTTGGTGTCTGATCTACCTCGAAGTGAACGGTGGCGACTCCAAAATGTTTTTAAGGATAAATAAAGAAAAATCCAATTTATTATGAAAAAACTTAAATTTTCAAGATTAAATTAAAAATGGCCAGAAAACCCTAATTTTCTGAAAGATCGATCGTCAGACTATTTTTACACACCCGATTTCAAAACCATTCATTAAAAACCATTAAATTAATTAATATTCATACTTTTCTGTCGCGACAGCTTAGCAACTCTGCTAGGGATTTTTAAAAAAATTGAGAGTCAGACCTAATTAATTTTACGTGGCATTTTGACATTTTAGGACAGTAATTTGAATTTAATTTTTTCCATAATTATTGGATGAATTTTCAAGAAAAATGCAGATAGCTTTTTCTTGTGTGATATAAATTGTCATTCATGCATAAGCCTTCTACCTAGGCTTTTCACCTTTAAGTGGGAGTGAGGCATAATCCTATGTGAGTTATTCAGCTGCGTGATCGGAATTTTTTCCTCCTTCCGGTATACCAACCTTATATACCGTGAGGTTACGCCTCTGCTATAAGGGGTCGTATACTCCCGAATCAATGTCTTACTGTAGTCCAGTAACGACAGTTCGGGTACCCATAGTCTAGATCGAAATCCACATGATGTAATAGAGACCTACCCCACTAGAGCCAGACAGAGACCTAGGACAGGGTGTTGCTGATTTAAATTCATTTCTCTTGTTATTCTTGTGTGCAAAATAAACTGTTCTCTGGTTAATTTTACGCAATATAAATTATTTTTTCCTAT
The DNA here is from genome assembly GCA_019671005.1 of Hibiscus mutabilis. Lineage (NCBI taxonomy): Eukaryota > Viridiplantae > Streptophyta > Magnoliopsida > Malvales > Malvaceae > Hibiscus > Hibiscus mutabilis. The sequence continues at coordinate 27,111,342 of CM033753.1, read as the reverse complement.
AACAATTATTTTTGCTCACAATATTAATTCACCATATTGACACAATTTTTGTTTTGTTTTTTTGTTTTGTGTGGGTGTGTTTTATTCGATTAATGTTGTATCACATTGCATTCATGAGAGGTGTCGGTTGAAGGATCAGTCGAATAGGCAATGGTCATAAGAACTGAAAGGTCCGATAGACAAGTGGGGGACAATATTTCACTGTGAACATGATTCGAGAGGACCCAATACAAGAACGAAGACAATATGCGTGTAGGCCAGGTGTCATTAATGCAAGGTTGTACCAGAAATTTCTGAACGTGATGAAGTTTTGCTAGAACCAACTTTAATTTGAGAACTATAGGGTGGGAATATGAAGAGTCATTTCCAGTAAGATTCATGGGTTATAGTGTTGCTGTCAGACAGTCAAATGGATTGATAGTAGTTTAGGGCCGTGACTTGTGTATGAAGCCCGATATAATTGTTCACTTTTTGGGAGAATAGATGTGACACCAACAATAGAGAAATACGAGGCTTTTGGGGGGTCAAAAAAAGAACAAGGTTCATACAAGGCTTAACAACAGATCAAGTTTCAAGATAGATTCAGCAGCAATTACAGAGATAAACAAGACGCAGTATTTGGAAAATCAGTCAGAGGAAGAATAGAGAATGAATAAATTGAAGGCATTCAATACGAATAAATAGAAATGGACATTCAAGGACTATTTCTAAACCTAAGGAAAAATAGAAAGCTTTGGACTCAGAGGTGATATCCAAGTTTCACAAATGATGAATTTACCGAATGATACCTTAATAAAGGAAAATGCTGACATAACAAGAAGTTGAGAAAGTGGCAGAATCAAAAAATGCAGTACAACATTTTGAAAGACCGACCTATAAGTTTTGAAGGGGCGCCACAATGAAGGAAAAAAATACTAAAAATCAAGTCGAGGAAATAATCCAGGTTATTCAGAAACAGAGATGTGAAATGATTAACTTTAGGAACCAAGTACGGGGATTGCATGGCATATGTAGATTTTGTTCGATAAAGTCGTAAACCTGCAACAACATACTAATATCAACACCGAGTCAGAACAGATGTTAACTCAGAGGCTGAACAAAGTGATCAACCAAAGGAGCTGGAGCTAGTGAACATATTGCCTTCTCTTTGTATTCGACCTTTTGGTTAAATGTGTATTGTTCTAATGACTAGTTCTTGAAATCGATACCTTGTGCATTCATGCATTACATCATTTAAACATTATATAAAATAAAAATTGAACTTTTGTTTAAAATATTACATTTTTAAGTAGCATTGCATTTTGAAAAGCATGGGCAACAAATTTGTTAAGGTTAAATAGTCTCAAAGGTTATTGAGGGCCACTTGGATCGAATGAAGAAAAGGTTGATCAGTCCGAGAACAAGATGGAGTACGAGCTAATATGAAGCACCAACAAGGGTGATCAAGATAAAAATTCATCTCACATAAGGGTTCAGTCTGAAAGGACTCTGCATGCAAAAAAGGGTCAAAAAAGAGAGTAAAAAAATAGAGTCAAAAAAGAAGAAAAAGTCAAAAAAAGAGTCAAAAATGAGAAGTAAAAAATGAGAGAAATGGAAACAAAAAGTCAAAAAAGAAAGATGAGTAAGTTTGGGTCAGTTTAGCCGGGGCATCTGTAAAGACTCTAGAAGATCTGAGTTTGGATCATGAAGAGAATAATGGAAGGGTTGGCTTAGAGGCACTGGTGGATTTTGAAAATGCTAAAATGAAGGAAGCTTAGTGGACATGTATAGAAAGATTGAATGAAGTCAAATTCTGAAGTTTAACTGAAAGTTTTGTCGATCGAAGGTTCAGTAGCAGTCGGATGACATAATCATCCCAACAAAGACGAGGGGCAAAAGATTCTCTCTCTAAAATGATAAATGCCAAGGTCAATAGAAGATTGAAGTTTGCTCACAAATGAATTGATTGCAAGAAGAGCATAATACAGATACAAGATAAAGAGACTGAAGAGTTCAGTCAGAAAGATGAGATAATTATTCCTATCCAATGCCATGTTCAGATTTGTGGCTCTACCCTATCCAAAATCATCTGATAATGGTCTTGTTGAAGTTTTTGGTCTCATCAGGGTTGGGTATTTATGTTCCAAAAGTAAGGAGCTCAGCTCAATCAAAGACTATCATTTGCTAAAGGAAAATGACAGAAGCTATGACAGACTTTTGTGAATAACTCATTGCAGTCTGGAGTTTAGAGTCATAATAATATTTGGGTATTTTTGCTGCAATATTTTCTTTACCAAAGAATGCTCCAAGATCAGATGCTCAAGATGCTCCTGTCAATGGAAAGTTAAAAATTCAAACTGGATCTCGTTCATGTTTTATTGAGAAATATATTTCAAACCGCTTAAAGCTTCACGCGTTTCATGGGAAATTATCAAAGCCCCATTAATTAAGTTGTTACAGTATCAAGATTATTGTGAGTTATGATGGAGACATTGAAGGCTGCTACATTTTTAGGCTGCAAATTTAAAACTTTCTAAAGTGGGAGATTTTGGAAGTTAACATTGAGGATCAACTATTAAGATATGTAACTTTAAATGTAGTCCCCTGATTGGAGAAAATGCAATTGGATTGCCTAGAAAACAAATGCTAAAAATGTAAAGTGAAATGAGCGAAAGAAGTGGATGAATGCAGTGATCGGACTCCCTGAGGTTGTAAGAGGAAAAGGTCAACTGACTCACCAGGTCTATCATGGAAGATTCTTCGAAAAAATGCAAATTTTGATATTTTCAAATTGTTCATTTCAGACTTATTTTACCTCTAGGCCGGTGAATACGATTTCAAGCCCATCTGCCCATAGTTATGATCCCGATAATATTTGCAAGTTTCACACGGGAGAATCAGAATGTACTACCAATAAGTACAGGCCCTTAATAGAGGAAATCAAGAAGTAGGTTAGTCAGGGATCTGGAATGAATACTTCCAAGATTTTCTGGAGTTTTGAAGTCTGTCATTCATGTATCAAAATGGTACAGCTTGCAAGAATTATTTCTAAAGTAGTACATGAAATCAATTATTTAACTTTAAGCCCAACGATTCTCTTGTATTGCTTCAGAGATGATTTCAAAATGTAAGGCCATGGTTGCAAATATTTGACTATTCATGGGGAGGATATGATTGAGTATGGGGCAATCATCTTCAGTTGGTATTTCTTTATTCAGTAAGTCGCCTATCAGAGGTCATGGTGATGATAATGATGACAAAATACATATATCAGCCAGTTTGGGGACTTATTAGGTTTGCCATGGAGTTCTGGTGGTTCTGTAAAATTAAAAATAAACTTGATAAAAGTTCAAGGATTTGAAATGTCCAAGGATTTGGAGAATTTGCTCGCCTTAAATAACAAAGGTGGAGCAAACTTAATATGGCAAGAGACCAGTGGATCGACATTGAGGAATTTGATCACTGAAGAATTAAAAAATCTGTACAGAAAGAATGAGAGCATCAGAGCATGAACAAGAATGGGTATGTCTTTGTAATGGTGAAGCAAAATAAAGAATTGATGATAAAAACAGAGTGATCAAAATTAACTCATGTCTTGTTTGATTAATGGTCAACAATGAACCGCGAGAGATCTGTCTGTAATTCTAGGACCGTTGCGGAGTAATACCCTGAATCATCTCAATCATTTTTGCCCGCGAGCATTGGGGGTCCTTTGTAAGGTAGGCTATTTCGATTTATTTGTTCATGATGCTTGTTTCCTATATATTTTTCTCAAATGGCAAACATCTTGATTCTTTGACTCTTTAATGTTTCATTCGTTCTTTGTTATAGGTTAGTTTTTGTTCTCCCATACATATATGTATATATCTTCAATAACATTTTTTCTCTTAGGTCCTGAGATATTAATTGTAAGAGTGACCCTGAATCAAATTCAGAGATCAACTTTAAAAATGTGACTCTTTTGTACCTTATTTAGGCCAATCGGAAGACATTAATGAGTGTTCAGGAATCACGAAAAAATCTCAAATACAAATTTTGAGTGAATTACCTCTCAAGCATTATCGGCTAAGGTCTATAAATGAAGTGATAACCCAAAACATCTTCCACATGAAGACGGCTTTTCTTCGAAGATATCCACGTATGGGAGGACATTTGGCATTCATTCATCTCCCTTTACGAAGAAAGAAAATAAAAAAGTATCATTTTCTGTCCCCTTTGAGCCTGAGGATTTTCTTTCAATTGAACCCAAACCAAGGATCACCCCTATACTAGGGGCAAAGAGGATGAAAGTTTGTTTGCAAGGCAAATGTTCGGTTTTGATCATGCTGTGATTTTAATGCCTTGAGAATCAGGGGCAAAAGAAACAAAAGTGAATATATCAAGCACAAAGGCCAGAAAGGCAGGATGAATGAAGAAGAATGCTCTAAATTCAATAAAAAAACAAAGAAAGTTTGTGTTAAAAAAAACAAAGGAAGTTTGTGTTCAAAAAAATGAGTCGGCCGAATCAAGTAGAAGTAAAGAAAGCACTAAAGTTGAAAAGTGCAAAAGAAAAGCAACACGTATATTTGAGATCTTCCATTTAACAAGCCACTATCTAAAGGAGAAGTGGAAGACTGATTTTAAGGAAAGAAAATGAACTCTAGGGTGAAAACCCATAAATAGGCAGTCTAGAGTGATCCACAAAGAAAGCATTTCATCCAATCATATTCAGATCAGTGCGAAAGTGATATTTTACTTGAAATGATCCTTGGTTTCATCACCCGTAAATATTTATTTAAGCCTATATATCATTTCTTTGGCAGCCGTGAACCATAGCCTATATTACAAGCTTCAAATGGCCATTTTAACCATATATGGGTATTAGAGCAAGTTGAGTTTGTCTTCAGAATACATCCCGCTTATCAGGGTTAACCTTTCTTCAAGGACTTCCAGACTTCTAATGCTTGATCGAGAACAGAAAAGAGGGAAGGATTGGGGCATGGTGAGTTAGTGAGGTAAAGAGTGCCACCTTAAATGGGATAGAATTAGGTATACGAGAAATGTTTCTCTCAAAAGTCTAATAATTTGGAAGGGGTCACATTGGAGTTGATCTTTGCAATTTGATTCAAAGGCTCTGTTGCACTTGATACTTGAGGGCCTAATCTTATTGTTGTTCTCATGTTTTCCATTACCTATTAAATTATTCCAATTTCTCAAATCTAGTAAAATAATATTTTGAGCCATTCACTTATCTTTTCAACAAGCATCTTGCAGATAAATTTATTAGGTACAAGAAAAACAAAAGATTTTGTGGGTATTAATATGATGTACTAATCCTTTAAGTGCATGCAGAACAGGGGGTAGCCTCGATACTTTTTTAATGATGAAAAGTATGATCAAACAAAATCTGCAAGAAATGAAAAGTAATTCTAGGGCAAAAGAGAGTAAGAGCCCTCTTTTGGTTAGCCTTGCAATGTTAGTAACATTTCTATTAAAAAAACACAATATACTTAAAAAACAAGCTCAACCATAAAGTCCCTAAAATTTTCAAAATTTACAATTTGGTCCCTAATGCAAAATAATTAGGGATTTTCATTCCAAACAACTTATATCATCATAATAAACCATTCTTCCTTCAATCATGTCCCTAAATTCCATACTTGGCATAAACCCTAATTTTCCATATTTCAAGAATATGAATATTTCTTCATCCAACAACAAATTCAAGCTAATATAACATCATTCTCATTATTTCCATCATCAAAATAAATTTTTGCAAGAATTTCCCCTAATTATTTCATTATAGCCGAATGGTCCCTAACCTTATTTTCCATGGAATTTCATCATTTGAACCATAGAAACAACATCACAAACATATTTCCAACATGAAAATCCATTAAAACTCAAAATTCCAACATGCTCTTCATCTACCCAATTCACCAAACTCAACTTAGAGACATGAAAACTAAGCAAAACTTGTACCAAAAGATAAAGAATTCAATGGAGAACAATTCCTTATTTCACGTCTCAAGCTTAAATCCAACCATGAAAGCTTAAAAAATGAATCAAACTTATTCTTACCTTGTCTTGGTAGTTCACGGCAAGAAGGAAGAAAGATGAACAAAATCTCTCCAAATTTTCTATCTTATTTTAATGCCAAATGGCATTATAAACACCAAAATAATATAATAATCCTTTTAATAGTCAAAAGACCATTTTACCCTTGAGTTATGACCAATCACAAGCCAATACTTATTTATTATTATCCTTTAAAATCATAATTATTCATAAAGTAAGGGTGAAATGGCCATTTTGCCCTTAATGACCCAACTTATCTTCAAAAATGCCATTTTCACCTATTTCACCCAAAACTGCATAGAATCGAATTTAAATTGAATAAAAATGATTCAAAAGCCAGAATGTCATATTCTTCTAGTCTTTCTAAGATTCCCATAAAATTTTCATAATTTTCTAAATTCGAATAATCATCTGAATTAATTCCCGAAACTTATTCCCCTTATAGTTTTTCACACAAATCCCGTACCAAAAATCTAATTCCCACCAAAATTCTTATACCGTGATAAACTATTCATTTTTGCCATAAAAATAATTATTGGGACAATTACCATGTTGGTCCCTTAACTTTTCCAAACTTTTCATTTTAGCCACCAAACTTTAAAATTTTACGTTTTAGTCACTAAATTAAAACCACTAACTTTTGATTCTTTGTATTTTAGTCATTAAGCAAATATTGGGGTATTACAGATACTCTAGGCGTGATAAGTGGTCAGCTACCAAATTTTCACTGCCCTTCTTGTCTCGGATTTCAAGGTCAAACTATTGTAATAGAAGTGTCTACGAGATTAGTCTAGGCTTGACATCCTTCTTTGCCAAGAGGTACTTCAGAGCTGAATGATCTGTATAAACCACAACTTTGTTACCAACTAAATAGGATCTGAATTTATCAAAAGCAAATATAACTGCAAGAATTCTTTCTCAGTTGTGGAATTAATTCAGTTATGCTCCATTTAATGTCTGACTGGCATAATTATGGCATGAAAAACTTTGCCTCGTCGTTGTCCCAAGACTGCTCCGACGACATAGTTGTTGGCATCGCACATGATCTCGAATGGTTCATTCCAATCCGGTGCTACGACTATTGGGGCATTAATCAATCTCTCCTTAAGTTCCTGAAAAGCTCTCAAACACGAATCATCAAAGGCAAAGGTAACATTTTGTTCCAATAACAAGCATAAAGGTTTAGAAATTTTCGAAAAGTCTTTAATGAAACGACGATAGAAACCTGCATGTCCCAAAAAACTTCTTATACCTTTTACACTTGTAGGCGGTGGCAAGTGCTTGATTACCTCAACTTTTTCTTGGTCAACCTCTAATCCTCACTTGGTCACTTTATGCCCAAGAACAATGCCCTCATTTACCATGAAGTGGCATTTCTCCCAGTTCAAGACTAGATTTGTCTCAATGCATCTCCTCAAAACTTGCTCTAAACTCCAAAGACATTCCTCGAATGTTTTGCCAAACACCAAGAAATCATCCATGAATACTTCCAAGTTGTGCTCTATCATGTCGGAAAAAATAGACATCATGCAACGTTGAAATGTTGTTGGGGCATTACACAGCCTGAATGGCATCCTTCTAAAAAAAAGTCCCATAAAGACATGTGAATGTGGTCTTCTCTTGATCATTAGGGGCGATAGCAATCTGGTTATAACCTGAATAGCCATCCAAAAAACAATAGAAAGCTTTACCTGCCAATCTGTCTAGCATTTATCGACGAAAGGCAATGGGAAGTGATCCTTCCGTATGGCACTGTTCAGCCTCCTATAATCCATGCACACTCTCCATCCTGTGACAGTCCAGGAAGGTATCAATTCATCTTTGTTGTTTTGTACTACAATCATGCCACCCTTCTTTGGCACACACTGTACTGTACTAACCCGCGAGCTATCAGATATGAGATAGATAATCCTAGCATCTAACCACTTGATAATCTCTTTCTTTACTACTTCTTTCATGCTCGGTTTTAGCCTTTGCTGTCCTTCAATGGTCTTGCCATGATATTCCTCTAAGATAATCTTGTGCATAAAAATAGTTGGGTTAATACCTTGGATGTCTGCCAAGGTCCAACCCAAGGCTTGCTTATAGTTGTTTAATATTTCCAGTAAACTTCCCTCCTGATCATTAGTGAGATCAGCAGCAATGATTACTGACAGCGTTGAGTTTTTACCTAAGTAAGCATATTTGAGGTGGTACGGTAATGGCTTCAACTCCAATTCGGGTGACTCCTCATGGATGGTTTGGGAGCCACAATTTCTCTGCCAGCCAACTTTAGTGGCTCTGGTTGTTCAAAATAGTTCACCTCTTTAGCCTCCAAGGCTGGTTCTTCAGGTTTGTCAATCATCTCACCATTGCCATGCCGCTATCTAACATCGTCATATGTATCTTGGCATAACTTTGCCAAGTCCATTATGAAAAGTGATTCCATTGTCTCATTGGTTTGATACTCGTCGGGATCATCTACACATTTAATAGCTTGAAACACGTTAAATGTAACATGTTGATCATTTATGCACATAGTAAGTTCACCTTTGTGAACATCGATTAAAGCTCTGCCCATGGCAGGGAAAGGTCTGCCTAATATAATTGGCACATTCACATTAGCTTCATAATCTAAAATGATAAAATCAGCATGAAATATAAATTTGTCTACCTTCACGAGCACATCCTCAATCTTACCCTTGGGATACGCAAAAGATCGGTCTGCTAGCTGAAGTGTCACTGTGGTAGGTCTTGCTCTTATGCCAAGCTTCTTGAAAACAGACAAAGGCATCAAATTTATGTTGGTGCCTAAGTCGCACAGTACCTTGCCCACGAATCTATTGCCAATGGTGCAAGGTGTAACACCCTCGACCCAGATGTCACATTTGGGCCTAAAGCCCAAACCAAAATCATAAAATTTCTTAACTTGGTTTAGCCCAAATAAAATAATTACAAAAAAATATTTAAAACCCACAAATCAAAATAAATATATAAATGATTAAAACATTTACAAGGAGCTCCAATTAAATAAAACATTTAAATATTTAAATTGATTAATACAATTTCAAAATAAAGATTACAGACTCAAACGTATAAGGTTCTATGAATACACAACCCACTAAATACAAGCATCAGACTCTGACAACGCCGCTTGCTGGAATCCCATATAGACAGTGCTCATCGATTTCGTGATCAACCTACGCACGAAAACAACAATTCCGAGCACTGAGCTTACAAAGCTCAGTAGTACACATATACTCTACTATACTTCATGCTAATCATAAACATAAGCATGCAAGCTAGTACGAGCAATAAGAAGAGATAAATATACATGTGGCGCTACCGCTAGCCTTATAAACACATGCTCTCAACATAGCAAAACATCATACATGGCCCACGAAGCCCAAACATACTCGGGATCCCACCAGATTATCCGAGCGAAACACAAAGACATAACCATAAAATTTGGAGTGACGCCCGCATCTACAAAGCATCGGGATCATACATTCTAAGTGAGGTCCGCATCCACAAAGCATCAGGATCCTACACTACGAGTAAGGCCCGCGTCCACAAAGCATTGAGATCCTATACTCTGAGCAAGGCCCGTGTCTACAAAGCATCAGGTTCCAATACTCAAGGGGATGAAGCCCGCGTCCACAAAGCATCGGGATCATACATCCATGCTCGGAATCTCTCATCAAGCATCTTCGAATGAGGCTCGCATTCGCAAAGCATCGAGATCCAACATTCGGAATTCTTTAAGGTGTTGCAACACACTTAGGGTATCCAAATCCCAACAACAAGGGAGACTCGATTATCTAGGCGTCCCATCAACACACAGCAATGACCCTAATTACCACACAGCCACGATCGATCCGCCTAGGATCTCTATGGGTTACTACCTCACACGGTTTACCCAATATTTACCAAGTCATTAGCTATTTAACGGTGTTTAAATCTTTGTTTCTCAGTTTTAGTATTAATTTTACATTTTAAAAGACCCTAGGGCCCTTTGCCTCGAATTATAAAACCCTCGAACACAACCTCAAATTTCTTGGGAATAATTCCCAGCGAGTACCGATACTCCTACATGGGTATCAGTATGAACCTATAGGTACCGGTACTCATCTATGGGTACCGAAACTCAAATTTGGTTCAAAATAATTTAACTCGTACCGATACATTCCACCCCGTATCGATACGCACTATCGATACTCAGATCTTCCCGTACCGATTCCAACCCGTACCGGTACTCCTACCTTCCCGTACTGGTACGCTAAAGCCTCTACAGGTAATGTAACAGTGGGTACCGATACACGAAGCGGCGTACCGGTACTCCCCTCACAACCCATTTCCCTTTTATACTAAGGTGTAAATCAATTTATTAATATATCTTATTCACTTTTATCTTTATCTGGTATTTTCGATTATTCAGATCAGCGGGTAACGATACCCGAATACACTTATTCGGTCCCTAAAGCTTATGAAAGTTATTTAAGTATGTTGCTAGCGTGCTTAAATAATTATTACTACTTATCGGCTTTTTATCCACTTAATCGAATATAGTCTTCGGATTCATAAACATTTAATCGAGTATTTATCAGTATTGTCTCTAACTAATATTTAATCGAATATATTAATTTATTCCGCTAGCACATAAGGCATCATCTTATAACAATCAGTTACCCAATCACATAGTCAGATAATTATACGGATATTCAGACAAACATATACAATCTCTAAAGTTTATAACCGAATCGAACATTCTCAAGCTCATCAAGCATCCCAATAATCATCAAGCCTCGATCTAACAGTATCAACACATGCTTAATACTCATCTCCTACTTTGCAACCACTAACATGCAAGTCAATTACACTTATAATGCTCATGAAGCATTTCAGAGTTCGAGGTGTACTAACCTTAAGCCGAGATCGCTAAAATCCTCATTCAAGCTTCCCGAGAAATCCAATCGACCCGATATCCAAACCTGATCAATCCTCGTATATCAACAAATACAAACATACATCAATTTGTGCATCTCCTATTCAATTTACATGGTCAAATGCGTGAAAACATCTTACCGAGTTCGAATTTGGCAAAACGGACTGCACCATTAGATTCAGAACGTCGAGAAAGCCCTAGGTAGGGTTCCTCAGAAAAAGTCAACAGCCAGTCAATGGGTCAATAGGCCAGTCAAAGCCCTTGGTGATCCAGTGCGGCACAGGTGCAGGATAAACTGCATGCACCCACGTGCAGGAATCCAGTGGGCAGGGTGCACTGGAAAGCAGTGTGCACCCGCCCTGCCTGCCAGCCCACATCCAAGCGCAGACAGCGGCGCGTGGGGCGGCCTCCGGTGGCCGGCCGGCGATGGCGAGGTCTATACCGATTTTTTTTAGGCCGGTGGTTCCAACGGTGGCCTCCGTTCATGGTGGTGACGACCAGAACATGCTGACTAGCTCCCCCTGAAACTTCTTCTTTCTCACTTCGGCGAACGGCAGCTCAGACAGTGAAGCGACGACCACCGTTGAACTCGTCTCGGTGAGACCTTTCCAATGATACCAGCGGTGTCGTGCACGGCGGCTCTGATGGCTATAGATCGAGGTTCAAAACCTCTTCCTTTACTTTTTCTCCCTTTCCCACATTTCTCTCTATCTCCTCAAAATATCTCATTTTTCCCTCTTCTCTTTCTCCATCACATCATCAGCTTAATTTGTTCAAAATACCCCACCATTTTATTTTTTTTCAACCAATTAACTTTACACACTTTATTAGATATTTTATTTCCCTTTTTACCCCTAGGCCTAATTAAATTGGGCTCAAAGCCCAAATTTTACAAAGCCCAAGATCTGGGTCGTTACAACTCTCCACTCCTTAAAAGAAATTTCGTCATCGAAATTTGCACTAGCAAAACAAGAAAGATAAAAAAACTTTTTAACTCTTCAAGGTCTTCGAATATAATCCGCTGCGCTACTCTGATTTTGACACTTATCAGAATTAGCATTGTCTTCGAATGTTACAATCATAGTCTCAACTGATTCTTCTTTGAAAGAATTTCATCCTCTCTTGGTATATCGCATATGACAAGCAAAATCCAACTGCACCCCCAATAAAACTGTCACCCGAATTTGTCAACAAAGAAACTTAACTTACGCTATAGAACTCAAAAGATTGTTGCACACATAAATTTTTCCACAACGGGGTACAATCTAAAAAGAACAAGATGTTAAACAGCAGTTGTAGCCAAAACCGCCAATTCTCTTGCGGTGACTCCTTAAAAGATTCACTAACCCTGACGGCCTCGCGAATTTAAGACATTGCTTGATCGGTGCAAGACTTTAGAAAAAGAACATCTTCACTCGCCCCAAGTGCTTACCTTAAATTTTGCATGATAACTTCTATCGGTAACTAAAGCTTATATTCTTAACACGGTTTATGCAAGAATCTTACACTCTCAACTGTAACATATCCGAAAACACGTCATTTTTACCATCAGATCTGTCATCACATAGAAATCTCACCAAGGGATAAGGTTCTATCACAAACCTCGAATCTTGTGCCAAAGGTAACTGGTACACACCACAGTGCCGTACAACCCAAACACAACAATCTAAGCAGATTTTCAATATGGATCTCACCTTTGCCGAAAATATCAAATGACACCTTCCAAGGACTGCATCATTACTCAAAGAAATTTCATTAAAAGTGTGCACTCATAATCCTTCACAAGTTCTACGGTTATCATTTTAATTCTGCTGAGGAACATCAAAGCATCACCACAACTCTGAGAAATTCAATGTTTGACTCCTAACTAATGGCAAGTCAAACACTCATCATAATATCAGCATACGACTCTACGTTGTTTCCTGAACACGTGTCGAAAGCTTGGTACCAATTGTCGCTATCAAAATTCACCATATATTGACCACTATACTATAAAAGGGAGAATATTTTACCTTGATATATCTTTTTCTCTAAAGCACTCACAATAAGATCTCAAAGTCCATCAAGAACCATTAGAACCAAATCCAATCACAACGTTGTGTCCCCTTAATCAGAATCAGAAGTCAATTCCCTGTGACTTATAAAACAAATTAATTTTTAACTCGAAGCTAAACAGACAAGTACACAGGTACTAATACTAACCGATCAGTACTAACACCAGATGAATCGAGTATCGATACTGTATAGAGCTAGCATCGATGCTCATTTACACGACCATCACTTGTGATCCTTAAACTCCCCACATAGGTAGCATAATACTTTAACCCGAATTAACTTCGTACAATCCACCTCTTGCCAAGATCACTTACCTAAGCGGTGATCGATCATGCGATCAACAACTCTTAATTACTTTGACTTGCGTCGCTGTTCAAATCTCAAACTCCTTAAAGTTCGAGTACTCTAAAATTTCCACGCCGTTGAGGCAAGCACAACCTCCCCTCATATAGCACAAAAATATAGCCTTAAGAAAACCATAAAACATCCTCGAAGATCTAAAAACCTTACTCGTCTTTGACCGAGTCAACCACACTATCACAACATAATGATCTCAAGTAGCTAGAATTTCCACCAACGTTCCTCAACTTGCCTCAAAGAAACTGTGATACAACTAGAAGCATTTACTAAGTCTTAAACCCTTGTTTCCCTGACTGATTACACGACAACTAACCATTCTCAAACACAAGGTCATTATCTTGCCAACTCTTATCTTTCCATATCCCTTGTACATTCACACGTGGGCAAAGCGCCAAACTTATATTCGAGAGACAATATGGTGGCCCCTACCCTATCATCACCGAAACACCCCAAACATCGCTATAGACATCAAACGTTACCATGACACGCCATAATGAGAAAAATCTTCATTCTAAAATTCATTTCGAACTACAAACCTTTGACACTTTAACCACAACAATCTCATCCTTTAACCAATCCCAGGAATACACACGGGTGCATCACGATTCAGATAAATGAGTCATTCACCTTGGGAGACACGTAACGATATGTCATTACCACGTAACAGGTTATCAACGGTTTAAGCATCACCTCAACGAACCAACTTTTTACTAGCTAACAAGCCCCGTTCTCCCTTGGGCAAAACAATTAGACAAAAAAACCTCGTTTGAGTTGTACATTCACAACCGAACCTCTAACTTTCTCAACTGGGCTGGTGTCCTTTGATAACGATAATAGGCACCGACGTCTAACTTAGTCTTGCCTTAAATCCACTTACATTCTCGATAGGGAATAAGCCCTGATGAATCTTCCAAGAAGCATAAACAAACATTCTAGCGGTTTGAAAGCTCTCGAGCGTCGAACTACACACATTAGCATCTATTGAACAGTCATACATGCCTCACAACCTTGTTGTGACATTCTACGAACAACCACCACGAAAATCCTGATAGAAGGGCAACGATTCAACATCCTTATTACCAAAGGCTAGGTTCGCTCGAGGTCTCAAAGCCCCATGCATAACTCTTGACATTATTGGCTCGCATCATATTTAATTAACCAAAGCAATTCCACGGTGCCACGACTCCCAAGAAGGTAGCTCTCTTTCAAACATGTAGAATGTCTAACTTGGCCACACTTTGACGATCTAGTAGATCTTGAATCCACTATCTCTGAGTAACATCTCCACAAAGGGTGACAACACTTTTTAACTATCAACGAACTCACTTTTAAGCAAACGAAAGGGTTCAACACCCAACGTGCATCCACTGATCGATTCAAGAATAGATCATCCGTACTCCTATTATAATTGTTATTCACGTATATAACGATGAGCATTCCTTTCCACAAACTCCCATTAAGCATCTGAAGGCTCTAAAACTGTTACACCAAGCGATAAGAACACCATTTAGGTGGCGGGAGGAGAACACATCCTCGAATCCGACATCACTTAACTAAATCCCATCTCGACAATATAGGGTAACCTTAACCCTCAGAATCACTCCCATGAGCGGCTTAACACTTATCTCAGCCCTCTTGACCACAAACGTAACCATCTTAATGTAATCGCATTGGTCGCACCATCAGAATTCCAGTCTTAAGGAGTATGAACTTATTTTAAGGGCTTGTATTCACTAGACACCTCACTACAACACCTATACCACCTTGGGGTTTCCCAAAACCGGCTAAACCTAAGCTATGATACCACTAAATGTAACACCCTCAACCCATATGTCATATTTGGGCCTAAAGCCCAAATTAAAATCATAAATTTCTCAACTTGGTTTAGCCCAAATAAAATAATTGCCAAAAAATATTTAAAACCCACAAATAAAAATAAATATATAAATGATTAAAACATTTACAAAGAGCTCTAATTAAATAAAACATTTAAATATTTAACTTGATTAATACAATTTCAAAATAAAGATTACAGACTCAAACGTATAAGGTTCTATGAATACACAGCCCAGTAAATACAAGCATCATACTCTGACAACGCCGTTTGTTGGAATCCTATACAGACAGTGCTCCTCGATCCCGCGATCAACCTACGCACGGAAACAACAATTTCGAGCGCTGATATTACAAAGCTCACTGGTACACATCTACTCTACTATACTTCATGCTAATTATAAACATAAGCATGGAAGCTAGTACGTGCAATAAGAAGAGATAAATAAACATGTGGGGCTACTGCTAGCCGCCAAAACACATGCTCTCAACATAACAAAGCATCATACATAGCCCATGAAGCCCAAACATACTCGGGATCCCACCAGATTATCCGAGACAAAAGCAAAGACATAACCATAAAATCTGGAGTGACGCCCGTGTCCACAAAGTATGGGATCGTACACTCTAAGTGAAGCCCACATCCATAAAGCATTGGGATCTTACACTACGAGTAAGGCCTGCGTCTACAAAGCATCAGGATCCTATACTCTGAGCAAGGCTCGCGTCCACAAAGCATCGGGATCCTATACTCAAGGGGATGAGGCCCGCATCCACAAAGTATCGTGATTCTACATCCATGCTTGGAATCTCTCTTCAAGCATCTTCGATTGAGGCCCGCATCCACAAAACATCAGGATCCAACATTCAGAAATCTTCAAGGTGTCACAACATGCGTATGGTATCCAAATCCCAACAACAAGGGATGACTCGACTATCTAGGTGTCTCATCAGTACACAACAGGACCCTAATTACCACACAACCTCGATCGATCCACCTAGGATCTTTATAGGTTACTACCTCACATGGTTTACCTAATATTTACCAATTCATTAGCCATTTATTTCATATACGGGGTTTAAATATCTGTTTCTCAGTTTTAATATTCATTTTACACCTTAAAAGACCCACAGGGCCCTTTGCCTCGAATTATATAACCCCCGAACGTAACCTCAAATTTCTTGGGAAGAATGCCTAGCGAGTACCGATACTTCTACATGGGTATCGGTACGCCCCTATAGGTACCGGTACTCATCTATGGGTACCGATACTCAAATTTGGTTCAAAATAATTTAACCCTCAAGCCGTACCGATTCACTCTACCCCGTATCGATACGCACTATCGGTACTCAGATCTCCCCGTATCGATTCTAACCCGTACCGGTACTCCTACCTTCCCGTATCGGTATGCTAAAGCCTCTCTAGGCAATATAACAGTGGGTACCGATACGCCCTTAGCGTACCCATACACAAAAGCGTCACTCGAATTCTTATCATACAAAGGGTACCGATACACGGAGAGGCGTACCGGTACTCCCCTCATAACCTATCTCTCTTTTATACTAAGGCATAAATCAATTTATTAATATATCTTATTCACTTTTATCTTTATCTGACATTTTTTGTTATTCAGATCAGCAGGTAACGAAACATGAATACGCTTATTCGAACCCTAAAGCTTATGAAAGTTATTTAAGTATGTTGCTAGCATGCTTAATTAATTATTACTACTTATTGGCTTTTTATCCACTTAATCGAATATAGTCTTTAGATTTATAAACATTTAATAGAGTATTTATCAGTATTGTCTCTAACCAATATTTAATCGAATATATTAATTTATTTTGCTAGCACACAAGGCATCATCATATAACAATCAGTCACCCAATCACAAAGTCAGATAATCATACGGATATTCAGACAAACATATACAATCTCTAAAGCTCATAACCGGCTCGAACATTCTCAAGCTCATCAAGCATCCCAATAATCATCTAGCCTCGATTTAATAGTATCAACACATGCTTAATACTCATCTCCTAATTTGCAACCACTAACATGCAAGGCAATTACACTTATGATACTCATGAAGCATTTCAGAGTTCGAAGTGTACTAACCTTAAGCTAAGATCGCTAAAATCCTCATTTGAGCTTCCCGAGAAATCTACTCGATCTGATATCCAAACCGATCAATCCTCGTATATCAACAAATACGAACATACATTAATTCGTGCATCTCTTATTCAATTCACAAGGTTAAATGCGTGAAAACAGCTTACCATGTTCGAGTTTGGCAAAACAGACTACACCATTAGATCTGAAACATCGAGAAATCCTCGGGTAGGGTCCCTTGGAAAACGTCAATGGGCAGTCAATGGGCCGGTCAAAGCCCTTGGTGATCCGGTGCGGCGCAGGTGCAAGATAAGCTGCTTGCACCCGCGGGCAGAAATTTGGTGCAACAGGGTGCACTGGAAAGTAGTGTGCAGTAGCCTTCTTGCCAGCCCACGTCCACGAGCAAGCGGCGGCACGTGTCATGCACGGCAGCTCCGATGGCCGTAGATCGAGGTTTAAAACCTCATCCCTCACTTTTTCTCCCTTTTTCCACATTTCTTTCTCTCCCCTCAAAATATCTCTTTTTCCCTTTTCTCTTTCTCTATCACATCATCAGCTTATTTATTCAAAATACCCCCATTTTATTTTTTTAACCAATTAACTTTACACACTTTATTAGATATTTCATTTCCCTTTTTACCCTTAGGCCCAATTAAATTGGGCTCAAAGCCCAAATTTTACAAAGCCCAAGATCCGGGTCGTTACACAAGGAATAATGGCAATCACTTGAGTATCATGACACTGCATCCTTCGGTGAGGGCTACAGTCTCAAAATCTCCCAACTTCCTCTTTTTTGACAAGATATCCTTCATAAATTTCACGTAGTTAGGCATCTGTTCAATGGCTTCTACCAAAGGTATGTTGATTTGTAGCTACTTAAGAACTTTTGAGAAGCGCTTAAATTGCTGGTCTTGCTTATGTTTTTGAAGTCGAGCTAGAAAAGGTGGTGGCGGATAAACAACTATTGGGTCCACTGGCTTTGCCAAGGTGTTGTTGTCATTGGGTTCTTATCTGGCATCATCTTGCATTATTCTTCTAGTTAGTATCAAAATTTGGTCTAATATCATCATCTTTCATTTTTGCTTCTTTGGTGTCCTCTGCCGGTATCAGCTTCTTAGCTTGGCAATGAGTTGGCTGCTTGACAGCCATCTTTGTCTTGCATTGCTTACCACTTTAAAGAGTTACTACTTTTATTGCTCATTGTATTTGTGCTGAGCACCCTCAATATCACTTGGCAAGGCTCCCTAAGGTCGATTGCTAAGTGCATTGGCAATCTGCCCTAGCTGAACTTCCAAGTTTCGCATTGACGCTGCCAAAATCTGAACTATGGCATCATTTCTCTCTATATTTTCTGCCAAAGTCCCCTGGTTGGGTCTTTGTCCTTGCTAAAAATTTTTCTAGGCTCTCGCTGGCATGGCATTCTGATTGAATACTGGCGTGCCATTGTTATTCTACCTCTGAATATTATTGTTTTGACGTTGGGCGTTGTACTGGTTGCTTCCTTGATTTCCCCAGGCCAAATTTGGGTGCTTCTTCCAACCTTTATTGTAAGTATTAGAATTCAAATTATAATTTTGATTAAAATTGCCAATGAAATTTACCGACTCAGGGTTAGCAGGACAATCATCCACATGATGATCTTCTCCACATATTGTGCAAAATGGTTCCAATGCCTTAACTTCTTGGGGTTCTTTGCTCTTTTGCAAGGTTTTCACTATGCTAGCAAGATTAGAGATCTAAAAATTAATGGATGTCAGTTCATCAAGCTTTAACTTTTCGGGCTATTTTTGTTTTTGTCCCTAGTCTGGCAGTGGGATACTGAAAATCATTGGCAGCAATCCTCTCAAGGATGTCAACTACCTCCGTGTAGTTCTTGTCTAACAGTGAACCATTTGTTGAGGCATCAACAACTGTCCTAGCATGTGCATTAAGTCCATTATAAAAAATTTCCATCTGAGTCCAATTAAAGAATCTGTGCATCGGACATCTCCTTAGCAGGTCTTTGAATCTTTCCCATGCATCATATAAGGTCTCATCATCAACTTGCCTGAATGCAATGATCTCATTCCTTAGTCTAGCATTGAGCTTAGGTGGCTGAAATCACGATAAGAACTTTTGGCATAGGTCTGCGCATGTAGTGATTGATCCCAGTGGCAAAGAATTTACCCACGACTTCGCTCTGTCCCTTAGTGAAAATGTGAATAATTTCAGCTTCATTGTGTCCTCATGAATTCCAAGTTGCTGAAAGAGTTGGCAAACTTTCATGAATTGCTTCAGGTGTTGCCTTGGATCTCTAGTAAATGATCCATCTAATTGTCCTACATTCAAAAGAGTTTGAATCATTACCGACTTTAGTTCGAAATTAACTGTGTTCACCTCAAGGTTAACTAGGCCTTGCATCAAATTGTCAATATTCGGTGCCAAGTGTTCTCTAATCAATCTTTCCACAATAATGGCTGGTTCGACAGGGGCAGCTGGCATCCCATGATTTTCCTAATTAACTGGAACACCATCTATTCCTTTATTACCGTTTTGAGCCATCTCTCTGAGTTTCTTTTTCAACCTTCGTAAGGTTCATTTGATTTTTGGGTCGTATGGCCAAGCTTCTATCTCCGAGTGGTTCCTGGTCATACACCACCCAAAACAATTAAATGAAATAAAAAATAAAACAAGTAAATCAAAACAATAAACTTCGTTGCAATCCCCGACAACGGTGCCAAAAACTTGTTGCAACGGTGTGAGTGCTTGGCAAAATGGTGAAATATGTATTAGAAGTGTATGAAAACAATGCCAAGATTAAGTCCTTTGCGTGCAAGTATACACGGTCGGCAAGTAATACAATAGTAAGCTGAGTATCGATCCCACAGAGATTGACTTGGAATTTAACTGTTTTGATTGTTTACTTGTTCATGGAAAATTATTATTGAGTTGAAATTGGTTTTGAAAATGATTAAAAGAAAAGATATAAAAATAAAACAACGTCGGCAAGGAGAGTTGTAAAATGATTTATGAGTGTTGGCAAGGAATGCCTAGTTTTCACGCTGTTCATGCCATGCCAGCCTTTAATAATCTACCTTGGCATTGTTTACCGAGCAGATTAAAGTTTGCATTGCCTCTGTCGATGCAATGCCATAAATTAACCATGTAAAAACCCCTATATGTCTATAGTGCATGTTTTTCATAAATTAATTTGATTAAGTCCCAGTCTTTACTCTCTAAGGGGTAGACTCACTCCTGAAGTAAGTTCGTCTACTTGAACATCTTCTGTCGAAGCTTCTCACCTTAGAATCTGACAACTAATAGTTGCCACCCAAGTCTGTTAAGATATTGAGGTGAAATAAGCAAACTGTGCCAGCTGTCGCATGACACAGAAGTTATGGAAAAATTGAAGTTCATGCCATATGAATAAAACTATACCGAAGCATTCTAATTATTAAATACAAAACATTCAAACAGTGTTCAACGTAAGCATCCCCCACCAACTATTAAATTAGTTCATGGTGAGGGTATCAACCAAAAAACCTTCAACATTTTCAAACAACTTCATCATCTTAAAAATATAAAACAACTAAACCAAAGAAAAAAACTAGAGAGAAAGTCAATAGATGCAACATTTCTTGATCTAAGCTCTCCTCAGTGCAGCCTCTCCCGGCCGGTCGTGATGGTGAGAGCTATGTGGAGTGATCGGATTCGTCCTTCCTTGATTGGAAATGCTTCCTTTAAATATGTGTGAGAGGAGGCCCTAGATAAGGTGGAGGATTTGAAAATCGTTCATGCTCTAAGATAATTGCTTTATCACCTTATCTTCATTTTAAACTCTAGGGCTGACGTGTACTGGATCATGAGCTGCTTTGACCGGTCATCAGACACCACTTCCTTACAGCCGAGCTTGGCAAAATTCTTCTGCCCTCTTATCTACTCCTATTTTTTCGGAGTTGGTTCCAATACGCTTTTTTAAGGATCTGATCTAATCCTATTTTTACGGGCTAATACTTCTTTGCCAATGGTCAGGGCAGAAATCTTCTGGTCTTTCGAATTCGCTCCGTCAACCGCTACTCAGCATTTTTCTTTCGGCGTCCTGACCTTCTGCTCCAGCATTTCGTTGCCAAGCCTGTCTACTTAAAACTTGCATAAAAACAGCAAAACACCCTTCATTCTGGCAAAATCAACTCATTTATGCAACATGCATGATTTTAACACTAAATGCTAACAAATGTACCTAAAGGCAAGCAAAAAGCTATGTAAAATAGGCATAAAATATAATACTTTTAAGAAGTCAACACGTGCTAAGACGCCTCTGGGTACATCTCTATTGTAGGAGCTTTCTTCTACCAGTCTTGATTTACCTCAACTCATACACTCTTGGTCCCGCGGTAAAGTTTTGGGGTGTCACATCATTGAACACCAAACAAACTCTCAAACTCGTCAGCACATCTATTTGGCTCCTTAAAACTCTAAAAGGTCCCTTACATGCTTTGTCCCCCCCGCGCTGAATGTTAGGTCTCACTCAACCTACACTCATCATAGATGGCAAATCAAACTCAAAAATACTGGAATTGTGTTTGAGATGTATCTTTCTCTCGATTGCATTTACTTTAAAATAGGTCAGCCCTCCTTTCTCCATGAAGTCTGGCCCTCTTTGTATCAAACCTTCTTCATCGAAGTTTTTTGCACCGTTTTGCATTGGTCCTTCTACTAAGTCTGGTGCCTCTTGCTGCATCCGCCCTTCTGACTTGAAGTTTGGTGTACTCTTCTTGCATTGGTGCTTCTTTCTCGAAGCCTTTCGCCTCTTTCCTACCTTTCTCATGGGTGGTGTCTCCGCGGTTGCTATGTCCCTCTTTGGCTTGGCCCTCTTTGACTTTATTACAAATACGGTATCTGAAGAAATATTCTTTACACAAACACCCTCGCCAAGATCCTCGATAGCCTTCTCGAATATGGCCAACCCATTCTACTCTCGGTCTTCATACGCCTTGGCAGAACTCAACGGGCATTCCCGCAACTTGTGAGGCTCCTTACATTGGTAGCACTCATATTGCTTTCTCTTCACCCTCAGTTTGACGACTTTCCCATTTGCCATTGCGCCGGGGATCATCATTGGCTCGACTATTTTAAAACTCATAGTCGTACCACAGATCTCCCTTGTCTTGTTGACACTCGCAACTATGCCAAGTCTGGCTACTTCTCTTGCTAGCTTATCTCCCTTCTTAATGATAACAACAAGGCGATTCTTCTCGGGATATCCCCTTATCACATGAAGACCATCATAGAAGTAGTACTTCAACTTCTTGCTAACCTTTTTTTTCTGTCACGGACTTAGCCTCGTCACTCTCATTGTCTCTTTTCGTGGGCTTGGACATCTCAGTGCTGGCTGGCTTGTCTTCCACATACTCGGTCAGCAACATGGCCACATCTAAGGCCTCTCTCTGGGTGTTTCCTTTCTCCAATGCAAGCTTTGCCATAGGTCTGTAATGCCCTGATTTTGGGCCTAGGATTTTGCTAAGTGGTTTAGACCCTCAGTTGGATCGGATTAGGGAATTCGAGTCAGTTTCGGGATTTAAATTGGATTAAATACTTTTGGAAATGATAAAATTATGGAAAAATTGTCTAAAATCGTTATTAAATATGGAAATAATTTTGGTAAAATCAATTTTTCAAAAGGGGTCTCAAAAGTGGACATTTTGGGTGGTGACCTAAATGTAAAGTTTCAAAACTATTTTGGTGACTGTTTTGTAAATGGGTCAAAACTTAGAATCTTTAAAGATCTATTTGACCAATCTTTTTCATCAGATTTTCCCCTTAATTTAGGCCATTTTTAAAGTTTTTTATTGGTTTTAATATTAAAGTGAGATGGATTTAATTAAAAGATATTATTTTCTCAAATCACTTTTCTTACGTATCTAACTTTGTAATTCTTTTTCTCTCAACTTTCCCAGTAGCCAAACTAAGATTTTCACTCCAAAATTCTTATGGATCAAATCCTATTGATTTCCTTCTTGTTTCCTAATTGATTTCTTCAATTCCTATTACAAAATCTTCTTGTATTTCAGACAAACTTTGCCAATTAAGGGAGAAATTAGCCATTGGAGGTGTGGTTCGTTCTTCTCCTCTAATATAAGGTTCTTTATTGCAATTCCCTAGTTTTTGATCCTTTAATTATGATTTTTAACTTGTTTTGATGATTTAATTGAAGGAAAATGGCTAAATCAAGGTTTAATTGGTGAATTTGATCTAATCTCGTAATGATTCTATTTTCTCATGATTTGGATTGATATAGATCATGATTTTGATTTTGAATGATGTTAATAGGATGATTTAATCATAGGAATCCCGAAACTACTTGAATTCCTAATTTTTTAGGTTGATAGTTATATGTTTTTGAGTTGTTGTGAAGGTTTTATGTATGCTGGAGGTATAAGGATGATTGTGATGTGTTTTTAGATGTTGTTTGATGTTAATTGATTAGTTGAAATGTTAGGTTGTGGCTGGGTTAAGTTTGGAGGATATTAGATGTTAGTTTCTGTTGTTGTGGAGTGGATTTGAGGAATTTTGTGGGTTTAAGTTGTTGTGTTCTTGATTGCATTATGATGCAATGAACTCTCTATTTTTGTATGGATAAAACAAGGGGAATTTGGTCCACAAGCTTGAGTCCTAGTTTCAGAAGCTTTGGAGGTGAGATTACTGTATCGACAAGCGAGGCTTTGCGTGTCGGTGAGTGAGAACGTGTTTTAAAACTATTCAAAGGTTTGAAAGTTGTGTTTGGGAGTTTAGATCAAGCTTGAAAAATCGGTCTAAGCTCAGACGTAAGTAAATGATGAAATCTCTCTCAAACTCTGTTTGGCAATTGATTTTATGCACTTGTTTAAATTGTTTAATTACTCACTGTTTATACATGTTTAGAGCATGGTTAAATGCTGGGAAATGATTACAAAATGATAAGGATGAATTTGGAAGTAATGCAAAATTCGTTAATGTTTATGAACATTGTTTAATGCAAGGTTATGTTGCATTGGTTTAATGATTTTGACGATGCATATGAAAACAAATAAAATGGATTATATTGGCAAGTGATGAAATGAAAAGGTTTGGAAATATTATCAGATATAGTTGGTCGGCCATAGGATTGATAGTGCACTATAAAAAGTCACCTTGGATGTTGAAGAGTTTATGTGTACTGAATCCTCCATCCAAGTACCCTAACGGTTGAGGGGTTTAATTGTACCGAAGACTCATGTTAGTGGATTATACATCTAATTGATGGGTGGTGTTGAGGGGTTTATGTGTACATAAGACTCCACCATCGGTGTCACAACGGTGAAGGGGTTTATGAGTACCGAAAACTCCCGTGTATGAACCTTGTAATGTCGATAGATTGTATGTTAAGTGTTGAGGGAACACTTGTTGAACCTGCGTATTTGATGTTATGTTTTGTAAAATAAAACTTGGTTAATGATCACTTGTAAGCCAATGTAATTGATGATGTATCATGAGATGGATTATGTTGTTTAATATGGTTTAAAGATGTTGTACTCTTTAACCCTTGCATTGGTAGTATGCATGGGAAAGCTTAAATTGAGGGTAGAAAATGAGACTTTGTTGTTGAATCCATGATACATGTTTCATATGGTTTAATATGATGTTTGAAAATGTTAAGTACATGGTTTTGTTAAGGCATGATGTTGAGATGATGTTTTAAAAGTAACTTAGAAAGTGTTTATTAAACAATGGAAAATGGTTTAAAATGAATTGATGGTTGTTGGTTTTGAGCATTTCTCACTAAGCCTAGCGTGCTTACACTCATGTTTTTCATCAATGCAAATAATTAGAATTTCGAGTAGTAATGAAGCAAGAAAGGATTTTCAAAGACTCATTTTCAAAGTATTGTTTAAACGTATATAGGGGTAATAAAGGTAATGTGTCGGATGAGATTTTGGGGTTTTTTGATGAACACCCTATTGATGCAAGTTTTAATTGTTGTTTTGGTCTTGTAATAAGATTTAAGTAGTTGAGAAGTGAAAGGTTTTGTGTTTTGGTTGTGGACTAGGAAGCATGCCTATAGACTTTGTGGTTGATTTTGATAGATTTGCTAGGTTGGTCTAAAATGCTGCTATGATGATGTTTAAGCATGACAATGATGTTATATGATTGTTTAGATATGTGTTAATGTTGTTTGGAATGAGCCAATGTTTCATATGTTGGACCTAGAGGTCATTACAAACCTCTTTGCATACTGGTATGGGTACCTTAGGATCAGTATCGTGAGGTCTTGTTGTGGCTTAATTTGTCTAATTAAAGCTACGGGTACCGATACGCCTAGCCACCGTATCGAGTACGCCTTAAGAAAAATACATGCTTGTTTTGGTAAACAGGTTTGAGAATCAATACAACCCATTTGATTTTAACATATCGTACCGGTACGCGGGATACCATATCGGTACACATTTTGGTTAATGGAATCTTGAGTTTTGAGAAAATGTGAAGGGGATCGGTACGTGTCAAAGTTGTACCGGTACGGGTTAGTCAACACACCGTATTGGTACGGGCTTGAGTGTATCGTTACACTAAGTCGTTATGTTTGTTAATCCGTATCAATACGAGCTTGCCTGTATCGGTACGCTATGTTGTTTTTATGCAATCTTGTTTTGTTGAAATTTGGAATCTTGCAATTTGATCCCTGAATGGTATGTATGCAAATGAATGAGCTCAAATGATTGCTTTGAGTCGAGATTTAACTTGAGAACATGAAATGGACTTAAATAAGGTTAGGTAAACTTAATTGAAACAAAAACCTTATAATTTACAAAAAATACATTTTGGTCCCCAATGTGAGTTGTTGAGCATTTAGTCTCGTTTTGCAATCTGATTTAATTGGGACGTTTCGATGATGCATGAACATGTAGGATTAAAATTAAATGCATGTAGACAAGATAAAGATGAAAAAATAGGGTCGGTTTAGGTTATTAGTACGGGTTGTGTCTCGTCCTTGACCCTGTCCTCTATGAACTCTAGTATGTTAAGACGGGACTCTATAATGCCTTGGGTCTCCTTGGCCTCCTCCTCAGATTCTTCAAGTCTAGCGACCCTCTTGTCTAACGAATTTGAGATTTCCCCAAGTAGTTCACCTGAGAATTAAAAGAGAAAGTTCTCTCGTCAAATTCGTCAAGAGCATTTCTTACCTCATCCATTATCAATTTCTTCTCCTGGTTCCTACCACGGTACTCTTTTTTTCGTGTGGAAACACCATCTCTTTGTTTCACCATCTCATTCACTGCTTTGCCACGAATTAGCTCGGTCACTTAGACTAGCTCGAATGCAAATCCTCACCACATTTGATTGCAACTGCAAGTTGGCTTAAACACAAGTCCCCTCGACTTGCTTTGATACCACTTGTCATGGTTCTAGCGTTTCGACCTAGCTAACCGTGCTACCTTAGTCGATGTTCTTAGACAAACGACCAAGTCGGCCTGAATTCTAACTCGGGAAAATCAAATCCTTCCAAGGCAGTAAGAAGGTTTAATCGTTCTAGCGTAAGCAAACAAATGAGAAGGCAACTCAAAAACAAAGAAAAAAAACCAAGAACACTCAAGAACAACACAAAGAATGTTTAGAGTAAATGCCTTTTTATCAAGAGAATGGATGGAATGAGATGATACAAATGAGGTGGGAGGCTCTCTATTTATAGTTGAGCTCACATACAATCAATGGTCCCGATCGATTTACATGGATGGCCAGGATTAGCCCGAATCTTTACAAGATACCCTAATCTAGGAAAGAATAACAAACCCTATCTAATCACATCAATTAGAATGTATCTTTCCCCGGATAGGTGATCACACTTGATATGGCAGGATTCTTTCACAATCTCCTTTGATTTGTTGCTTCCTGCCATTTCTGAAAAGCCAATGATCGGGCTCTCTAACATTCTCCAAGTGATAGGCCAAGTCTGGCGGTCTTGACAAGTCCGATGCCCCGCATGGAACCTTTCAGTCGGATACTTGCGCCATTGTCTCAGACCCAAATGTGCGGGCAGTGACACTAAGCATTACACTAAAACAATTAGGTTTATGGTTAAGGTCTAGTATTATGATTTATGATTAGAGTTTAAGGAATTAGGGGTAGGAGTATTTGTTAAGATTTAGGGTTTAGTGTTTGGGGTCTAGAATTTGAAATTAGGATTTATAATTTATTTTTTTAGTATTGAAGCATGAAAAGGGGCAGAAAAAAAAGAGTAGAGGATTTTTGTTTAAAGAATTCTTAGTGTTAGTTGATTTTCCCCCTTGTAATAGTTATAGAAGAGTTTGTCTCACAAAAGAAGATCTATTACGGTTTGATTCTAAATTTCATCAATACTTTTGTGACTATTGAACATTGGAATTTCTTTGAAAGAAAGTTTCGAAGAGAATAACAGCAAAAAGAATGAGAAATGAGAAAAATAAGGGTGAAATTGCAAGCTTGGAATGATAATAATGCGTGTGCAGAGAAGGGACAAGAAAGAGAGACACATTGAAATGCAGTGACACATTGAAATGCAAAATAACATCACCATTCCATGTATTCTCTTTGGGTCATCTCTTCTCGGTGAATGATTTATTGTCCCAGCTGGTGCTCCATTTTCCAACCTCGTATTTGCGACGACAAAATCAAAAACCAGCCTACACCAGTTTATATCATTCAATTATGTACCCATCAGATATTTAAATCGTCTAAAAATTCATATCTAATAAGTCAAAAGTAAATAAAATTTTGAAAGTAAAGCGGATTCAAATAATTAAAAAAATGTTCATATAATAGATATTTGAGTCCGTATCTATTATTCATAAACATAAAACGAATTGGAATAAAGGATATCTAATCAAAATGTCAAATTCAAACACCACATTGAAAAAAAAAATACATGCATCGTTTTGGAAAAAAGTTTTGAGTACTAAAATGTGAAAAATATTAAATTCAAGTATTTAAGTAGATGCAAATGAATGTATCACATTATAAATGATAAATTCAAATACAAAAGTATATACAAACCTTAAAATCATCGAAATCCATAATAACATCAAACATGACACGATGTGTGCATGGGTAAAATTAAGATGGTAAGACTTATTCCCTGTTTGACAATTAACGGACTACATTAGCTGATAGCTTATAGTTGATTGCATTAGCTGATTTGACTAGCGGATTATATTAGCTGATTGTATAAAATGTGTTTGGTAAAATTAACTGATAACTGATAGTTGTTTGATTATTTAAACAAACAAAATGACATATAAGGGCATGATTATATTCTTCTTGTTTAAATAGTTTATTAGTTATCAATATTTTGTATCTATTAATATTGATTAGGTTATAAAAAATATTTTTTAATATAACATTACTAAGCATATTTGAAGAATCTATATATTAATTTATTATTTATATAATTATTTTTAATACAATTTAATTAATTATTAAATTTAAATAAAAATATTTTTTTGAAAGAAATAAAAAAATAAATGTTTGAGAATTAAAAGAAAAAAGAAAAAGTATTAGTTTACAATTACAAATGTCACAATGTAAATACGTGAGGGTGGAGAATTAAAATAGAAAATATTAAATTTATGTTATTTGGAGATTTTTTATAATTGTTAAGGGTAAAATGATTTTTATAAATCTTATGTCAAAACTTCTAAATTTAAAAAGCTCATATTAGCATTTTTTTTTAAATCAGAGGTTTCATCACAATCTGCTATTCTAATCCGTTATTCACCAAATATCTAAATTAACAAATTTAACTAATCAAACATCTAATTTTAACTCAAACCGCTTTTTACTAAATATGTATTAATCTATTTTTCTTGTCCTTAACTAAGCCTGACCACCTGAACTGCAAGCCCATTTTCTTGCCTTCGGCTCATAACCTATTTTTCTGTTTTAAAATATTAAATTATTTAAAAAGAAAATATTTTTTTATATAAAACACCCCCTTTTTAAAGAAAGTTATATTTTTAAAAAAGAAAATATTTTTTATATAAAAAACACCCCCTTTTTAAAGAAATATTTTTTTCGAATGAATGATATAATTTGCGTCAACTCATTAACAAAAAAAAAATGGCAGTCAACTAACTTAGGCCTTGTTTGATGAAATTTCGGCCAATCATCTAATTATTATGTTAAATATTTCTTATTAACAAAAACTTTAATTATTAAATTTTTAATATTTTGACTATATAATAAACTAGTGTCACGGCTATAATTGAGCCTAGCAAATCAGGTGACCTTAGACCAGGCCAGGTCCTGGGCTTTTGGAGGCCTGGGCGAATCTAAAAATTAAGTTTTAAATCAGAGATTTAAATTTTAATTACTTTTACAGTTGTATTTTTTGTTGTGTTGTGTTTATCGCAATTGCATATATAACATATGTTATTTCAGTTACTGCGAATATCGCGGTTGTGAAATTTTTTAATAACATACGCTATTACGGACATAACGGTTGCAAGTATCTTGTTTTCAGATGGTGCCATTACTATCATATAACAGTTGTTGTTGTGGTTGCATACCGCTATTTAAATCCATGTCTCTAATAGCAAGTAATGAAAGAAATTAAATTTTAACAGTAAGTCCATAGTAAAAAAGTATTGAAAAAATTGAGCCCTAATAACAAGTACTGAAAAAAATAAATTTTAAGAATATATCCATAATAATAAATATTAAAAAATTGGGGACCTAATAACAAGTATTAGATAAAATTGAATATTAAGAGTAGACCCCTAATAATAAATATTGAAAAAAACTTAATCCCCTATTAACAAGTATTAAAAAATGGGCCACTATCATCATATAACGGTCGTTGATGTGGTTGCATACTTCTATTTAAATCTGTCTCTAATAGCAAAAATAAATAAATTTTAAGGGTAGGTCCATAGTAACAAGTGCTGAAAAAATTTAAATTTTAAGACTATATCCATAATAACAAATATTGAAAAAAATCGAGGACTTAATAACAAGTATTAGAAAAATTGAATATTAAGAATAGACCCTAATAAATATTAAAAAAAACTTATCGCCTATTAACAAGTATTAAAAAAATGAGTCCTAATAACAAGTATTAAAAAAATTTAAATTTTTAATAATAAATATAATTCAAAAAATACAATATTTAATTTCCCTAAATAATAGTTTTGGGCGGGTGCCCTTATTGCCCTTGTCCAGGGCCTGCCTTAGACATGAAGCTCGTGTTGTGTACATAAGTCAACTTATATATTCACACTCTAAAATGTGCGGAACTAAAATTATAAACTTGACTACAGCACAAAGGAGACAGAGATTTGAGTGAATACTCATTTTTATTCCGCAAGGACAAATCCTTACATTTAAGGTGGGTGAGGATGACCTCTATATATAGTCTTCGTACCTCCGTTGTCTCCTAATAGAATAGAAACTCTATCTACTCAATGTCTAAATTAAAAGACATATTTACAATGTAGATCCGAATTCCTAAGTAGTAAGGATTCTAACCCCTTTGAATATGAGTTGTATTGGTATCAATTCAACGAGTGGCTCTAGTAGAAAAAATAATAATGTTCATCTTAAGAGACTCTAATTTAAGTATCTGTGTGTTATTAAAAAGATAAAAAAATAAATAAATATTATCACGTAATCATGTCAGTATATTAAAAAAAAATATTGGTCTCTATTTACTTGATGGATCAGGTCACTTATATATGGATCTCCAAAAATAGACAAGATTGGCGACCCTGATGGGCTGCATGAAACGCTTTAGGCGGCTAAGTATGCACGAGTCTTAGATTCTCGGATGTGGACTGTGACACTAACTAGAACTATCATGTATAAATTATTTACCAAAATAATTTCCTCTCCTTACTTCTCTTTCTCTCCTTACTTCCTTCTTTTTCCCTCCAATTCCCAACCAACTTCTACTGTAACCACCATACATAAAATTGTCGGTGGAACGGCTTTCACAAGGATCCACCCATTTCGTATCTAATGGAATGGAAATGGATACAGTTTTGTGGATAGTAGGGAGGAGGGATGAAGATAAAAATTAGACCCGCCGTAAATTGTGAGACAAGCGTGAATATGACCTTATATTCGTTTAATTTCTATTTGCCTCATCCCATCTTTGTCAACCCAATATACATTATTAGCATATTTAAAAATAAACATTTAAAAAAAGTACTCACCATCCAATTAAAGGGTCGCGACAACTTAATATTATTTTTAAATGGTAACAGTTTGAATAATGTCACATACATGGTAAGCGTTTGGAAGACATATTTCATACTCTTTCATAAAAGTTTGATTTATATTCATTTATGTTGTGAATAAAATAAAGAAGAGCAAGAACAAAGGATGAGAGACAAATGGAAAGAGACTTGTATTATATTCTCAATGTAGGGTTGTATACAATGCTTTCTCTAATCTATCTATTTATAGGTAAAAGAAGAAAACCCTAATTAGAATGGGTATTAAACATAATAATAAAGTGCATTAAGTTCTCCTTTAATACATGAATATTCACCATAAATATATATTTATAACACTCCCCCTTGGATATCCATGAAGATAATGCGCCTCGTTAAAACCTTGCTAAGAAAAAACTCAGTGGAAAAAAATCTTAGTGAAGGAAAAAAAGTACACATATCTTTGATAGGCAAAACAAGTTGCCTCATTAAAAACCTTTTCCATGAAAACTCAATGGGACAAAATCATGGATAAGGAAAATAGTACAATATTGTAAATTAACTTCTCAAATAGAGCATTAGGGAGATCCTTAGTAAATAGATCTGTCAAATTATCACATGAATGAATTTGTTGGACATCAATGTCTACATTCTTTTGTAGATCATGAGTGAAGAAGAATTTTGGTGAGATGTGTTTTGTTCTATCACCCTTTATGTATCCTTCCTTAAGTTGGGCAATCCAAGATGTATTATCCTCATATAAGACTGTTGGATCTACTTTTCCAGAGTGTAAGCCAAAATTCTCTTGAATGTGATGGGTTATAGACCTTAGCCACACACATTCACGACTAGCCTCATGGATAGCCAAAATCTCAGCATGATTAGAGGAAGTGGCAGTAATTGTTTGTTTCATTGATAGCCAAGAAATTGTGGTGCCACCGTATGTGAATGCATAACCCGTCTATGATCGAGCATTATAAGGATCAGATAAGTACCCTGGATCCACAAAATCAACCAGTTCTATTTTGGATAGATTAGAGAAAAATAATCTCATGTCTTTCATACCTTAAAGATAATGAAATATGTGTTTAACCCTATTCCAATGTCTTCGGGTTGGACATGAGCTAAATCTTGCCAACAAATTGACAGCAAATGATATGTCAAGTCGTGTGTGACTAGAATGATACATCAATGCACCAATAGCACATAAGTATGGCACTTCTAGACCAAGAATATCTTCATCCTTTTCTCGATGACGGAATGGATCTTTGTTGACATCAATTGACCTAACAACCATAGGGGTGCTCAACGGATCTTTAGCATTTTTCTATGTATGTTGATTGATGCAGAAGGATTCCATCCTTTAGGTGCTCAATATGCAATCCAAGAAAAAATCTTGTTTTTCTGACATCTTCCATTTCAAATTCTTTTTTTAAATACTCAATTGTCAATGAGATCTCTTCAGAAGTCTCAATGATATTCAAATTATCAATATATACAATAATAATGACAAATCCGGAGCTAAATCTCTTAATAAAAATGCACGGGGAAATTGGATCATTCTTATAGCCTCCCGCTAATAAGTATTCACTGAGGCGATTATACCACATATGCCCAGATTGTTTTAATCCATAAAGGGATATGTTCAATTTGATTGAATAATGTTCCCGAGAACCTGAATTAACTACTTCAGGCAGTTTAAATCCTTCTGGAAGTTTCATGTAAATATTATTATCAAGAGGCCCATACAAATAGGCTGTAACAATATCCATTAAGCGAAAATTAAGTTTTTCTTTTATTGCCAGACTAATCAAAAATCTAAAAGCGGTTTCATCCACCACTGTGAGTATTTTTTTCATAATCGATTCCATGTCTTTTTGAGAATCCTTGTGCAATCAAACGAGTTTTATATCTCACAATTTCCCCTTTTTCATTTCTCTTTCTCACAAAGACCCATTTATACTCCACAAGTTTTACACCTTCCGGTGTATGGACTACAGGTCCGAATACTTCTCTTTTTGAAAGAGATTTTAGTTCCGCTTTAATTGTCTCTTTCCATTTTGGTCAATCATCTCTTTCCTTACATTGTCCAATTGAAAATGGTTCATGATCTACATTATCATCCAAAATCTCTAGTGCTATATTGCATGCAAAAGTATTATCGACGTTGATTTTATTTCGGTTCCACTTGTTACCATACATGACATAGTTTATTGAGATCTTATCATTATCAGGTACCTGAGTCATGTCTAATTTCTCTTATGGAGACCTTTTAATCTCTTCTCGAGATCTTTCATAATCCATTGATTCCTCAATCGGGCCATCACAAGATATAACTCTTTTTTAAGGAATTTTATCTTTGGAACCTACTGGTCTACCATGCTTCAGGCGTGCATTTGACTCATTAGCAACTAGAGTTCATCCTTCTAGGACATCAATTTTAATCAGAGCATTCATAGTTGGTATATGTGACTTGGTCACTCTTTTAGGGTCAGCAAAAGCATCTAGCACTTGATTTGCTAAGTTTTGCAAATAAATTATCCTTTGAACTTCTAGTTCACATTGTTGGGTGCGTGGATGAAAATGAGATAACGATAATTCATTCCATCTTATTTCTTTTCCCAACTGTTTATTTTCTCCCCCTAATGTTGGAAAAATTGACTCATTAAATTAACAATCGACAAATCGAGCTGTAAATAAATTCCCCGTCAAAGGCTCAAGATAGTTAATTATCGAGGGAGATTCGAACCTGAGATATATTCCTAATATCCTTTGAGGACCCATCTTTGTGCGTTGTGGTGGAGCAATCGGAATATATACTGCACACCTAAAATTTCTAAGATGGGAAATATTTGGTTCCTAACCAAAACCCATTTGTAATGAGGAGAAATTATGATAACTTATTGGCCTGATGCGAATTAGTGACGTTGCATGTAAAATGGCATGTCCCCATGCAAAAATTGGTAGTTTTGACTTCATCAGCAACAGTCTTGCAATTAATCGATGTCGTTTGATAAATGACTCTACAAGACCATTTTGTGTATAAACATGAGCTACATGATGTTCAACACTTATTCCAATCGACATGCAAAAATCATCAAAAGCTTGAGAAGTAAATTCACCAGCATTATTAAGACGAATCGTCTTTATAGGAGAATCTAGAAAATGTGATCGTAATTTTATCAACTGAGCAAGTAACCTCGCAAACGCCAAGTTGTGGGTTGATAACAAGGATACATGTGACCATCTAGTCGATGCATCGATTAAAACTATAAAATATCTAAATGGTCCATAAAAAGGGTGTATGGGCCCACATATATCACCCTGTATCTGTTACAGAAAATTGATAGATTCATAATCTGTTCCACATATAAACTAGTTTGCCTTGAGAGCAAGCATCACATGAAAAGGCATTACTTTGAAGAATCTGTTGGTTCTTCAATAAGTGACCACATGAATGGTCAATAATTTTTTTGCATCATAATCAAACTGGGATGGCCTAACCGGTCATGCCAAATAATAAAGTTATCAGTAAACTTTAGTTTACAATAGCATGTACTTCAATTGCACTAATTCTTGTGTAGTACAATCCAGATGACAGTGCATGTAATTTTTCTAAAATTTTCTTATCGCCTTGAGTTATACTTGTAATATAGAGATATCCAGCATCTCCTTGACTAATAGTCCCAATATGATATCCATTTTTGCGAATATCTTTAAAACTCAAAAAGTTTTTGTAGCGACCTTTTTGAAAAATCAAAAATTTAAAAGTTTCAAATTTTAAAAGGTTTCAAATTTCAAAATTTAAAAGTCAGCCGCTATTTAAAATTTAAAAAATGAGAGTCTCTAAATATTTTGGATTTTTTTGAATTTTTAAAATTGAGGATATTTTTGAAAAGTTTTGGAAATAAAATGATGGAGTCGCCATCGACCGTTTTAAAAGGGGTAGACCAGACACCGAAAATAAAACCAGAGATTCATTAGAAAATGGGTTCGGGAGTTGGTTACGGATGGAGAAGGATTAGCACCCCCACTCCGCCCAAAATTGGTACCAAAAAATTAATAACCGCTTTTTAAGATTGAATTTTCCAAATTAAAGTGGCATTTAAATCAAAATTTGGTTATACGTGCGAGTAAATTTTAAGGGCCCTTTTATTCGAGAATAAACCAAATTTGGTACTTGCTACGTTTACTCCCGAATAAAAGGCACCGCATTATCAGTTTTTATTTCGAATGCAACATAAATCATGGCAAGAATATATGAATGATAAAAGCATGAATAAGACAAGAATATACCATATAAGAATTAAATATATACATATATCTATAATGTATAAAACATGTGCTACACGGTATATATACCAGAACATATATATTACATAAATAAGCTATATATATATATGTATTAAAACGTGATAACGTAGAAAGTTATATACATTATGTAACATTCGATTATAAACTACACAATATCACTAAAACAAACAAGAAAAATCATTCAAACATAAAATTAAAGGACTGAAATGTAAAGGAAATCAAATGCAGGCAAAAAAGTAAACATACAATACAAGGGATCAAAATGAAAACAGAGCAAGAAAAGAGAGAAAAAAAAAGAAAAAACACTGGTTTTGGACTAAATTAAAAATAAAACCACATTTCAAGGGGTTAAAAAGGTACTAAACCACTTAAAATCAGATTAAATCCAAAACAGGGGCGAAATTGAAAAGCTGTTCAAAATTGGAGGGACGGCGGACGTAATTTGAAGAGGTGGAATGGCTTAAAAAGTATTTAAAAAATACGGAGGGGCCGATATAAAATAAAACCAATTTGACAATGAAATCTGATCGAACTTAAGGACTAAATCGAGGGTTTTTGAAAACATGGAAGGATCGGAAGTGCGATTAAAAAGGCAGAAGGGTTATAGACGTAAATACGGGGGCGCGGGGATTAGGAAAGAAATAAACCCCTTTAACGTTTACAAACCAGTATAAAGCACAAAGTTTGACCAAAAATCTGGCCTTTTTTCCATTTTAAACAAAAAAAACCTTTAACTCTCCTAACCTCTCTGCTAGGGTTCGTCCCATAATCCAAAAATTTCTGTATTCAGTCGTGCCGGCCGCCGCTAGTCGGCTCCGGCAGCCCTAAAAAACCAGAAAAACACCTATTCCCTTGCATTTTAAAACTAGATCTAGGGTTTGGTTTTTGAAAAAAAAAACAAATAAATCATCCTTTCTTTTTTTAAAAAAAGGAAAAAGAAAACAAAAGCAAAACTCTTCTTTTTGTTTCGATCTAAAACCATGCTTTTTCTCCCCCTTACACCGGCTCACCGAGATAGCCCGGAGACAAAAGATTATCACCGACAAAGGGAAACGAACAGCCGCCTCTACGAACCAAAGGTAAAACCTTTTGTTTCACCCCCTTTATTTTTTTCAACCTTTTTATCTATATGCATGCAAAAGTAAAAAAAAATAAATACCTTGAACTGTTTTTTTGTATTTCTCTGAAGAATCCCGTTAGGGTTTACATGTCTTTTGGGTTCGGCTTTATAGCCGAGTATTACACCGATTTATAAAAAGAAAAAAATTATCAACTATTCTTATTGGTTGCCTAATTATTTTGGCCGGATTCAAGTTTTTATCTATCATGCTCTGATTTTGTGTCTTTTGTTTACATGCAATGATGGTTGTATGAGGATGGCACTATCCTGTTGTTGTGGGACGGTCGGCTTCATGCAGCTCGACAGAGCAAAGATGGCAGAGGAGAGACCATTGGAGAGGAGCTGAAGAATTTCACGTGGGCATCATGCGCGTAGAAGATTTGAACGGCCAGGGCGTGCGTCGCACGCGCGCGGGGCTCGATCTTGGCCTTCGATGCCCTCATGATCTAACGGCTACAACAAAAGTGGCGCAATGGCAGAATGGCTCAATTAGGGTTTCCATTTGATGGGGCAATCTGGACCATCATATCTGTTCTAGATCCGCCGATGAGAAATGGGCTGCGCAAAATCAAACATTAGATTAGGGTTCAACCAAATTTGGTTTTTTGTTATTTGGGGCCGCATTGGGCCAAAAACAGGCCGGTGTAATATTTTGGTTTTTTTTCAAAATGTAAATGGACTTTGTAATAAAACTTGGGCTTTTATTTTAATTATATGTTATTTAGTTTTTAGTTTTTCTATTTTTTGTTTAATACTAATAATAATATAATAATAATATACTAATATAATATGATATAATAATAATAATATAATAATGTATCGTAATAATAATAGCATGATAATACAATAAAATAATATAATACTAATACTAATAAAATAGTAGTAATAATAGCATAACCGAAACAAAAGACAATAATAATAAAAATAAATAATAATAGCAATAACAAATAGGTAACAATAATATCCTATAATGACTAAAGCCCAAGTTATTGAAAAAAGGCCGAATAAAATTAGTGATTACAGCTGCCACTATTTGCTCGTTCTTGTGTTAACAAGGATAGAGCAAATACTAAAATCACTAAGTTTGTCCCACTTCCCTGTTTGGAGCTCGAATCATCATGCACTGAAGGTCTTGTTGATGGTTCGAGAGATTAACGGTCAAGCACTGAAGGCATTACAGGCAATGCAAATCACCACGCACTGAGGGTCTTACTGATGACTTGTACTGACAGTCTCACTAACAGTCCGAATCACCAAACACTGAAAGTATTACTGAGGATCCGAATGATTAAAGATTGAGCACTGAAGGCTTAATGGCTAACCCAAATCATCATGCACTGAAGGTCTTACTGATGACTTGGAGAATTAGAGTCATACACTAAAAGATTTACAAGCGGTCTGGCTCACAAAGCATATGAGAGGTCTTACTAATGGCCAAAAATGAAGGTCTAACACTGAAGGATTTACGAATAACTTAGCTCGCCACACACATGAGAGGTCTTACTGATGGCTAAAAATGAAGTCAAACACTGAAGAATTTACTGACGGCCTGGCTCACCATACACTAGAGGTCTTAGTGGTTGTCAGAAGATAAAGGTCCAACACTGAAGGATTTACGAATGACCTAACTCATCATACAATGGATGACTTAGTGATGGCTAGAAAATAAATTCAAACTCTGAAGGATTTACTGACGGATCGGGTCACCATGCACCGAGGGTCTTACTAATCCCCGAAAATTAAAGTCAGGCACTGAAGATCTTACTGATGGTCTGGCTTATCAGACACTGAAGGTATTACTGATGGCTGGAAAGTAACGTCAAAAACTAAAGGGTTTACTGACAGTTTGATTTACCATGCACTAAAGGTCTTATTGATTCATGGAAAAATAAAATCGAGCACTGAAGGCTCTTGATGGTCTGAATTATCATGCACTGGAGGCCTTACTAATATATTAAACTTCCACCACTAAAGGTCGTCAGTTTGGAAATGAAACCATGCACTGAGGGCTTTGGTGCAGCTCTTGAAGTAACACCTGAAATTTTGCTGGATGGGCTCTTCTTGATGGGAACCCTTGATTCTAGCTGGATGGGTTTTTCACGTTGAGAACTCTCAATTTTTTATTGTGATCCACTTTTCAAGAAGTTCTGGATCGAAGTATTGGCTTGGTTTCACAAAAATATGAACTAAGATCTTGTTGGAATCTACTTCTTTCCTTGTGATGCTACGGATTGAGATCTTTGTGAATCTCTGAATACCTGTCAAAAAAAGGTAAAATGATTTGATGCATGTATTAGCATGCCCCCTAACCTAGGGATGTCTATATGATGCATGAATGAATGCCAATTGAGGGCCACTTGAGTGAGTCTGGTTCTTCAAGGAAGTCTACTAAAAATCTCGGTCTTGTTTTTTCATTAGGGCCCTATTACGGCTAAAATACCCCATCTCACACTCGGGTTCAACCGTTCAAAGTGTATCTTCAAGACTAGCATTCTAGATTATTTTTTTGATTTTTGCTCGATTGCTCGATTTTGTGTCGGAAGTATCTCAACTGATTTGTCATCTTTGTTCCCCCAACAAAATTTTTGCCCTAGAAATTTTGTCGCTTTTGTCATCTTTGTGCCCCAACAAAATTTTTGCCCTAAAAATTTTGTCGCTTACTCTTGCTTTCTTGTTGCTAGAAAAATTTTGACTTCTTCATCAAACAACTGGATTTAAAAGTCTTCTCTTGTCCATTCTTACTCGAAATCTCGAGTTTTAAAGTTCTTGTGATCTTGTAGACAAATTTTCCCCACTTTCTTCGAGGGACACCTCAAGCCTCATACTGCCCCTTCATGTTTGGGCCTTGCCACTCTTTGCTAACCCAAGATGGTCATTTGTATCAAAAGCCTTGTAGGTTTGAAATCAATTTTCGAATAAAAGAATTTTTGTTTAGAAGGGTCAGTTTGCTAACTGATACTTTAATGAATGATGCATTTGTAAATTAATATACAGGGCCTGGAAACCCGAAAATTTGAAAAGAAAAGAAAAAGAATATGATTCCTTGGATATCCAATGCGATAGCGTCTTAGATTCAACACTCGGTGATCAATGGCTTGCCCTTGAATGTCGTGGCGATATTTGAAGTTGTGATATCTTTTTCAAATAGCTCGGTTCATCCTCATGATTATGGTATTTGCTTGATCAGTTTGAAAACTACTCATTCTAGTTCTCAATATTTTTCTCCTTTGATGATCATCTTTTTGAGAATTCGAGATGTAAACGTGAATTAATTGCAATTATAGCGGTATTGGTGTCTTCAAAGATCCATCACTGACGTTAGGGTATTGAACGGGTGGAA
Source organism: Hibiscus mutabilis (assembly GCA_019671005.1). NCBI lineage: Eukaryota > Viridiplantae > Streptophyta > Magnoliopsida > Malvales > Malvaceae > Hibiscus > Hibiscus mutabilis. The sequence continues at coordinate 27,071,070 of CM033753.1, read as the reverse complement.
TATAGTTCCTTATTAGATTTGTTCTTCCCCCTACAGCTCTATCAGGATGTTCCTATTCAATTGTTCATTGATTTTAAAGATTTATCTCTGATAATGGGGTATTGAACAGGTGGAATCTAGTTCCTTATTAGATTGGTTCTTCCCCACAGCTTCATCAAGACGAATTTTTCATTTTTAAGGGAATTCTCAAATTTAAGCCACTCCAACGGCCTTTCCTAGAAGATTTTCTCATTATCGAACATTATCGAAGGAGTAGTAGTCTCGCTTCTCATGCTTTACCGACCGTAGCGGGTTGAGCAAGAAATCATACTTCATCGTGATAACAACATTCGATTGATATTTGTATTCGAATTAATGTCATAACAGACATGTGATATCCAATGACCTTTAGGGGTAAGAAATGATATACATATATACTCATGATTTAACAAAATACATCTTTTCATTGAAGTAAAAATTTGCAAACATGACAAGTGCCCTTTACAAAAGGTCATTGCTACTTCTGGGCCAAAAGTAGCAAGGTTAATTTAAAACAGGAAAAGAAAACAAAAAACGTAAGGACATTAATGCAAACTGACATCTAAGAAAAGACAAATGTAAGATGCATCTAAAGATTTTGGGAACTTGGGGCCGTTCTTGACTTCTCGGAAGAACCTAACCCTTCAGTGGCCACCATAATTAGGTAAAGAATTGATAGCCACATCCGGTGTGTCAAGCTGCAGAACTTCTATATTGAGCAGATTCTAAACCACCCTCTTAAAGGCTTTGCAGTTGTTGATGTTGTGATGGGGTATTCTCGCGTGGTATTCGCACTTAGCCTTGGGGTCAAACCATGATGGATATGGAGGTTGCATCGGAGTAAGGTGATATGGGCAAACCAAGTCTGCCTCATAAAGCTTGAGGTATAACTCACTGTAAGTTATAGGTAAAGGAGTGAAGACCTCCTCCTTTTAGGTTCTCTTCGCCCGGGCCTTTGTAAACTTGTTGCCGCCGTCTTTGGTGCGATCGTGATGTTGCTTGGGCGATGAGTACTCACATGGCTCCCTCATTGTCTCTTTTTTTTCAGGGTATTTTTGTTGATTTTACCCGATCTTGAGCTTGCCGCTCTTGAAAGCAGTCTCGATAGATTCTGCCACATTAACAAATTTAGAGAATCCCAAGGACACGTTGTTGATCGTCTTCTCGTAGAGTGGACCTTGCAGTGTGTCCATGAACAAGCGGGTGATTTTACTCTCCAAGATGGACGGCTTAACTTGCACCGCGATGTCCCTCCATCTCTGGTCATACTGTCTTACATTCTCATTTTTCCCCTGAGTCAAACCCTGAAGCAAAGTTCTATTTGAGACCATGTCTTTCACGTGCTTGTATTGCTCGATAAAGATTCTCGACAAATTCTTCCATATCATCACATTGGTACGACTTATCTGAACATATCAACGGGCAGCTGCCCCGGTCAAGCTATCTAGGAAGTAAAAAATAAGAAGCTTTTCATTCTTCAAGTGTGTCGCCATCTAACGGCAATACATAATCAATTGGGCTGAAGGGCAAGTGGTCTCATCATACTTCTCGAAATCTAGCACTTTGAATTTGGGCAGAATGTCCAAATCAGATACCAAGCTTAGCTTGTAGGCATCAATTCCATGGTCTTCGGTCACTTGCATCGAGCTGACATTCTCTTTCATTTACAAGCGCTGCTATTCGAACTTCTTTTCAAACTTCTTCTTCAGTCTTGTCTCTATCTCATTCATTAGATTCAAGTTCGGGATATCTGTCTCAACGTTATTTTTAAAACCATACCCCACGTCGATTGGGTTAGTAGTAGATGCCCCGAGTATGTGGACATTCTTCATAGCTAATCCTTTCGGTTGAACCCTCGTGTGAGATGTGTTTTCGCCTAGGTTCTCCATATTACAATGTTTATCGACAATGTGGGCTTTTCTCTCACTTCTTTCCAGTAGAGCAGTGACGCGGGCTATGATCTCTTCCTGAGATTTTTCAATCCTTGACTCGATATTGTTCAAGCGTTCCTCGATGTCCCTTTGCGACTTTTCAACAGTAGCCAATCTATCTTTCATAACTCTGGTCTGAGAACGTGTGTCGTACGAGTGTGGAATGGTTACGGTTTGAACTTACTGCCATGAGGTTCCCATTATTAATCCCATGGTTTTTAAATTAATTCATGCAAAATATATTCTATGAGATGCATGGAACAATAAAATGTAATGATGTATGCAAACAAAGGTGTTAACTCCTTTTGGTGGTCAGCCTTGAGCAACTTTCATAGGGTTGGAAAGATTCTCGCTATAAAGGAGGTAGACGATCTTCTAAGCCTCGAACCTGTCTTTGAATTCTTCAAGGGCTCCGCATAGCTAAGAGGGGTCTGATGCTTTCTCCCATACTGAGGTAATGAAGGGATAAAATGAATCGGCTTCCGTAGCTAGAGTCTTCCAACACCGGGCTATCTCTTGCGCTTGGACCGTCAAAAACGTATTGTATTGATCTTGATCTTGAATGAGTTGGCTAAGACTACTAAGGCACCTAAGTGATCTTTAACTGTATCTTGAATCTGATTCTGGCTGATTTAAAATCAATGTCGAATTTCTGAGCTTGTATCCTCATTTTTGAGACAACTTTCATCTGTGATGAAAGATCTCTTAATTGGGAAAACCACCTGAACTAACATAGTTATGTCATGCAATGTTGATGCAAGCAATATATGTGCAAAATGAAACACAAAATAAAATAATTATTGTCGGATAATAAAACAGAGAAACAAATTGTCAAGCAGGAAAAAAACCTATTTACCCGATCTAAAGCACATAGGTTATCCGCATGGCTCTAAAAGGGGTGGGCTTACTATATTCTCTACATGCAGTTTTGGTGCTAAAAGGGTACTCGAATTGTCCTTGCTGTCCCTTTCTAAGGGTAGCAGGGCCCTCGATCATCACCCATTATAGGCTCCTTTCAATCAAGTTCAATTCAAGGGGACCCATTCTCTATGTCCATACGGAGAAACAATATTCCTACGAAAACATAGGGTACTAGAGCCCCGAAGGTACTTACTAGGTCCATACGAAGGAACAATATCCTTACGAAAGCACTAGCGTTTCCCCCCACTTAAAGAAACGAGTTTTAATGTCAAATTTTAAATGCATTAAAATGAACATTCATTTATAAACAAATATTAACTTAATTGTCACTTTAATTCACAACTTTCATTATTAATAAGCGGTAATTATTTTAAAAAGGCTTGACTCTCTTTTTCTTGAAAAATAAAACCAGCGCCAACTGTAGCGACCTTTTTGAAAAATCAAAAGTTTAAAATTTTAAAAGTCATTCGCTATTTGAAATTTAAAAAAGGAGAGTCGCTAAATATTTTGAATTTCTTTGAATTTTTAAAATTGGGGATATTTTTGAAAAGTTTTGGAAATAAAATGATTGAGTCGCCACCGGTCGTTTTAAAAGGGGTAGACTGGACACTGAAAATGAAACCAAAGATTCTTTGAAAAATGGGTCCGGGAGTCGGTTACGGATGGGGAAGGATTAGCACCCTCACTCCGCCCAAAATTGGTACCAAAAAATTAATTATCGCTTTTTAATAATGAATTTTTCAAATTAAAGTGTCATTTAAATCAAAGTTCGGTTATACGTGCGAGTAAATTTTAAGGTCCTATTTTATTCGAGAATAAACCGAAAAATCACCACCACTACGTTTGGTACTGGCTACGTTTACTCCCGAATAAAAGGCACCGCATTATCAGTTTATATTTCGAAGGATGGCAAGAATACAAGAATGATAAAAGCATGACTAAGACAAGAATATACCATATAAGAATTAAATATATACATATATCTATAATGTATAAAACATGTGCTACACGGTATATATACCAGAATATATATATTACATAAATAAGCTATATATATATATGTATTAAAACGTGACGTAGAAAGTTATATAAATGATGTAACATTCGATTATAAACTACACTTATATTACTAAAACAAACAAGAAAAATCATTCAAACATAAAATTAAGGGACTGAAATGTAAAGGGAATCAAATGCAAGGCAAAAAAAGTAAACATGCAATGCAAGGGATCAAAATGAAAACAAAGCAAGAAAAGAGTGAGAAAAAAAGAAGACATTGGGTTTTGGACTAAATTAAAAACAAAACCACATTTCAGGGGGTTAAAAAGGTACTAACCCACTTAAAATCAGATTAAATCCAAAATAGGGACAAAATTGAAAAGCTGTTCAAAATTAGAGGGACGACGGACGTAAATTGAAGAAGCGGAATGGCTTAAAAAGTATTTAAAAATGCAGAGGGGCCGATATAAAATAAAACCAAATTGAAAATGAAATCTGATCGAATTTAATGACTAAGTCGAGGGTTTTTGAAAACATGGAGAGACCGAGAGTGTGATTAAAAAAGGCAAAAGGGTTATAGACGTAAATACGGGAACGCGGGGGGATTAGGAAAAAAATAAACCCCTTTAACGTTTACAAACCAATATAAAGCACAAAGTTTGACAAAAAAATCGGGCCTTTTGCCATTTTAAACAAAAAAACCTTTACTCTCCTAACCTCTCTGCTAAGGTTCGTCCCATAACCCAGAAATCTCTATATTCAACCGTGCTGGCCACCATTAGTCGGCGCCGACAGCCCTAAAAAATAGAAAAACACCTCATTCCTTGTGTTTTAAAACTAGATCCAGGGTTTGGTTTTTGAAAAAAAAACAAATAAACCATTATTTTTTAAAAAAAAAGGAAAAAAGAAAACAAAAGGAGAACTCTCCTTTTTGTTTCAATCTAAAACCAGGTTTCTTCTCCCCTTACACCGGCTCACCGAGATAGCCCGGAAACCAAGGATTATCACAGACAAAGGGAGATGAACGGCCGCCTCTACGAACCAAAGGTAAAACCTTCTGTCACCTCCCCTTTATTTTCTTTTCAGCCTTTTTTTATCTATATGCATGCAAAAGTAAAAAAAAAGAAATACCTTGAACTATTTTTTTTTTGTATTTCTCTAGAGAAATCCCGTTAGGGTTTACATGTCTTTTGGGTTCGGCTTTATAGCCGAGTATTACACCGATTTAGAAAAAGAAAAAGAAATTATCAACTATTCCTATTGGTTGCCTAATTATTGGCCGGATTCAAGTTATTATCTGTCATGCTTTGATTTTCTGTCTTTTGTTTGCATGCAATGGTGGTTGTACGAGGAGGACATTGTCCTGTTGTTGTGGGGTTGTCGGCTTCATGCAGCTCGGTAGAGCAAAGATGTCAGAAGAGGGACCACTGGAGAAGAGTTGAAGAATTGCGAGTGAGTTTCACGCGTGCGTGGAGGATTTGAACCGCCAGGGCGTGCATCGCACGCGCGCGGGGCTCGATCTTGGCTGTCGATGTGCTCATGATCTAACAGCTACAGCGAAAGCGGCGCAAGGACAGAAAAGCTCAATTAGGGTTTTCATCTGATGGGGCAATCTGGACCGTCAGATCTGGAACAAATCTGACGCTGAGAAATGGGCTGCGCAAAAATAGACATTAGATTAGGGTTTAGCCAAATTAGGTTTTTTGTTATTTGGGGCCGTACTTGGCCAAAAACAGGCCAGTGTAATATTTTGGGTTTTTTTTTCAAAATGTAAATGGACTTTGTAATAAAATTTGGGCTTTTATTTTAATTATATGTTATTAGTTTTTAGTTTTTCTTTTTTTTGTTTAATACTAATAATAATAATATACTAATATGATATAATAATAATACAATAATAATGTAACGTAATAATAATAGCATGATAATACAATAAAAATAATATAATAATAATAATAATAATAAAATAGTAGTAATAATAGCATAACCGAAACTAAAGGACAAAAATAATAATAACAATAAATAATAATAGCAATAACAAATAGGTAACAATAATATCCTATAATAACTAAAGCCCAAGTTATTAAAAAAAAGGCCGGATAAAATTAGTAAGTACAGTTTCTTTGCGACTTTGGAGAGTATAGCGCATTGTGAATATGGAATAAAGTTCCATTTGGCAATAACATATTTGTTCTTCTTAAGCCTTCTATGATATTAGCACTTCCGGATATAGTACTCACATTATTCCATTGTATTGTTAAATGGCAAAAAAAATCTTGTACTTAAGTATAGTATGAGTACTTGCACTGTATGCTAAGCATAAACCGTCACCATTTATTGCGGATTGTATTTGGGACATAATCATATTCTTCAAAGAGAAATAAATAACTATCTATTACAAAATTTCAAAATATATAAAATTAATTAATTAAATAAATAAATAACATCCACGATATTAATAAAGTAAACATAACATTTATTCTTTTAAAATAAAAAAAACATTCCATAATAATAAATTAACTATATCTTCCTAACAAACATAAAGTAAATATGAAAATAATTAATTAAAAAATCAAATATTCTTATCAGGGGATATGAAGAAATCATTAACATATATGTTTGCAATACTATAATTATCTTTACCAGAGCCAGAAATGTCATAATCATCTTTGTCAAAGTCATAATCATCTTTGTCATTGACATAAACAAAATTTTTTTCAACTTTCTTTCCTTTACCACTTATTGATTGTTAGTAAAGGTCCATAAGATGCTTTGGCACACGGTAAGCAGGAGCCTAATGATTTGAACTGCCACATCGATAACACAAAGATTTCTTTTTTTTATTGATCTTTTGCACTCTTGCCATCCTTATTGTTCCACTTGTGGTGGGTATAATTAGTTTTAAAACGACCACCTCGCCTATGTCCTCGACCGTGAGTATGATCACGACCACTCCCATAATTATGACCACGATTGTTGGTGTGGTCTTTATTTTTTTTATTTTTTTGCTATAGAATGTCGTATTCGCTTCAGGGAATGAAGTGGAGCCAGTTGGGCGATATTCATAATTTTTCATCAGTAGCTCATTGTTTTGTTCAGCCACAAGAAGACAAGAAATTAACTGAGAATATTTCTTAAAGCCTTTTTCACGATATTGTGTCTGAAGGATAACATTGTTTGCGTGAAAAGTGGAGTATGTTTTTTCTAACATATCCTCACCAGTAATATTTTAACCACATAACTTCAATTGTGAAATAATTTGAAACATAGCTGAGTTATACTCGCTAACTGATTTAAAATCTTGCAATCTCATATGCAACCAATCATATCGAACTTTAGTGAGAATAATAGTTTTCTAGTGGTCATATCTTTCCTTTAGACTATTCCAAAGAATAAGAGAATCTTTCACCATTAAATATTCATATTTCAACCCCTCATAGAGGTGACGGCGAAGAAGTATCATGGCTCTGGCCTTATTTTGAGCAGATTCTGCATTCCCCTCTTTAATAGTGTTTCCCAGACATCTGCATCTAAGTGTACTTCGACATCTAAGGTCCGGGATAAATAATTCTTTCCAGAAATGTCAAGATCCTCAAACTCAATTTTTGTAAGATTCGACATTATGAAGGTTAAAACAAAACAAAACAAAATTAATCCTCATAATAATATCAAACAAAACAAAAGTATACATATGGCGTGAAATTATAATAATATTAGTTTTTTTCTTCTTTAAAATAGTATATACTATTAGTGTAAAATTATATATATATGATGTTTATAAATTAAAACATATAAGATGGAAAAAAACATACCATATAAACCTTTGAAGAAACTTGATTTGTAACTAAAATCTTCTGAGCAAACTCGTGCTAATAACATATTGTGAATAAAATAAAGAAGAGCAAGAACAAAGGATGAGAGACAAAGAGAAAGAGACTTGCATTATATTCTCAATGTAGGGTTATATACAATGCTTTCTCAAATCTCTATATTTATAGGTAAAGGAAGGAAACTCTAATTACAATGGCTAGTAAACCCTAATAATAAAGTTCATTAAAATCTCCTTTAATACATGTATATTCACCATAAATAAATATTCACAACAATTTACTAATATTTATAAATATATTATATAAAGTGGGTCGTAGGACTAGTATAACAGGAATTATGTGGGTCTTGAAACCTACATAACTAGTCTGACGATAATGAATTTAGTTTTGCGGGTCACAGAACGAGGATGGTTTCAATTTTTTACCCACAATGGGTTAGATGCATGAATGATGATAAAAATTCTTGACGAGGATGAGAACAGAGAAAGTGTCCCACACCTATCTCGCCCAGTTGACATCCATGTATTTTTAGTAGATAATTATAAATATAATACACCAATAATTTTATAAAAAAGTTAAACTTTTTTGTTTTCTTGAAAAGTGAAATAGTAAATTTCATTAATATTTAAAATGAAGATCGAATACAATAATCAATTCTATAATTAAAATACGAGTCACAATCACAATAATACAATAAAAATAATCCAAAAAAATAAATTGATAAAAAAAAGTAGAAGTGTTTATTGTTCGGTTAAAACTGAATTAATCAATCGAACCAGAATTTAATTGGTTAATCAGTTGGTCGTCATAATATTATGTTGATTAACTTTTAAAGATTTTTTAATGCTCGGTTATCGATTAATTCAGTTCAAAAGCAATTATTTATTCTAATTAACCGAAATTTTAGTATATAACTAATACATTTTTAATTTTAAGTTCAAATCTCATTGATGACCTATATTTACTAAAATCTAGTATTTATATTTTAGAGTTAATTGCACCACACGTCCCCAAACTATGACCCTCATTTTAAATTGGTCCCTAAACTTTAAAACATTCCAATTTCAACCACAAACTATGACCTTCATTCTAAATTGGTCCCCAAACTTTTGAGTATTCCATTTCATCCTCAAACTATAACTCTCATTCTAAATTGATCCTCAAACTTTTTGAATGTTCTAATTTCATCCTCAAATTATCGTTTATATCACATCATATTATTACATAATACACACATAAGTGTTTCATGACAATTAACAATTTTTGTAACGTTTTTTATTAACAAAAGAAATGATTAGCATATATTGATAATTTGGGGATGAAATTAGAGCGTTCAAAAAGTTTGAGGACCAATTTAGAATGAAAGTCAAAGTTTAAGAATGAAACCGGAATGCTCAAAAGTTTGAGGACCAATTTAGAATGAAGTTCATAGTTTGAGGATGAAATTGGAATGCTTTAATGTTTAAGGACCAATTTAAAATGAGTGTCATAGTTTGAGGACATGTGGTGCAATTAACTCTATATTTTAATCTCAATATTAAGTCCAACCCAAAAACAAAAATAGATACTACAAATAAAAATCTAACAAAAAACCTATTTTTCATTTACTGAATTAATTATTGTTTTGAATTAGAACTAAAAATATTTTAAAATTTGGTTTGTTTGAAAATTGATGAACTTTGTTCGGTTTAGTTAATGATTTTAAAAATTGTTTAGTTAACGATTAAACTTTTAGTTCGATTAATTAGATTTTGACTAACTCGATTAAGTTATTAACCGAATCGACCGTTTGAACACCCTAAAAAAAGAGTTACTCATAGTAGATGGACCAAATCTAGCTTGAGATGTTCCTTTAGTTGTTCTGATGCACATCCTCGGTACTTGCCCAAGAGTTTTGCTTAGCCGTTGCACATTCATAGTTGAGTTTTGATGTCGAAGGTACCTTTTTGAACGTTCTCCCTCCATATAAAGCTAAGAACTTTTGTAACGAAATACTGACTCTAAAGTATCATCTGTCATACAACAAGTGCTTTACGCCTTTTATAGACTAAGTAAAACTTGTATCTACAATTATTATTGCAAGGAACAAATCGACATGAAGAGAATCTCAACCAAAATGATCCCTTCATACACACAAAAACATCATAACAAAATCTTTAAACTACTAACCATTGAATTAAAACCTCGATTCTTACAAATTCGAACGATAAAACAACTTATGAATAGGTAGAGAACCACGTATATGATGATCATGTTAATATTTTACAACACTAAGCATTTTTGAAATTTAGAACATTAATACCATCTTGTAAGAAGTTAATATTTGTTTATTTTTAAATTATTGAAAATGAAATAAATATATTAAGCTAATAAAATTAATGAGGTTTAAATTAAAAATGTAACTAAATTTATATTGTAAAAGAAAATTAGAAGTTATATAAAAAGAAGTCATATTAAAAAATTAGATATCCGACATAAAAGAAAGTCAAATTGAAACATTGGATAAACATGATATTTGATTGAATTTGGGAGGTTATTAATTTAAAATTAGGAGTATATTTTAGATACAAATACAATTAAAAATATAATCACAAGTAGAATATAAATAAAATATATAGTTTTTTTAATAGCTTGAAGGTGATTACAAGGTAGTATCTGTTCATAGATATTCTTAACCCTTTGACAAGACATACACATTACAGACATTGCGATTGAACTCGGGTCTCATGGGATGAACATCTTCCGCTTTTCTACTGGGACCACTTGTTGGATTCAAATAAAACATATAGTTTGGTTTAAAAACTATGATATATTTAGATAAGGCTTAAATGAAAAATAAGTGCCTAAACTATACAACTTTTAAACTTTAGGTGCCTAAAGTATTTTTTACTAAAAATAGGTGCCTAAATCTTACATTGTTATAATTTTAGGTGTCCGGTGGTTAACTACCGTTAAAAAAATTTGTTAACCAATTAATGCTTGACATATGACATGTTTATTTGATTTTTTTTATTTTTGAAGAAAAAATCAAAATTTTTTAATATTTTAGAAAATCCTGAAATTCTCAATTTTTTTCAAAATAGTCCCTAAATCCCTAAAAATTGACCGGCGGCGGAAGCGGCGGCGATTTGAGA